>CM076580.1:1634026339-1634613250 GCA_034641835.2 Pinus albicaulis | reverse complement strand
TCGCTATTCCGACACATTGTTGTCGCAGGAGCGACAGTTAGAGGGCGGGCAAACCGTGGTTTACCGTACCGTCGCAGTTCCGACACAACTAAAAAGTGTCGCAGTATCGACACTTTTCCGTCGCTTCCAAACAAGCGTCACTCTTCCGACGTCTCCTAATCCGTCGCACTTCCGACCTCTATAAACTGTCGCACTTTCGACGAAATGTGGTCCGACGTTTTGAACGTCGCTCTTCCGACGTCTGTAAACTGTCACAATTACGACGGAATGTGGTCCGACGTTTTTAACATCGCTCTTCCGACGTCTGTAAACTGTCACAATTACGACGAAATGTGGTCCGACGTTTTGAACGTCGCTCTTCCGACGTATGTAAACTGTCACAATTACGACGAAATGTGGTCCGACGTTTTGAACGTCGCGCTTCCGACGTCTGTAAACTGTCACAATTCCGACGCTTACAAGACGTCGGAATTGCGACGGAAGGTTCAATTTTTTTTTTAAAAAATGGAACTTTAAAAGAGGAAAAACGTTGTTTTGAATATATTATATGAAGTAAAACAGTACATGAAGTCATTACATTTTCACATCTGAAGATTTGAACCCAAATATCCATCCAGAAAAGTGGAAGTCCCACCCCAGAAAATGATAGAAAAATACCCCATGTCACATACAGGGACATGATATAAAACCCAGTAACCGTCCACATGGAGATTATCGACAATCTGAGAAAGCATCCAAATATGCCCGAGGCATCTATAAGAAAGTGAAATAGCAGTATGTAGAATAGTAAAGCAACAGATAGAGTACCGACGTCCATTGTTCCAAATACAAATTAAAGTACCCAAAATCCTTGAATAGAGAAAAACGCTAATCATGTGAGGAGTGTGATATGTCCTAAATATAAAAAGACCATCAGACCATATCAATAAACCAGCAACATAGACCAGCATCGCTAGTTTTGAAGGCAGAGTGATAAACATTAATCATTTTTTTTTCACAAGAGAAAAAATGCTGTTTTGAATATATTATATGAAGTAAAATAGTCCATGAAGTTATTACATTTTCACATCCGAAGATTGGAACCCAAATATCCATCCAGAAAAGTGGAAGTCCCACCCCAGACAGTGATAGAAAAATACCCCATGTCACATACAGGGACTTGATATAAAACCCAGTAACGGTCCACATGGAGATTATCGACAATCCGAGAAAGCATCCAAATATGCCCGAGGCATCTATAAGAAAGTGAAATAGCAGTATGTAGAATAGTAAAGCAACAGATAGAATACCGACGTCCATTGTTCCAAATACAAATTAAAGTACCCAAAATCCATGAACAAAGAAAAACGCTAATCATGTGAGGAAGACCATCAGACCATATCAATAAACCAACAACATAGACCAACATCGCTAGTTTTGAAGGCAGAGTGATAAACATTAATCATTTTTTTTTCACAAGAGAAAAAACGTTGTTTTTAATATATTATATGAAGTAAAATAGCCCATGAAGTCATTACAACAATATAGAGACAGATGGTCTCGTAGATAAGAAAAATGATAACTGATGTTGTGCTGTTTCCTTCTTTTAAGAATGTGCTGGAGGCAGGCCCTATATCTTGGCTTGCTGCTGTCCTCTTTAGTAATTCTATGTTGATTATTTCATTTCACCGATACTCTTTAACTGCTCTGATACTCTTTGACCTTTGTTCATCCTTTTATCCTTTTTATCATGATATACTGTGGTAAATAGGCAAAAATTTATGTAAGGATAATGTTTTACAAAAGTTCCATCATTTCTTCCCACCATTGAACTTCTGGCACTCTAGTCCTTTGCAACTTTCTTAGTGTTTCATCAGCCTCAGTATATCTGAAGAAATTAGGCTGATTTGGGAACAAATGATTTACTTCATGCTCAAGATAAAATAAATTCTCCAATCTGTCATGAAGGTTTTTCCCTGTAGGCAATGCTGCTGTTGATGAACTGGCTGAAGAACTAGCTTGATTATCAGCATATTTGTCCAATTTTTCAACATAACTATCAAGGTCCATTAGCTTATCTTCTGCAACTATAGGACTGGGCAATCCTCTATTTAAAAAAATATTCAATCTTTCTCTGAAGGCAATGATTTCTTCTTGCATATCTGAGCACCTTCGTTCTAAATTCTGTACCAGAGTTCTTTTAGTAAAAACTTTCTTTATTTCTAGAATTGTTCCGGTCCTGTCCTGAATACCAATTTCTGCAAGTTGATTCTTAGTCTGAGTATTCAAAAAATGTATAAGTCTATTGGCCTCTTCTAGCATATTTCCAAACTCTTGTCTTGATCTCTCAATCTCATCCGGAGCCAATTTAACTAAGTTATTCTGTTCATCCATTATCCGAATTGAGGACCAAACATCCTTTATTGATTGAATGATATTATCCCAAAGAATTTCATTTATTTCTTTTAAAGGTTTCTCCAATGTGAGATCCTTTTCCAATGCTTTGACCGTTTTTTCTAATTTGTTCACTTCTCTTGTTTTATCAGCAACACTCATTTTTGAAAGATCATATTTATGTTCTAGAGTGGCCAATTGTTCCTTTGTTTTGTGAAGCTCTATGGTCTGAATGTTCATATCTTCCATTGAATTTGTTAATTCATCAGTGTTCAAATTTGCAGTGTTGCTCTGTGACAATTCTGCTGGCTGACCTGTTGTTGTTGTACCTGTCACTACTCCTGTTGTAGATACTAGAATATTTGCCTGCTTATCTTTTAATGCATTCTCAAGCTCTTTTTCAGTTGCAGTAAGTTGCTCATTCAATTTTAAGAGCAAATCCATTAGTTCTTCCTCATAATTTTGTTTGATGATTTCTGCAGTCTGTGGATGTCTTGAGGCCGGTAACTTTAATTGTTTTCTCAGAGCTGCAATATCATCATATTTTCTCTTGATCAAAGCTTCAATACCTTTCACATCTTTAGGATTATGACCCAAACCAATGATTATTTCCTTTAAAGTTTTGATTCTATTATCCTTAGCCTGGGAGGAGGCTTTTTCAAGCTGCAACTGTGTATTAGTATTATCCAAAGAATCCTGCAACTTATGGGTCATCATTGATTTATCCGTCAGAGTAGAATAAATCATCTCACCAGTTTGCTTGTGTAGCTCAATTTGATCTAAAGGATGGATATCCTTTACTAAGACTTCAAAATTAGTCCTAACGTAATCTGCAGCTGTCTGAGGCTGCCGCACCTTGGGCTTCAAATGGCTCATTAACATCTTACCCTGTTGGATGTCATACGCTGACATCAATCTTTCTTGATTTTTCGGAGCCATCTTCAAATATTGGTTGTACACTTGAAGTCTAAGTGGATCGTTCCTGGCCTTTATATTGGTGAATGTTCTTTTGATGTCCCAGACAGTTTTTACTGGAGGTTTGAAAGAAGATATTTTTGCACTTTGTTACCTCTGTATTCCCTGTTTTTGAAAATTAGTGGATGTCCCACTACCTGTATCTGTTTGCTGACTGTCTTCTCTTCCCTGGCTGTCAGGGATTTCCTGAAATGATTCATCTTCTGGAAGGGGAGTTAATTTTTGCCTTTTAACATCTTGCTGTTCAGAAGAGCCACCAATAGGAGTAGTTGTTTCAGCCTCTCTCTTTTTTCCCTTTTCTATATTCAGAGGAGTTTGTAAAATAGAAATTTCTGGCTCACTGATATGAGTAGGAGGAATTTTTCCTTAACCTTGTTCTTTAGAAGTCTCTGGTTGCGCTGTCATTATGAATTTTTCAATTATTTGTATATCAGGCTCCTTTTCTTTTCCTTTAGATTCTCCTGCTACTGTACTAATCTCCTGCAAATTTTGTTGTAAAGTCATGGCTGAAGAAGATCCCTGCACCTGTCCAAAATAATCTAGGTCAAGTATCTTTTCAAGATCTTTCATTACATTTTCAACGTTGACCTGCTCACTATCATTTTCAACCAATGTCCCTTCTGTCCATTCATCCATATTAGCATATTTTTCTATTTCTGGGATTCTTTGATGGATGTATGGTGACTGTTTATTTTTCGTTCTTCTATCACAGATAAAGTTGTTTGGATCATAAGGCACCCAGTAGAAACTCTTTTGTAGTCTGAGATGGTCTTCTAAAATCCTTTCGGCTTCCTATCCAGCTTCCCTAGAGTTACAAATGAAGGGACCTAATTGGCTCTTGATCCTGAGTTGAGCCTTTTTCTTTGCATTGTAAAAATGAATTATATCTAAATTATTCATCTGCCTGAAATATTCTAATGCAAAGAGTCTCATTGGGACATACTTGGGCAGTTTGAATGGGCATAATTCACATCCATATATCCTGATCTCTGTGTAGTTTTTATATAGGTACCAGTCACCTATCTTGTAATGCTTTGAGAGTTGAAGGATTTTCTTGATTTCATTGTTAATTCTAGGAGGAGAGACTCCTATCAACAAGGTAGTTGCAGGATGAACAAAAAGGTCGACAAACTCATTATAGGAATAAGGAGAATCAGAGGATTTGTGAGTAATGGCAGACCAAAAGATGACTGACCTAGGATTCCCTTTGGCATCAAGTTTCTTAACATAAAAAGGGAAATTTTCTAACTGAAAGTAAATCATGAGATGATATATGACAGAAGAATACTTAAATACTCTCTCATTCTCAAATCTCATGAACTGATCATGGATTTTGTCAGCAATATAAGATGCAAAATCGTACTTGACAGCAGGAGGCTATCCAGGGGTAAAAATGGATAACAATACTAGGGTTAAGTGATCAACATACTCACTAGTATTGAAGCCCATTATGGAAGATATCATGTCTAAAATAACTCTACCCTCATCAGTAAAGAAAGCATAACCATAAGGGGGAGGGTTTTTAGGCTGATGCTCTAGTAACATGAAGGTTTGGCATAGGTGGTTTAACTCTTCATGGGATAACTTAGTAGATTTCTCAAGTAATTCAACCATGGACAGGGGAGTGAGAGCTTGACCGGGTTGGAATTGTAGCATTTCATTTATGGACTGAGCAGTTATTGGGAAAAGGACATTTTTACTTGGGGATAAAACTACTCGTTGGTTGGGATCATAATTTGCGTAGCAATAATGTATTAGCTCAGGAAAAATATGGACTGAGGGGAGAAGGTACATAGGAAGATTTGATTCCCAAAGTCCAAAGATGTCAGAACCATTCAAATAATTGTCTCTGCAGCGGCAAAATATTTGAAGAGGATTCTCACTGAGACGCAAGTCCTTAATTTGAAAATCCATATCGGCTAAAGGAAAATAATCCAAGTCCTTGTGAGGGGCATTGATGGGCACGGCATTTAGAGCTACAGGAACTTCCATTTCTGGTTCTTGTGGATTCAGAAATGGAATTTCGGGGTTTTTGTGGAAAAGGGGCACAATTACCAGTTTTGGGAATATAATTGCAGTTCTGGGAACGAAAAAGACCAAACCGAACTTCTTTTCAGACCTTAGTGCAGAATTAAAACTAAAACCAGGATTTTTTACAGAGTTTAGCGGGGAATTGGAATAAATACCTGTTTACGGGAAATGAAACGTGTTTAAACAAGCGCTGGTTATGACAGAAGAACCCTGAAATACTCGGCTTCAATTCTCTTCAGCAAGGTAACGGTCAGCAAGCGTTAACAGTTGGTTTTTGAATTTTGTTGCATGGAAGACTGTCTAGCGCACGGAACAATGAAAATGACGCATACGCAATTTGTTTTATTTACAAAGTCAAAAGGGTGGCGGGGAACAATGAAAATGACCCGAAAAAGATTAGGGCGAATTTGATAAGAAATTCGCGTCACAACTCTCCCTCCGTACGCCAGCCAACTTCGGACCCGAAAAATATTAGGGTGGAATTCATTTGGTTTTCGCGTCACAAAATTGGCCGACGTCAGCAGGCTATTTTGGAACGCGAATTTGTTTTGAATTATGGTTTATCACCGTTTGAAGTCCGGCGGGCTCGACTTAAGAGAACCGGGGTCGTGAACACTGTTCAAATATAAAAATCCCGCTTAATAAAGAGACAATATTGTTGTGCTTTCGGAACCTGACCCGAGGATTGGACATGAGTTAACAAAAAAAGGATAGCGGAACCAGACTTGCACCCGTGGTCAAGCCCTGTACCAAAACCACGAGCGGAATCACAAAAGCGGGTTGCCCATATCGCACCGCTTTTGCAGAGTAGGCGGTATTTCCTATTCGCGAGCGATTCCATAGGGAAAGCGACACGTGGCGAAGTGAACCCCGGAAAACCACCGTTTAACCCACGCCATCGCACGTTAAAGCCCGACGTTGGAAGCCGAGAGAAATTGCCAAGAGTCGTTGATTTGGAGAAGGGCCATCGGACGGTGGTCGCACGTTGAACTTGCCCGGAGGTTAACTAAGGTGTGCGGAGGATAGCCAGGTACGATATGAGTGTTTGATTGGTTATTGATATATATAGGTGGGGCCAGAGTATAATGAAATTGTTTAATTAAACGATTGGCGGATAATTAGCATAAGTCTGGAGCGTGATTGTTGTAAGGCTGGGTGGTAAAATATAGAGCCGAAAGTTCATTACAAGTTATTTATTTAAAAAGAAACGTGGAGTATAAATACAAAGTGTTGAAAGTTAAACATTGGTTATAAGGATTGGAGATAATATAAAGTCGGGAATATAAATTAAAGTCCAACTATTGTGGATAGTATTTATTTATCAAATTCTACGAATTTGATAAATAAACCCGAAGAAAGAAGAAGTCAATTAAGACTCAGGCTGGAGGAAAAGAACGGGGTACACCAAGGGAAAATGCCGACAGAGCGATTGTAGACACACCAGCTCTCCTTGGGGGTCCAATTTCAGTTTTGTTGCGTCACACGATGATCTCTCTTCTCTGGCATTTACTTGTATTGAAGATCACTATTCTAGGAATAAGGAGTTATTTTTTCCAAAAATAACCCTAGCCAAACATTGACAATGCATCAAGGATATCTTTCTATGCTTCATAAGTACATATGTTCTACTTCTAAATCATGTCTTGGAAGGGGTTGTTTTGCTGGAAATTATTCACCAGTTGGTTTCATACCAAAGTCTTTTTCACATTTTCAGCATCCAATACATGAAAAAGATAATGGTTTAAAACAACATAAATATTTGAAATTTCGCAAGAATTGTCTGGCACACTTTGAATATGAATTTTGAAGTCAAGTGCATGATGCTGTATAGGATCAAGTGTCATTTTGAATACCAAATGTTTCACAAGAAACTTCTCAACATGCTACCTTGCAGTAAGGATTAAATGACAATATTGCATCAACTATTTCCATAATAAAAGTGCACCTTGGCCATAAGACTAAACAACTACAAATGTTGTAGATCTAACAAGACCATACAATCAAATGTATTCCACAAGGCCAATACTGTATGAAAAATGAAAAGGAGTTTGCAACCAAAATACCTTAGGCAACTAATTCAATTAGATACACCAAACCATCAGCAAAAAGGAAAACCAGCCTACTTGGCCTCAATATTTTCAACTGGGTCCTCTAATTCAACCAATAAAAAGGCCAAAACCATAGCATTGAGATACATTTCATTACACTGTCAATAACAATAAAATTTGACTCAGCCATAACCCTTTCCTTTTAGACCACCGGGTAACAAATATGTTTCCTTTCACCTTTGAGTTTTCAAATTATGCCTACCAAATCTAAGACATTTAAGAGGGGGAACTAATACAACGTTAAAAAGAAAACTAGAGCACACATCTAAAATAACAACCCTCCATGAAAAATTAAAATAACACATTAAAATCGAATATAAGTGGACAAGGAAAGATCCACCGCAGTGAAGTTTCACGTGCATGGGACCTTCCTTTAAACATAATTTTTTCTCTGACCTGCAATTTTTTTGTCACTGAGCCATCCTTGTTGAAGTACAACTCCTTTTCCATAGCTCTTGTATTAACTACCTTCTCTCTGTCACGTAATCTCAGAGTCCCTCTTCTTCTTGAGCGATTAAAGGAAATGGGTGAAAAAACTTAAAGAGAAGACAATTGTCTGCCATAATTATCAAACATTGCACCCAACTTCTTCCCCTTTCCATTGTTACCCAATGAGGTAGATGTGGCAATTGTTGTCATACTGCCCAAAGCAGAGGCCATCTTCTCTTATGCCGAATATAGAATTACAAGATCTTCATATTAGTATGAACCTTAAAAAACATGACTCCCATTGCTAAAAACCACTTTTAAGTTGTAACAGGCAAACTAAACAACTATCGCAACTTTTGGCAACTTCTGGAGCATTAAGAGAGAAACAACCAAAGAGAAATACAACTACAATCCTCATTTTAATGAGACCGGACTATATATTTTCATTAAGATAATAGAAAGAAATCACGACTATATTAAGGCCACCACAAAAAAATCTTTAACCAGTGTCTCTCGCAGCCTTCAGGTTGCCATGCTAGAGGTTGCATATTTTTAATTTAAATTCTAGACCTCTCGTGCCCATCTATGAATGCATCCAATGGGATATCTACATCAAATGCTCCTTTATATCCCCAAAAACAAATTCCCTACTACAAGAGCACAAGTATTGATGGATCACCCCACACCATCCCACCCACTAGAAACGGTGAAAAAGGAAACCCGAGAAAACTTCTGAAATATCTCAAGATGACTATATGGGTGGTTCTTATGAATCAACCAACCATTCATAACATGCTCATCAATCCAAACCATGAGTATTATGTGACGATATTCAAGCAGGCACTGAATCGGATTTCTGAAGCTATGTTAGAGAAACCTTAAACTCTCACTGAAAATAGGTGAAATGTGGCACCACTCAGAGATTTACATGTGCCAATTGGTACAAGTGGTAGAAAATTGGCATGCTCAAACAACGAGGTGATGCAGGAATGACATGAGGGAGAAAATATCAGAAAAGCCCCAAATTTGGAGAACTAAAGCTCATCACCAACCCGAGATTGACAACTTTACATGATGTAACCTATGAAATCGTAAATGGAGAAATCATAGTAACAATAAAGTAACCTATGTAACAATAAAGTCGGATTCATCCCGGGAGTGGTAATGGGAGAAATCATAGTGAACAACAGGAAACATGCATAGTTGCTTACAATCAAATAGATGAAAAAACACATACAAAAAACCTAGATAATAATCGTGCACAAGCTTAATATTGAATTATGAACCGTAAAGGAACTTACAAAATGTCAAGCGCACAAGCAAAAATATCCTGGACATGACCCTGGTTGACAAGTTGTATTGCTCATGATGCAAGAGGATTTGTACCTGCACTGCCAAGTCAATTAAAATCCATCATTATCTATACAATAAATACAAGTAATTGATGTAGTATTTTTTACTCTAAGATGCATTCTTATGATAATGTTAGAACATATGTTGAAAATGTCAAAACATACCTGAAGAAGCTCCTCTTCGTTTCAAGAACAATTTATTGGAGTCGCATGAACTTGGAACAAGCCCCACGATCTCAAAGAGTAGCAACTAAGTCAACAGTGACTTTTTTGTTGCTACGCTGGATCAAGGGAGGTTTGCTCCAAGATTAAATCACTCCAATAAATTATTCTCTACTAAACAGGGCCAACCACGTGAAGGTGGAAGCTCTTATGGCCCCTCCCCCCCCCCCCTCACATCACTCTCAATTCCCCAATACCCAATCTATATTTCATTTTTTACTTTCATGAGCATAAAAAAAAAATATTCAATAACTAATAAAAAACAATTCAACAAAAAGTACGCAAGGAAACATTGCAATTAATGCTTGACATAAAAATAGTATGATAAATGAGTTTTTTATATAATGCAAAAAACGTTCCAAGTATGGTCATTGGTAACGTTTGTCTTATAATAATACAATATTTTACATTATCGAATTTTCTTTTTCTTCTTCCTATTTTTAAAGCTCCTAATTACATCATCAATATCATCATGCTCTGCTCCTGTTTCGTGCCTTCGACCCACACTGCTGACCTAGTTGCGTAGTCACGATGTCTAGTCTCATCCAGTGACGGGGCATCGCCTACAAAAACAGATAATATTAAATTTTAATTGTCAGTTTTTAAATATCATTGAACTAGTTCGGTAATATTAATAAAAAAAAAAATTGCAATGAGATTATTTACCTAGTGCACCAGTTGTCGTCGCTGACCTAGTTGCGTAGTCACGATGTCTGGTCTCATCCAGTGACGGGGCATCGCCTACAAAAATAGATAATATTAAATTTTAATTGTCAGCTTTTAAATATCATTGAACTAGTTCGGTAATATTAATAAAAAAAATTGCAATGAGATTATTTACCTGGTGCACGAGTTGTCGCCGCTGACCTAGTTGCGTAGTCACGATGTCTGGTCTCATCCAGTGACGGGGCATCGCCTACAAAAACAGATAATATTAAATTTTAATTGTTATTTTTTAAATATCATTGAACTAGTTCGGTAATATTAATAAAAAAAATTGCAATGAGATTATTTACCTGGTGCACCAGTTGTCGCCGCTGACCTAGTTGCGTTGTCACGATGTCTGGTCTCATCCAGTGACGGGGCATCGACTACAAAAATAGATAATATTAAATTTTAATTGTCAGTTTTTAAATATCATTGAACTAGTTCGGTAATATTAATAAAAAAAATTGCAATGAGATTATTTACCTGGTGCACCAGTTGTCGCCGCTGACCTAGTTGTGTAGTCACGATGTCCGGTCTCATCCAGTGACGGGGCATCGCCTACAAAAACAGATAATATTAAATTTTAATTATCAGTTTTTAAATATCATTGAACTAGTTCAGTAATATTAATAAAAAAAATTGCAATGAGATTATTTACCTGGTGCACCAGTTGTCGCCGTTGGGACTGTTGCCCTGTCTTCCTCTCTGGTGGTAAGATCCTCAAGGGAAACATTCTCTGCCATTTAAACAAAAAACGTTATAAGGACAACCATCAAGGTATAATTAGAAAAAATTATAAGTGGAAATTAATTACCGTCATGGCCCTCACTGATAGTAGCATTGTTGGCCTGGTCCCCACTACAATGATCAGGTTGCACGTGAGGATCATCTACATCTGGCTCTAAAACTGGGTTATTTGCCTCGTCGGTAGTGTTGCTCCCCTGATTTAAACAAAGTTTTTAGACATTAAATTTATGGACGAAAACAAACATATTGAAAGGTTAATTTTTTACCTTATCAGGCATTCTGGATCTTGGGACCTGCCCCAAGCTTCTGCGACGTTCAACTACGGCTTGATAGCCGAAATGGAAAGCGATATTTTTATCTTCCTTTGTAGTTTCTGTTCCGAAGTCATCACCCTACATTACATATGATTGTGTATTTTTAATCATATCTGATAGGATTACAAAAACGTTGGAAGGCGATACAATTAATTATAAGATGTTTAGCTACTTAATTACAATTTTTGCAGCTAATTTCAAGTAGCCACCCTGGCCGAGCTTGTGATGGCCCTTTTTCTCAATCCTAGCTTTGGTTGCCTTTGAGGTGTCAGGCAACCTAGCATCAAAAGATTGAAGTCAGATATGACGTAGCACACTTTTATTTTAGACATAAAGAAAATTAAAGCTATTGATTTAAAGTTGTAATTTACCTTGCGGGTCCAGTTGGCATTTTTCCTTCTTTCTTTGCCCTTTTCTCTTTTCCGTCATGGATGAGTGCTCTCCACTCACTCTCTGGAACTGTGAGAGGACACTCATATCTAGGGTTAAATTGCAATTGCGTCCTATAGGTGTCCCTGGTATATTTCAAATATTTGCCGGCTACCCGAGCCACCGCTGTTCTGTCAAATATGCCGACCCCAAAAAGGGCTTCTAGATAATCTAGAAGTTCTTTTTTCAGGTTGGAATTCTGGGAATTCCACCCTGTGCGTATGGTTGGGCCAAAAATTACCAACGCATGGCTCTCCAAAAACCTGTAGAACTCATTGTTTCCTACATAGAAAAAAAAGAAAGATATTATCATTAATTTAAAAATAAAAATCATGATAAATATGTTTTAGATAAAGTACATGAAATAGTTAAAATATTAAAATTTACCCGGGAGTTGTACATGCTTTATAGGGACACCTTCATCGTTCACCAACAATGTGCCATTAATGGTCCCTGTGGAGCTGACACGTGTAGCTCCAGGAAACGCAATAATGTAGTTGGCCATATCAGCCTCATCATTGCCAACAAGTTCAGTGGTTGGCTGGGTGTCTGCTTGGGCAGGGTGTGTTTCTTGCCTGGCACCTAAAGGAGTAGAAGGTGTACAAGAGGGTTGTTGGGAAATCTCTTGCCCTTGTGTCCCACTACCACCAACACCGGATTCAGAAAGTGCCAGAAAACGCTACATACAAAAGAACTTTTTGTTAGTTTAGTCAATGTAAAAATTAAAAATCAAACTATCACAATTCATCTCATGCAGAACAAAAAATATATCCTTTTGACTTTTTATTATTACCTGATATCTATTTAGCTGCCTCATAAGATGTTGTATCCTCTCTTCTGTTTCAGGTGTTTGAGGCGCGTCTATCAAAGCATTAAATTCCGACCTTGCATCTCGTGCCTTTTTTTGCAACAACAACACCGGAGATAGGGATGAAGAAATCTCTTCCTCAAAGAGGGAATCATCAGGCGTACCATGGCTAGGTGTCTGCATATTTGAACAAAATTAATATTATTTCAATTATGTAAATAACTAAAATACCTTAAGATAGAGCAATGCTGGCACTTTACATGTTCTTCCGCTGGCCTCTTTTCGTGATCATCTCATCTCTGGGTTGTTCCTGCACTGCTCTCATCAGTCTGCCACATTGCAATAAAATTATAAATGTAAAAACTTGAAAACAATATCTAACTTAAAAACACAAAATGAAAACTGAAATAATTTCTAATAAGACACCGGATGACAAAGTTAGAATTTCAAATATGCCTTGCATTGAATTCAGTCCTGGAAACATGTCATTACACATTAAGGCACCCAAACAAGAGACGAGTTGACAATGAAGACCTTATTGAATATATTGTTGGAGCAACTTCTAGTAAACTTGTTGTGAAGACCTTGAGGACATTTTTTGAGCAACATTGTTGAAGCTGATGGTATAGCATTGTTGGAGACGATCTTGAAGGGCCTTGAAGTGAAGCTTTTGGAGCAACTATTGAAAAATCCTTAGAGAATTTAAGTAAGGCACTTTCTATCTTCCATCACCTTTTTCCTTTCAATATCCTTTAAACGATTTTGTTGATATTTAATGTTTGAAATCACTTTATAATTCTTTGATTATATGTGTTTTGGGACTAGAATAATTTCACACTAAACCATGCAAACTTAAAAGTAACTTAACAAATCCATAAAGTAATAATAATCATAATTCCTAATTTCCTATTGTACGATATGATGCAAATTATTCAAACATGAAGCAATGAAGACATGCAATGTCTGAATTTCAAGATCGATGAACCAATACAAGAAGTTAGAAACTACAACTTTGATTCAATACTCTGTGTCCTAACTCCAGGAAGGAATCTAGTTTGTAGTACAGAACATGCATCGTGTATAATCAATTCTTAATTGACAACAACTAAAGGTCATCTACATCATCAATTCCTTCCCATGTGTTTTTATGTTATATTCCTTATAAAAGTGTCAAATTTCTCTCAAAGTAAGCAACCACTGAATAAAATAAAAAATAGTTGAGATATGATTGAGAAATGGTCATTTATTTCTTAAAAGGATCTTCACGATTTCTTTGGTTTTTTTTCATCTCAAGAAACAAGAAATGACCTAAGAAACTATCGTGCCGTAATATAAGAAACAACACTGTGCAATGGCCATTTTCAAAGCCAAATGATGTCCATTGAGGACATGGCCTTTATTTGGTTCCTGTTTCATAGGAGTTTCGGGTATAAATGGAACTTTTTTGTACCATTTCCAGTAGTAAAAAGGGAAAACCTTCTTTTTCCATGGGAAATAATTTACCTTTCCTTTTTCAAGACAATCTAAATCACAAAAAATATGAACTATACTGCACACATTCTTGGATAATGTGAAAGTGGAAAAGGAATACCCTACACAAGTGATGCACACATGCACACTTGAACACTAATATATTTTTGTAGTTGAAATGCAATGCTTGTTTTCATTTAAATGTAGGGTTTTTAAAGCAGGGAGAAATAATGGCTGCCAATTTAATAAGCGTTTCTTTGGGAAAAATTTAAATCTTGTATCGGGTGATGAAGATAATAGAGGGTATTGAATCTTGATTCTTGACATTGTGTTTAACTTGAATAACTCAAATGATTATAAATATCAGTGGATGAGTTCTCTTTTCAAGTATGTCACTCAAAACTCTTATGTCAAAGCATTGTATGATGGCTAGCATTTGCTTGTTTCCCTTTCTTCAGTTCAATGTAAAAAGTATATTAATATATTGGAGCATGAATGATAACTACAATTGTTTGCTCTGCAGTATATCCAGCCCTAAGATTATGAAAATTTTTCTCAAGTGGAGCTATTTGGTTAGGCTGTAGGGTCAACCCTCTATAGGAGGAAGGGCCTGCAGTAAGAACTTACCATTTTGCAAGAGCCGAGGGCCAATGTTGTTCTGCAAGAGCTGAGGGCGAAGGCTGTTCTGCAAGAGCTGAGGGCGTATGCTGTTCTGCAAGAGCTCAGGGCGAATGCTGAGGGCGAATGTTGTTCTGCAAGAGCTCAGGGCGAATGCTGAGGGCGAATGTTGTTCTGCAAGAGCGGAGGGTGAATGCGCGCGTGATATCATACGTTAATGTAGCAAAGAGCTGAGGGTGAATGTTGTTCTGCAAGAGCTGAGGGCGAATGCTGTTCTGCAAGAGCTCAGGGCGAATGCTAAGGGCGAATGCTGTTCTGCAAGAGCTCAGGGCGAATGCTGTTCTGCAAGAGCTTAGGGCGAATGCTGAGGACGAATGATGTTCTACAAGAGTGGAGGGCGAATGCGCGCGTGATATCAGACGTTAATGTAGCACACATGTACATTTGAACACTAATAGATTTTTGTAGTTGAAATGCAATGCTTGTTTTCATTTAAATGTAGGGTTTTTAAAGCAGGGAGAAATAATGGCCGCCAAATTAATAAGCGTTTCTTTGGGAAAAATTTAAATCTTGTATTGGGTGATGAAGATAATAGAGGGTATTGAATCTTGATTCTTTACATCTAGAGAGAACCCTATAGCCTAACACAATCCAATGGAATTGACCAAAAAAACCCAAATAGAGTCAACCCTACTATAGGAGGAAGGGCCTGCAGTAAGAACTTACCATTTTGCAAGAGCTGAGGGTGAATGTTGTTCTGCAAGAGCTGAGGGCGAATGCTGAGGGCGAATGCTGAGGGAAAATTCTGTTCTGCAAGAGCTGAGGGCGAATGCTGAGGGAAAATTCTGTTCTGCAAGAGCTAAGGGCGAATGTTGTTCTGCAAGAGCGGAGGGCGGATGCGCGCGTGATATCAGACGTTAATATAGCTATTGCGACGGATACGAAACAATAAAACCATTTTTATGTAGCGTGCATATAAGTTTCGTTTTTGTATTTATCGCGCATATAAGTGTCGTTATACCGACGGCGGAAAAGGCGTCGCTATTGCAACGAAGGCCTCCAAACGTCGCAATTACGACACTTAGACATTGTGTCGCACTTGTAGTCGTCGCAATAGCGACGCGTTGGGCCATAGTGTCACCAGTGCGACGTATTCCTCCAAACGTCGCAATGGTGACACTTTTCTAAGTGTCGGTATTGCGACACCTTTCTATAAACGTCGGTATAGCGACAGTTTCGGGCGGGATGGAAAAAAATTGGGGAAATTTCCGACATTTGGTCAAAAGCGTCGGAACCAAGGGTCGGAATTTCCGCCAAATGTAGTAGTGTCAATTCACATTATATCTATCTCACACTTTGATTTTGTATCATACTCACGTTTGTTTGTTTCTCTTTCTTTACATTCAAATTACATAATGCTCGAGAACAAGTGCTTCATTTAATTCTACTTAAGCTCGAGGAGGTACTTCAATTCATTCTAGCCACAACTAATTTTTATTCTCCTCTAACATTATTTATTAACTTCAAAATGTCTAACAACTCATTTAATCTCCGCCAACCACACTTTTTATTTAAATATTTTATATCCTTATTCACAATTTCACCAACTCACATTTTCAATATTATGTTGCATTCTTTGCGGGCAGTTATTGCTGATAAATCACTAGGGAGACAATTAGCATTGATTTATATTTACTTGATAATTGCTTTTGATTATGTGTTGGCTTCTTATTAATTTTATTATGTTTTTTTCATCAAAAATTTACCAAAACCATAAACCATGAAGATCACAAAAAGACAATGAACACAAGATATAGGCTCCAAGCCAAGGCAAAACCCCTCTAAGGGGAAAACCTAGTAAATTCTTCTCTTATTATAGAATAATATCAAAGTGAGAATTCCAAGACCCAAACACCAATAGAAAGACCTCCCACAAGACTCAGGTCAACCCTCCTTTCAATCTTCTCCAACAAGTCAATTCAACTTTAGTAAACGCTCTCCAAATTTGTTCAAACTTTAGAATTTCGACCTTTGCAGCTAGGTCTGAAATTTTTGGCCCCTGCAACTCCTGAAACTTCACACGTCTGACATAAACTAGGGAATATTTTCACACATGTGGTATATTTTCTCTGTCTTTTGACTCTCACTCTTTCTCCTTTGAATTTTTCTCTTCTTCTTGACTTTTTCGTTGGCTTCCGCTCTTTTCTTAGCACAAAAATTGAACTTTCTTGTGATGCTCGAAATGAGGATGAGTTTCACTATATTTATACACATAGAGGAGGTACAATGAGTCACTTCCAAGGCCAACTTGTCCATGCAAGACCAACTTGGTCTTATGGGGACAAAATTGACATTTTTGACTCAAATAAAAATCTTTTTCACTTTATTTTGCAAATTCCAAATGGGATTGGACTCTAATACAATAAGTTGACTCATGAAAAATATTATTTTGACTCAATAAACCCTAGAAGCATGAAGAAAAAGCTTGAAATAATTAAAAAATTGACTTTAGGATGAAACCCATGCTTCAAAAATAAATTTATTTTCTTACTTTTTTCTCTTACCTAAAATATATAATTACATAATTACAATGAAAATTATGAAGACCAAACCTAGTTACAATTTTCAACACTCCCTCTTAACTAGGTAGGTATTTATAATTACACAACAAGGTACAAGTGAAATCTCAATTTGAAATATTCTCATAATAAGACTCAGATTGATAAGCCATCTTAATCATCAACATTATGACCAGCATTGTCAACATGGCGATATAGCAAGGCCTTTACTAACAAGCTTGATCTCTCCACTAGATTAGAGCATAATGCTAAGAGGCATACAAATGGACACCACCATAGCCTCTTAAGGCACACACCACATCCATATGTTCACCAGGTATGTCCTTTTAGGACTATTCTTATCTTATATTTTCAATCCTCAAATAATATCAGTCGTCTTTGACCACTCTTATCTAGAATACCCTATCTAATCCTCAAAGAGTTTCGAACCACCGAAATTCCTATCTTGGATTCCCAATCATCAAGGATTATTGGTCCCATAATCTTATATAGTCCTCCATTATCCCTACGAGTGACTTCACTAAGATTTGCGACTAATAATCCTAGTCTAGTGCATGACACATGTATATTACAATGTCCCTCATCACTTCCTCTTAATCAGGGAGATGATCCTCATTCCCTCTCAACCAGGGAGACTTAACCATAAGCTTAATTTTGTCTCATTCATCAGCTACATTTTTTTTTTTTTTGATATCTTAGTAGTTACAAGGCCCCTTCTTCTTGTATCATCATATCATTCCTAAGCTTCGACTTTCTTGGATGTTGTGAAGCCAAACT
The DNA here is from genome assembly GCA_034641835.2 of Pinus albicaulis. Taxonomy (NCBI): domain Eukaryota; kingdom Viridiplantae; phylum Streptophyta; class Pinopsida; order Pinales; family Pinaceae; genus Pinus; species Pinus albicaulis. The sequence continues at coordinate 1,634,595,310 of CM076580.1, read as the reverse complement.
TCTTCATAATATATCTTTCTGACTGGGTTCTCACCATCAACCTTACTTATCACTTTCCATCAACTATCATTTGTAGTATCTTCATCATGATAATTATCTTGTCAAACCAATCAATGTAGATTTTAATTGTAGCTTATTTTCTTCAACTAGGAAGGTGAACTTATTCAACTAGAAAAGCTAACTTCTTCAACATTGAATCCATGATGACCAACCAATTCTCTTGTATATGCTACCTTTTCTGCCTTTGTAGTGTACATATTTCTTCCATATATTCTTCTAATCCATTACTGGTGTTGTTCATCTAATCCATATGTTCTTTTAATGGAGTTAGATCAGAAAATTGTATATTCAACTACTATATTTATAGCCCATACTTCTGCAATATGTTCTTCCTGGTAACCCAATCATATCTTCATCAATATTAGGGTTACCAAATCATAATCGCCTTTTTTTCAAGATGTCGAATTTTGCTTCTTTCTCCCTCTTGTGTCAACATCCTTCTACATGTCATGTTTTCATATAGCACCAAAGTTTTTCTTCATGTTTCTTATCAGTAAATATTGCTTCAATATTGTATCTAGCATAATCTTCACAACTCCCTTTGAAACTGTCATTACTATCTTACGTTATTCAAGATACCATGCAATGCTTATCTATCATGCTTCTTGTATATTGAGTATATATATGGAAGAGTTATTATCCCATCCAATTCTTAACCAAGACATACCATGCTCTGATTCTAAGTACATTTCTGCATCCAACTCTTCCTACAAAACTTTTCTGGAGATATGAATCTATCATTAAATAAAGAGCATATTTTCTAAATATATGCATACCATCTTGATGACTTCCTTTTAAACGAACTACTTATTTATTTGAAGATAATTTCTATGATGAGACTCCTTTCTTAATATGAGAGGTTCCTCAATTATACCTTCATGTTGTAACTCGACTATCTTCTAGTTTCTTTGATGCTTTATTTCTTCTAGTGGAATGTACTTTTTCCATGTCACAATGGTTCTTAATATGATGAAGAACCTTATTCTAACAATTATTTTCACAGATATGGGTGATCCCTTCATCCTAAATGACTTCTTCTATGACATGATTCCAAGTATTAGCTGCATGAACTGTGAAGTATTATATGGTCCAAATCCTTCTATCCTTACTTTTCTAGATGACTTCTTCCAATGAGATACAACTAACAATGTAGACTCTAATCCTTTCAATGATATATAATTTTTCCATGATTCCATTACTCTTCTACAAAAGTAATTGCAAAATTTATTCTAACTTCTGTTAGCTCCCGAATTGGACCCCAGGCTGAAAAGGGAAAAATAGGGTAACAACTAAACCACGCTCAGCCTTGTAGCTAGCCCTACAAGGACAGGAGAGGGCTCTCTCTGTAAAGATAGATATTCAATAAAAACACGATAGTGGACTGATCTTAGGCTAGGTAAAATGATGGGAAAACGTTTTGATAAATAAATTAATTTCGAGGATGTGTGGGATTAAATAGGACAGTATGAAACTGGGAATTAAATCAGGATACAGGGTATTTCATGGGGCAAGGTAGACAAGATATTTAGCAATCAAGTAGAAATAAGATGGAATGAAAAGATTGGTGAGAAGCTGAAAAGGGCACGATAAATGGATCCTTTTCAAACAGAAGAAAAACACAAAGTATGAATGATTTCTCAAGGCAGAGCATATAAAATGGATTCTACCTTTCTATCTTGAAAGCATTCAAAAGGAAATGTTTATGGATGAGAGGTGAAACATAACAATTTACATATGAAACAAATGAGAAAGACAAATGCTAAATCTCATACCACATGGATCCCACAAATCAGAGCTGCATCTCTTATTAATTCCCTATCAACTGTACAATGGAGCGCAAAAATGTTCTTCCACACTATTCCCCTACTTCTGAATTACAGACTTCAGACTGCTTTACAAATGATTTACAATCACATTAAATACACTGAAATGTGGGAACATACATCCACAAAAGAGGGGCTATTTTAACAGTTGAAGGACTGAAAACTAATCATATAAAATGAATCTAACAATCTGCCCTAAGGAAGGAACAATATTACATTTGCTTTACTTGGGAAGATTCACTATTTTCGTTGTTCAATGATAAATAGACGATTTGAGGAGCAAATCCCTATCCTTACTGCTGTAGAAATGTTTCTTTTATTTTTCTCTCGACCAGCTGACTGTTTTCTTTTCTTTCCATTATTCATTTGAATAAACTGAATTTTTCAATAAAATGTTGTTTTAAGTAAACTGAAATGAAACTATGCTTTCAGTGAAGGGAAAATTGATTTGTGGATGGAGGAAGCAAAGGGAATGAGGAGGGACCCACATCGCAATTGGAATCGGAAGGGGTGAGAGAGGGGATATGACATACAACAAAACCATTGTAATACGTTGTGTGATGCATTTAAATCACAATCGAGATCGGAGGGGGGGAAGTCAACACATAACGAAACAATGGCGCCATTTCAATTAGCGATCGAAACCAAAACTTCCGATGCGATTGGGGGAAGTGGCCTTTGTAATAAACATAATAAATGAATTTTAACCTTTACAAAGGAAAATGGATTTTTTGTAATGAATGGGCGGAGGATATCACATGGTGGGACCAAGATCAATGAACAATCGCAATCGCAATCGGAAGGGGGAAGCAAGGTATAACACACTACAAACTTCTAATGCAATGGGGAGAAAGGCCTTTGTAAAATAAATTTAAAACAAAATTTAATTTAACAAAGGGGAAAAGTTTATTATAATGAACGAGCAGAAGACTTAAGTGGTGGGCCAGAGGGCCAATCAAGATTGGGATCAGAAGGAGGGCGGAGAGAGATGCTATATATGGAATTGCTGATTTCTGATGGCCCGATTGGCTGTGGGCCGTCAGATAGGCGGGAGCAGATCGACGGTTGTGGGATGGTCAGGAATTTGCAATCGAGGAAGGGCTTTGGGAAGTGCCGATGGGAATGCTCCGATCAGCTATGAGTTGTCGGATCAAATGGTAAGATCGGCGGTGGGGATGTTAATCATAGGTTTGGCCATCGGGGGTTGGGACTTTATAAAAGCGTCGATTGCCGATGGCCCGATTGGCCCTGAGCCGTCGGATCAGCGGGGGAAATCAATGGTTATAATATACATCGGAGGGAGTCAATATAATCACATCGGGGACTTTGCTAAGGGTTGATCAGGGCGCACAATTAAATGTTGTGATTTTTGATGGAAAAGACTTTGGTTGATGGGGGCATTATAATATAAGTTTTTATTCATATTATAATGTTTCCAAAAGCATGGAAGGGAAGTGGTTTTATAAAATAAATTGCATATATATTAAAATGATTTATAATGCGATTTTGTAAATCAGAAGGGGATAATGGGTTTTTATAAGGAAAATATTAAAACTTTAAACATAAAGTTTTAAGAGAAAAATGGGAAATAGGGATTATTTGAAGATATAGGGAATTTTACTTCACTTAAGCATAAATTTCAATCCAGAAGTCAGTTTTAAGAGTGTAATATACCATTGGAAAGCTCTTTCTGGGCTCTTTCTAATGGATCTGCTTGGAAGATTATTTGGCACTGAACAAGCTATGGAAAAATTCTCTAAAGGCAGGATGATGACTTTGTGGAGATGGCAGCTTCTAAATTATGACTTAATACATATGATGATATAAAATTACATAATGAATGATAATAAAGGAAAAATATCATGTTTTCACCTCAAAACATGGTTTTGAGGTGAAAATTACATCAAGATGAATAAAATGTCTCTTTGATCTTCCAGGTGTTGTGGAATTGAGTTTATTGACTTCCTCATGATCTTGCCGATATTTATTAACATTTGACTTATTGATTTGACTATGGTGAGACCCTAGAAACTAGTGAGACCCATCCTATCACCTACTGACATGATTTTGAAAATGGAAAGTGACTAATGACCAAAGACCATAAAAGGAAAATCTGCAAGTATCTCATGAGGGAAAACTGATAAAAAATTACTACCATCAATGAATCCATGACCTAGCGGAATGGTGAAATTTATTCAGTATGAGACTCCTAATATGCAAATGCAAAAGAGAAATTTTGATCACTGATGGTAGTATGACTAAACTGAAACTAACAACTTCCATATTCTAATAAAAGAAAAGACCATATTGCTAATAAACCTAGTAGAGCAGAGATCTTCAATAGTAGAGATATTTATGATCTTAATTCTTTGGCTTATTTTTTGGTTCTTCATTTTCTTTGGTAATGTGAGATTCAATCCTTATTGTTCTCCTTGTTTTTAGGATCCTTAGGAAATTCTCTTTTAAATTTACCATGTTCATTGCATCCAAAGCATTGTACTTTGGACATCTTGTCTTTCATGTGTTTGATTATTGTTGTTTCTATTGTGTCTTTAATGAGGTTCAAACCTTCCAAATATTCCATTATTCTTCTTTTATATATCAATAAAAGCTTGATATATTTCATTGGGTTCAATTTCATCCTTGGTATTTAATCTTGTTTCTTCTATAACACATAAATACTACAACTCATTGAACCTTAGAGTGTCCTTTCTAGAATATATGCTTGACACAAAACTACTCCATTCTGAAGGTAAAACATTGAGTATACAAGTAGTCAATTTAGAATATGAAACAAATTATCCAAGTCCTTGTACTTAATCCTTCAATTTTGAAACCTTCATAATATATGAAAATGAGCTTCATATTTTGATATCCTTGTATTGTATATTCGATGTCATAAAGATAATTTCTGACTTGAGGTGTTGGTCGAATATAGTTTACCAATTGTCATAGATTGCTTTAGATGTGCCCAAATATGCAATATATGGAATAATAGTATCTTTGATGGATTAAATGAGAATCCTTTTATCCCTAACTTATCCTTAATTTCAACTGTCCCATTCCTGAGTCTTATCCTTTTCTGGTTCTGTAACTTTTCCAAGAACATGGTCCATGACTTGATTCTCTATAAGCACCAAATGTATTCTTTTCTTCCATGATTGAAAGTTTGATGATCAATAAATCTTGTTGCCTTCTTTAAAAAATGAATTCATTTTATTTTTATATTTAGACATAGATAATAGTATAGTACTTACTTGTCAAATGATGTCCTTTGATGATGTTTTCAAATATCTTGAAGGTCTCAATACTTTCTAAGAAACTTCAAATATGTCCTAGAATGATGACTTATAGGATGGCTACCTCAAAGATAAATGATGATTCTTCCAATAATGTAGATGATGTTCCTAGAATTATTGATTCTCCTTAAGTGATGACTTTTATAGAGATATCTTCCAAGAGAGAGAGTTGATGATCTTCTTCAAAAAATGATAAGTAACCAAGAGTCTGCAATGAAAGGGAGAGAGATGAATAGCTAATAAAGTAGTCTTCCTTCGAGATGAGTGCTGATTATTTCTCCTTCATTTTGTCATTTCTTATTTCCTCCAAAGTAACTTTGATTAATGTATTCCACTTATTCAACAAGAGTGATCTGAAGTTTCCTTCTCCTCACCTTAACTTCGATACCATACTGAGAAATCACTAGGCCATCAATTAGGGTTGATTTATCTTTACTTGATAATTTCTTGTGATTGTGTGTTGGCTTCTTATTACTTTTAATATGTTATTTTCTTCAAACAATTACCAAAATTAAACCATGAATATAAAAATAAATTCAATGAACATAAGATATAGGCTCCAAGCCAGGGAAAAACCTCTCCAAGGGGAAAACCCAGTAAATTACTCTCTTCTTATAGAATCAAATCAAAGAGAGAATTCCAAAACCTAAACACCAAGACAAAGACCTACCACAAGACCCAAGTCAACCCTCCTTTCAAGATTCTTTCACAATTCAAAGTCAACTTTAGTCAACGCCTTCCAAATTTGTTCAAACTTCATAATTTTGGCCTCCCCAACAAAATTTCGGCCCCTACAACTAAGTCTACAATTTCAACCCCTACAACTCCTGCAAATTCACATGTGTGACATAAAGTAGGGAATATTTCCACGCGTGTGGAATATTTTCTCTCTCTTTTGACTATCACTCTCTCCCCTTTGACTTTTGCTCTTCTTCTTGCCTTTTTCATCGGTTTCTCTCTGTTCTTGGCATAGAAATTCAACTTGCTTGTGATGCTCAAAATGAGGATGAGTTACACTATATTTATAAACAACTAGGAGGTCAAATGGGTCACTGCTAGGGCCAACTTGATCTTGTAGGGACAAAATTGGCATTTTTTACTCAAATAAAAATATTTTTCCACTTTCTTTTGAAAATCCAAAATGGGACTTAACTCTAATACAATAATTTGACTCATGAAAAATATTATTTTGACTTAATAAACCCTAGAAGCATGAAGAAAATTGACCTAATTAAAAAATTGTCCTGAGCATGATACCCATGTATAAAAAATAAATTTATTTTTCTTTCTTTCTACTCTAACATAAAATATATAATTACATAACTAAAATGAAAATTATGAAGACCGAACCTAGTTATAATTTTCAACAGTTATCCATCAGTTCTCATCCATAATTTAATCCCTGCGATCACACAACCTATTATAGTCCAGCTACTAAAACTAATTTCCTTTATTTGTTTTCATAGTTAACTTTGGCACCAAATTCTAACTTACTAAGCTTTGAAATATTTAACACCTTCTTCATGTTACTGCAACCATAACCGATAGATTTATGTTCAACACATTTATGCTCACGTCCAATTTTCCCCCTTTTTATGATGCACTCGAGAAAAACACTTGAATGCCCGAATTTTCAAACCAACTCTCAATTTAGGCCCATTGTCCTGCATTTTATAGAATTCTAAAAAATCAATAACACAGGAAATCAGCCACAAACATACCTTGTTGACACAACTCCCAATGTTATACCACATCATCTTCTGACACTTCTCACGTCGTGGTGATGTGAACATGCCACATGGTGAAATTTTAATGATGCCATGTGTCACATGGATTTCACACACTTGACCATCTAAAAAATACAAATCTATCTACCATGTGTCACTTGAATAAGGTGCCACATCATCACATCAATCTAGTCACTAACACTTGTATGTCATATCATTAGTTTTTTCATCCTACCATGCCATCAAAATGTACTATAGGGAAAGGCCAAGTCTAGGTGCTTTTATTGTTTTCCTTTTATGGATATATTTAGGGTTGAATGTATGAATTGTAATGGAACTTTATTGAAAAATGAAACTCTTCTCATAGGTTTGGGTCTAGTACCTTTCTACACATTCACTCTCCAAATTTCTAATCGATCCACATATCCATACTAATCTGGACTAGTGCAGGGTCTCTAGCTCATTACTTTCTTGTTCTGCCTAACATCCTAGTTCGTCTGAAGTCTCGGTCTGGGGTATATATTATTTCACTACACATCACCGCTTGCCTCTCTAATGTCTAAACCTTCAGACTTCTACTGCTACACTGATATCCCAACTTCAAACTACAATATCTCTTCAACCCTTGGTATATTTTCTAAGTTCCATATATCGTTGGAAAGATCTCTTAGAGAACAATCCATCTATGCACTTTGTGGGGGTACCTAATTTGGTATTCTTCTCACAAAATGACTTACCATAATTTCTTTCCACTTTTTTAAGACTTGTTTAAGAAATTAATCAAACAAAACAGTGAGGGTTCTTCAAAAATTCCCTCAACATCCATTAGTGATAGTTTTTAAGGATTCCTCACTTATCCTACCACTATGATGATTCTCAATTAAAGAATCCACATACCAAAAATTAATACCCTTGAAATAAATGATTGGACAAAAATATCCAATTCCAATCGCTAATGCCAATCAATGACAATACACTTTCAAAAAATATCCCCCTTTGGCATTGATTGCAACTATGTCAAACGTGTTTAAGGAATTTATGGCAACAACATGCATCATGAAAAAACACTCCCTTGGACACCAATCGGGATCATTTGTCTCCACCTAAGCGTGATACTTACCATAGTTGAATACACATTGCTTCCCTTTCATTTTCCAAAACAAAATTGTTTGGACCACTCATCTTCTTCTCCCCCTTTTTGTATTTTTAATCTTCTTCTCTCGCAACTGGTTCTCCCAGAATTTCTTCTCCCTCTTAGATTCCTGGAATACATAAATTTTTGGTTTTCTCTCCCCCTTTGACATCAATGGTAAAGGGTTTACAAGGATAAAAAATATCCCTTAGGACCATTCCTTCTCCAACCAACACATTTTATTTTGCAACCATACATACAATGCTAAAAGTATGCCACTTCACATTTCTTCACATGCTCAATGTTCTTCTCCTACATCCTACTCATGAGATAACTAAAGGAAATGGGTAGTGATGTATCCTCAAACATACTGAGTCAATTGAGGGAGGGAGATACCACTCCCAACATGTTCTTGAAGTACTCAAATGGCTCCCTGCACAACGAATTTGTGAAAATATATTCAATCTACTCATTAGTATCCACATATTCCAATCTAACAACATGGTCAACAACTTAATCTCGCATGAAAAGATATTTAATTAGAATGTGTTTATTCTTTGAATGCATAATACGGTTCCTGGATATACTAATTTTCCTCATATTATCACATATAATGGGGATTAGATCATCAACGCTTGCTTCATCCAAAGAAACTGAGTACAGCAAGTAGCTGCAACTAAGTAATCATCTTCCATTGTAGATAAATAAATTGGATTTTTTTTCTTCCTTACCTTAGGCACTTCGTAACTCCCCAAAAAGAATGTTGCTCCAATGGTACTCTTCTTATCATAAATACTACTAGCCCAATCAGTATCGGTATAAGATCTTATGGTAAAATCCTTACCTCTTTCATACCATATACATCTAGTTTTCCATAAAGGTACTTGAATATCCTTTTGACTGCATTAACATGACTTTACTGTGGATTTTCTTGAAATTGAACAACCAGACCAACTACTTGCATTGTTTATGGTCTTGAAGAATTTAGGTCAACAAACTTTCAATCGTGGACTTGTACATCGTTGATTGAAATTAGAGGACGCATCCTCCTTGCTCAGTTTACAACCATTTACCATAGGTGTACACAGTTTTTCAATCATCCATTCCAAATTGTTTCAAATTTTCTTTCAGATAATTGGAGTAGAAGATGAAGATACATTTTGTTGTCTAAGTAATTTACAATTCAAGAAATAATGTTAGCTCTCCTAGCATGGAAATCTCAAACTTATTTTTTATTCCTTCAAAAAATTGATGTTCCATATTCTCCATGTCACTTCCAAAGATGATGGCATCTACATACACAAAAATTATCCACAAATTATCATTTTCATATTTAATGTTTACATTGCTATTTTTCATTCCTCTTTTAAATCCTTGATATTGTAGATACTTATCTAACCCAGAATACCAAGCTCTTGGAGCCTACTTTAACCCATACAGGTATTTTCTCAGTTTGCAAACATGATATCTATCTAATCTAATTCTTCATACATTTCCTTAATCCAACACTTCTCTTCACTTACATGGCTAAAATTCTTGGGCTCCATTTATGACAGCAGAGCAAAGTTTTCTTGTATAGGATTTACTGTAAATCTTCACCTTGTATGAACACCAAGATATTTGTCTCAAATGATTTAATTCTCAATATGTTTCTTCTACACATATCTAGATGGTTTTTTGTATTTATGAGGAGATATTTTTGAATCAGCATCTTCTTCTCTTTCGATTTTGTATATTTGAAGGTATTATCATCATCATTGTTTTATTTATCATGAATATTTATTGCATGAGATATATATTCATCCACTCTAACATTGATGCATTCTTAAATATTCTTAGTCCATTTATCATACCATTTATACCCCTTGATTCTTATTGCATAGCCAGGAAAAATTCCCTCGTCTGCCCAAGAGTAAAACTTACGAAGTTTCTTGTCATTTTTATTTATATAACATTTTCTCCCAAAGACCTTAAGGTGATTCATTGAGGCTCACCTTCCTTTCCATGATTAATAAGGGGTATTATCATTTTTCAGTAGATAGCATCTTGGGTTGCTTCTCCCAATAAGGTTTTTGTGACCTTTCCTTCATCCATCATGGCTCTAAATATCTTGAATGGTTCTATTCTTTCTTTCCATTATACCATTTTGTTGAGGGGTTCTTACCACATAGTTTTACCTTATAATATTGTGTTCTTCATAGAACTATTCAAACTCCCTTAAATTGTACTCTCCTCCTCTGTCTGACCACAGAAACTTGATCTTTAAATATTTCTCATTCTTGACTTGTGCCTTGAATATTTTAAATTTTCTCAAAGATTATGATTTATCTTTTTGTAACATGATCCATGTGGCTCTAATGAAATAATTAATGAAAAAATAAAATGTTTCTAACCTCTTGGACTTTGTGCTCTTGTTGGACCATGGACATCTGTGTAAACTAATTCTAGAGGTCTAGATGAAGAATATTCCTTTGTCTCGAAAAATTTTCTTTTCTATTTACCACACTAACAAGATTTGCATATAGGCATCTTTGGATTCGATAGTTTTGGGAAGCCCCTTCCTGCGTCTATCTTATTGGCCTTCACCAAGTTGTTAAAGTGTATATGACCCATTATATCTCAAGAAATAATCCCTTGGTTGTGGTAAGGAATCATTGCCTAAGAAATTTTATAAATGTATGTTACAATTACCATATCAAATGGCCTTTTTTTAACACCCTTGGAATTCAGTTACTTAATACCCTCAATAATCTAATATAATGAAAGCTTTCACAATGCCATAAACTGTTGATATTTGAATGGAATGAAAAGAAGAACTGTAAGATAAACTCAAAATGATATGTTGAAAACACAGAATCTACCACTTTTAAGTTTCAGAGGAAATTCATGAAGGAAGAGAGAACTTAAAATAATATGTTGTAAACACAGAATCTATCACTTTAAATTTCTATCAGGAGTTTATGAAGAGAGAAGAGATGAGGTGAAGGAGTGCAAATTAAGGTTATTTAACTCTTACTCACAAATGTAATTAAGAGACCGGTTGCTACATTACTTCACTTCATTCAAAGAGGAATAACCATAGAGCGAAACAGGAAATATGTATCAACATCAACAGGTGTAGGAAACTTGATCTTCTTGCATTAATTTCTAAGAGAATTCAGTCATAAACTAACAGTCGTGCATAGGTCCAAAACTCGAAACCCCTTTTCTTTATTTCCATCTATTTAAATACATAATAGTGGTTCGTAACTGCTAAACTTCTTGAAACTATTCGACTACCTAAATTGTTAATATTAATTATGCAATCATTCTTGAGAAATTAAATTAAAAATGAAATTTTTTTTCATTTTGTTGAATCTATTGTTGCTAATGCATCCTCCCGAAGTGCTGAGGTGGCCTTTCTAGTCATGATACAATGGTTGCATAGCTCTGAAATAACGCCTCAATGCTCGATTTGACCCAGCTATCATGCCTCGAACAGTGCCACTATACGCTTTTATGCCTGACTCTGCCTATGCCCTTGTGCTTCAAACAGTTTTAATCATATCACCTGATACCCAACTCTGCCTCTTCTCCTTTGATCTGTGTTGGGTCACTTACCCGAGTTTCTCTACCGCGTTCTGCCTATTTCTCATTACCAAGGCGTTTCATTGGTTTTACATTATAACCCTCTTTTCTTCCTTCGACACAGTTTAACATGAGAAATGCCTTACCTCTAGATCTGAAAACCTTCGAAATTCGTTGTTGAAACTACATCGCATCCGTCTGCACATCGCACTCTGCTGCCTTTAACTTTTCCTTAACACTTATCTTTTAAAACTAGCGATGTGTGGTATGTGATTGGGCCCCACCGCATCGCACATCGCACTTCGGCGATTTTATCGCTTACCTCCCGCGATTATCCTGTAAAACTTGTGATTTGTGATTGGGCCCCACTGTTGAGATTCAACAAGATGATGAGCTTAGTGAAAATTAATCACCTTCACTAAGCAGGGCCCACGGGCTATTTTTTAGGTGTATGTCTATTTTTAGACATGGTGAGCATATTCCATAAGTTGCAGGATGCTATTTGTATATGGTTGGTCAAATGTGGAAAATAGATGAAATTCTATTTTCATAATATTGGGAGAATTCTATTTATAGATAGTCGATCTAAAAATAGATGCATGTCAATTATTATTAGCTCTTAATAATAATCTGACAATAAACATCAACTTATTCTCTTGGAGCACTTTATTTCAGTGAAAAGATTTGGAAAATAAGTGGGCTGAATGAATTACGTAATTCCTAGGGTTTATTGGTGGCTCATGCATGGAGGACTCAGTTAGAACTAAAGTGGCAAAGTTATGACAGAGTTGGAAGAGTAGTTTATGGAGTTTTTATTTAGTTTAACTTAGTTAAGTGACTTAAACTCAGTTGAGCTAGTTGTATCTAGTCTAACTAAAATATACACTAGTGAGAGTTAAGTTAATTAATTAGTTAATTAATTCACAACTAATAACTCACTAACAACTGAACAAATACAATAGTTAACTACAGTGCATGTTAGTTCCATTGGAGACCCAGTGGAGAGATAGGTGAAAGGGTGAGTTGGACTATCTGTTGTGACTATAGTGATGCATTCAATGCATCTGACACACATTAAAGTTTCCAATGACGATTGTGCAGTCAAGGCAAGCCCAATTCGAATTCATTTATGGGTCTTCTTCAGCATGGATTGCGCAGTGGAGGCAGATTGTCAGGAGACAAGAAATTGGTGCATAGATATGCAAATTTTTGCATGACAGTGTGTAATGATTGTTGATTGTACTGAGAGCTTGATGTACTAAGATTTGTATGAGATTATTACATGGTTCCATTGATATACATAATATATGATAGTTGGGTTTTTTAGCTTTAATCTTTCCCGTTAAGCAATTGTGTTATGTGCGATTGAATTTATTCAATTGTGTTTGCAATTGAGTTTTAAATTTCCGCAAGTTTAACAGTGGAAGGATTCTGTATTTTGCAAGAAGATAAATATTGTGAGATCAGGAGGATCCAGTAATGCATCAGTATTAATAAATTTATACATGTTATCAGAGCAGTATTGATTACTGGAGATTGCAATTATGAATAATTGTTGAGTTTTGTGCTGGTGGACAATTCGAATTTGCTGCAGAAATTTCTTGGTGCAACAGTTGAGTATTCATTGAAATGTCTTTCAATAGGTTGCGATTGGAGTATGCCCTTGAGGGTAGCTCGAATTACATAGCCTGGAAGGATAGGATGGAGGTGTTGCTTGAAGATAATGGGTTGAAGGAGTTCATCGATAGCGATGTTCCTAAGCCTGCTTCTAACGATGTTGTCGGACTTGACGCATGGAAAAAGAAGGTAGAAAAGACAAGAAGAATTATGTTTGAATGTGTGAAGGACCATATTGTTTCAATACTTCATGGGAAAGCCACTCCATTTGCAATCTGGAAGGCTTTGACAGATCTTTTCCAAAGCAGCAGCGACCAGAGGAAATTGGCATTGAAAGATAAGCTCAGAAAAATAAAAATGGAGAAGGGCGACAATATTCCAAAATATCTCACAAAGTTTGTCCACTGTAGGGATGAACTAGTAAGTGTGGGGATTAATGTTGATGATGATGACTTGGTAAGCTTGTCTTTCCTTGGGCTTCTGAAGAGTTGGCATAGCTATGAAGACTCTGTCAATGGACGGGAAAACTACTGGGTTGGGAGCGACTTTGGTCGGATCTTGTGCAGGAGGAGATAAGGCGAAGTACCAGGGATGGCTCTTCATCAAAGAATGATGATGAAGAGAATTTCACTTTGGCTACCAAAGCAAGGAAAGGAAAGGGTAATAAATCCCATCCAAAATCTGAGGCTAAAGGAAATAAGTTGGATTTGTCCAAAGTGAAGTGTTTTCACTGTCACAAACATGGGCATTTCGCCACTAACTGCCCACAGAAAAATAAGAACAAGAAGGTTGCTGGAGCTGCAGCTAGAGAGGCTTTAGCCTCGCAATTTGAACTCGATTTCTCTTTGATCTCATGCTTGGTTTAAATCTCAATGGGATCATTGTGGTATCTTGATAGTGGTGCATCTTTCCATATGAAGAGAGACAAGGAGTTGTTTAGAGAATTGGAGGAGAAGGATCTCCAAATGCATATATATATGGGCGACGATGGTAGATATAGTGCGACCGGCATTGGAACCATTAACTTTGAGAGGGATTCAGGTAAACCATTTCTATTGAAATATGTTATGCATGTTCCAGGTCTGAAGAAGAACTTGGTCTCAGTCACAATGTTGGAAGACAGAGGTTATGACATTTTCAGCGAGGGAAAATCTTTCCTGCGACATAAAACAACAGGTCAAACCAAGAGGATAGGGATTCAAGTTAAGAATATCTATAAGCTAGAGGTAGATGGCTGCGCTACAACAATGGGCAAAGCAGAAGAAGTGGTGAGCCGGGATGAAAGTGAATTATGGCACAGGAGATTGGGCCATCTTGACCATGGTGCCTTGAAGATTTTGCAGCAGATTTATACTGGAATTCCCAAGGGTACTCTTGCACAGTTAGATCAGTGCAAGAGATGTAATATGGGTAAGTTTGTGAAGACCACCTTTCATGAGAAGGAGAACTGTGCTTCGGTGATCCTGGAGAGAATTCACACAGACGTGTGTGGACCTTTCTTGGTTGCTTCAACAGCAAAACACAGGTATTATGTTATATTTGATGATGAATATTCTCGTATATGCTGGATCTTCTTCATGTAGAAAAGAGCGAAACATTCTCAAAGTTATTTGATTTTAAATCATTGGTGGAGAAGGAGTCGGGAAAGCAAGTGAATGCTTTGTGGAGTGATAATGGTGGTGAATATATCTCGAACGAATTCAAATAATTCTATAGAAAAGAAGGAATTCGAAGAGAAATCATAGTGCCTCATAACCCACAACAAGAATGGGGTCGCGGAGAGGAAGAAAAGAATGATTGTAGGTGCTACACGAGCTATGCTGCATGACCAGGGCCTACCGATACACTTGTGGGCGGAAGCATGTAACACTGCGGTTTATGTGAAAAACCATTGTCCTCATAGAGTACTTGGCATCAGTACACCTAAAGAAGCTTTCACTGGTAAGAAGCCTGATATTTATCATTTGAATATTTTCGGTTCATTTTTTTACATTCATGTGACAAAGGACGCCAGGAAGAAGCTGGAGTCGACTGCATAAGTTGGGATATTTTTGGGGTACACAAAAACACCCCATAATTATCATGTGTATTTTCCAAATAGTCGAATGACTGTGGTGCGATGGGATATAAAATTCAATGAGTTGAAAGCCATGAAGTTGTCACTTGAGAGGGAGCTACACTTGCATGCAGAGGAGGAACTTCTTGTTCCCAAAGATGAGCCTCTAGATGTGGATTAGCCACAGGAGGAGATTCATGGAGTGGAGGATTCCACTCATGTAGAACCAAACATCAAAACAGGCAGACAACGTACCACAAAAGCTGAGAGACTGAATCTTGATGCGGCAGAGAATGTAGGAGTCCCTACATCACAACGCAGATAGAGATAGTCACCTGACCGATTTACTGGACACGTGGCTCTTATGAGCAAGTGTGTCATGACATAGCCATCTTCTTTTGAAGAAGTAGCGTAGAAGCTCACATGGGTAGATGCCATGGTGGAGGAGCATGACTCCATTGTCAGAAACAGTGCTTGGGATATTGTTCCAAGGCCAGTGGGTAAATCAGTGGTAGGTTCAAAATGGATCTACAAGGTAAAGCAAGCTGTTGATGGGAGCGTCAAGAAGTATAAGGAAAAATTTGTTGCCTAGGGCTTCTCACAGATCGAGGGGATTGATTATGAAGAAAACTTTGCACCTGTCGCATGGTATTCTTCCATAAGGACCATCCTTGATCTCTCAGCACAGATGGGTTAGCACATTCATTAGATGGATGTGAAGACTGTGTTCCTTAATTGGATCATTGAGGAAGAGGTGTACATTGAGCAGCCTGAAGGATTTGATATCTTCAGCAGTGAGTCGCATGTGTGCAGACTCAAAAGATCGTTGTACGGGCTGAAGCAAGCACCTCGTGCTTGGTACAGACGGATCGACAACTATTTCACTAGACTTGGCTTCACCAAGAGTGAGGTAGATGCAAACCTATACCAAATTGTGGTGGAGGGTAAGATTTTAATCATTGTTCTTTATGTTGATGATTTAATACTAACGGGTGATGAGCAGTTGATACACTCATGCCAGGCAGATCTTGCAAAGGAGTTTGAGATGAAGGATTTGGGCCTCCTTCATTATTTCCTTGGATTGGAAATATGGCAGCAAGAAGGTGAATTGTTTATGTCTCAAGGAAAGTATGCTCGGGAGATACTTGGTAAGTTTCGCATGGAAGACTGCAAGCCCATGGATACTCCTCTTCCAGGAAATTGGAGGAAAGAGGATGCTACATCGGCAGAGGTAGTGGATGCCACTGTTTATCGACAATTGGTGGGTTTGCTCAAGTATTTAGTTAATACAAGACCAGACATATGCTATGCGGTGAACCAGCTTAGTCAAGTGATGGTTAAGCCTACCAAGCTCTTTTGGAAGGCAGGAAATCATGTCCTGAGGTATCTCAAGGGCACATTCGAGTATGGCTTATGGTATAGATAGACGGATGAGGTGAAGTTGCATGGCTTCACAGATGCAGATTGGGCAGGCAGCCCAACAGACAGAAAGAGCACATCAAGAGGGGTTTTCAATATCAGATCTACAGTAGTTTCTTGGTACAGTGGGAAACAAAGATCAGTGGCACTCAATTCAGCGGAAGAAAAATACATGGAAGCAAGTCAAGCTGCATGTGAGGCTATCTGGATGAGGAAGATCCTGGTCGGTTTGTTCGGTTCACATTTAGATCCTACAGTGATACATTGTGATAATCAGAGTTGCATTAAAATCTTGATTAATCCTATGTTTCATGATAGATCTAAACATATTTATATCTGATATCATCATATCAGAGATTGTGTGCAGTGGAAGATCATGTTGCTTCAGTACATTCCTGCGGAAGATTAGAATGTAGATATTCTGACGAAGGCACTCGGCAGGAGAAAATTCGAATACCATAGAGGCAGGATCGGGGTGAAGGATAATCTTGATCTTGTTAAGAGGGAGTGCTGAGATTCAACAAGATGATGAGCTTAGTGAAAAGTAAGCACCTTCACTAAGCAAGGCCCGCAGGCTATTTTTTAGGTGTATGTCTATTTTTAGACATGGTGAGCATATTATATAAGTTGCATGATGTTATTTGTAGATGTTTGGTCAAATGTGGAAAATAGATGAAATTATATTTTTAGAATATTGGGTGAAGTCTATTTATAGATCGTTGATCTAAAAATAGATGCACGTCGATTATTATTAGCTCTTAATAATAATCTGACAATAAACATCAACTTATTCTCTTGGAGCACTTTATTTCAGTGAACATATTTGGAAAATCAGTGGGCTAAAGGAATTATGCAATTCCTAGGGTTTATTGATGGCTCATACATGGAGGACTCAGTTATAACTGAAGTGGAAAAGTTATGACAGAATTGGAAGAGTAGTTTATGGAGTTGTTATTTAGTTTAACTCAGTTAAGTGAGTTAAAATCAATTGAGCTAGTTGTATCTAGTCTAACTGAAAGATACACTAGTGAGAGTTAAGTGAATTAATTAGTTAATTAATTCACAACTAATAACTCACTAACAACTGAACAAATACAATAGTTAACTACAGTGCATGTCAGTTCCAGTGGAGAGATAGGTGAAAGGGTGAGATGTACTATCCGTTGTGACTATAGTGATGCATTCAATGCATCTGATGCACATTGGAGTTTCCAATGAGGATTGTGCAGTCAAGGCAAGGCCAATTCGAATTCATTCAGGGATCTTCTTCAACAGGGATTGCGAAGTGGAGCAGGTTGTCAGGAGGCAAGAAATTGGTGCATAGATATGCAAATTTCTGCATGACAATGTGTAATGATTGTTGATTGCACTGAGAGCTTGATATACTAAGCTTTGTATGAGATTATTACATGATTCCATTGATATACATAATATATGATAGTTAGGGTTTTTAGCTTTAAGCTTTCCCGTTAAACAACTTTGTTATGTGTGATTGAATTTATTCACATGTGTTTGCAATTGAGTTTTAAATTTCCGCAAGTTTAACAGTGGAAGGATTATGTATTTTGCAAGAAGATAAATATTGTGAGATTAGGAGGATCCGGTAATACATCAGTATTAATAAATTTCTACACCCACCGCATCCAAAATATCATTTCGGAAATTATAACACTTACCCTTTGCACTTAACTTTTAAAACTTGTGATGTGCGGTATGCTAGCCAGGTCCACGTCACCCTGCCATGTCACCGCCACTTCACCTTGCCACGTCATCATAAATTACCTGCAATTTGTGGATTCAGGGGCCACGTCATCTTCCACGTCAGCTTGCCATGTCACTACCACGTCATCGCCCGCACTTCGCATTTCACAATTTATGTGACTTATCGTATCACAACTTAAACAGTTTTCCTTGCGATTTCTTATCATATGAATGTGAAACTCGCCGATATGCGCTATTTGATTTAACCTCCGCCATTGATATGATCCTTTGCTGATCTGCGCTTTGATCCTGACCATCTATTTTTCCCTTTGCGCTTCCTCCAAAGGTCTTAATTTTTTAAGGGAAATGCGCCATTTCTTTGCCTTCAGGAAATTAGTTTGTTTTCTCCACAGTGTAACCCTCCTGAGCTTATCCAGTGCTATGTCGTGCTAGTCCCTCCTGAGCTTGCAAATGAGCCCGACTCTACCCTGTTGAGTGTGCAATGTTCTGAACGTGCCCATTGGTCTAGTTCTTGAATTGTCCTACATGTGAATGAGCCAGACTCGATCCACCTTCACATTTCATCACATAATGTTAATGTACCGACATATAAATCAAAATTCTTCTATGACACACAAACTTTTACATTTTCTAACATATATGAATTTTTTGGTGTTTTGAAACACATTTCAAAGGTAAATGAAAATGAGCCACAACATGACCAATCATCCTATGTCATATCTATGTCTCATATATTTTTCTCAAGTAGCACTTTACTGTGTAATCATTGAAAACATAAACATTGTTAGTGTTCCGACTCCTTTCCCTACCAACTAACCATTCGCTTCCTTTGTGATTTCACAATCCTTATAATGAAAGATAACATCATAACCATTATCACACATATGGATAACACTTAGAAGGTTATGTTTAAGGTTTTCTATATACAAGACATTTTTTTCCTTGGCATTCTCATCTAGAATGATTGTTCCTTTCCCTTTTATTTTAGATGGAACATTGTTCCTGAATTTTACACTACCTTTTCCATTTTCTTTCAGAAATAATAACTTACTCTTATCTCCAGTCATATGCTTGGAACATCTGTTGTCAACATATCATTTTTCATCCTTATCATGAGCATGCAGGAAAATAGTACACTGCTAAGTCTCCTCTGTTTTTTGTTTCCATTTCTTCACATTCTTTTAAGGGGACACTATTCATACTTTTTTTGTCTAGTAGGATTGAACAATTTACTTTGAGACTCATTAGTTGTGTTCCCATAATTGTGGCAGACATAACACTCAATATTATTCATAAGAGGAGAGAATGAGTTTCTTTGTGCAGTAGAATATTTTCTAGATCTATAATTTTCATCTCTTTCAACTTTATTGAATTTACTAAACATATTTATGACAAGTATAACAGTTAGTATAAAATAACTTTGGGTACTTGAAACAATGCATTTGTTGAGTTCAAGTAGATCTACTAAAAAAAATTTGTTTGGCATGTTGATGGATAGGTTTGTGATGAGGTACACTTGTGGTCTTGACCGAGTTGACACCTTTCTTATTTTCCTTTGGTTTTTTCACCCTTTCATCCTTACCAACTCTTCCTTCAAGTGCTTTTTCATAGCTTTGATTCTCTTTATTTCCTAGGGACCTGGAGATTAATTCTCCTTTTGAATTTTGTTGTGGCTCTTTATATCCTAGACCGAATTTACGTGTTGATGGTATTTGAAAGCTAAGAAGATAATCTAATGCTTCTATACTTTAGTAAATATAAGATTCAAATCTATCTTGGCCTTGTTTTTCACCAGATTTTCTCTCAGTGATGCAATTTTTGCCTCTAGCTCTTGGAATTTCCTTTCCCATTCAACTACTTGATTCATAAGAACCTCCTCTTTTTTTCTAGCTTCCTTAAACTAAGTTTTCAGAGGTATGATATCTTCATCATATACATTTGAGCTTGTCTTTCCCTGCCTCTTTGATAGTTCTAATTTTAGAGCCTCATTTTCATCTTTTAATTTATCATGACCCATTTGTTTTTCTTTTAGCTGTTGCACTAGGACATATTTGAGTTTGAAAACTCATTCCCATTTTACTTTCATAAGGTTATAATATTCATTATCATAACTATACATACCTCCCTCGTCTCCAATAATTTTTTCTTTTGGCATATTTTTCTTCTTTCTTATTTTCTTTAATTCCTCTAGTGCACTAACCAATTCGTCTTCAAGGTACACCACTCCAAAATTTGATTTTTCCTCAAACTTCGATTTATATTCAAATTACATAAGCATGTATTCCTCAAATTCTCCTTTAGATGATTCATAATTGTTGGTCTCAGATGACTCATTATCTTCCTTGGAGTAGAAGCTATTTTTCCTTTGATTTTTCTTCTTTTGATATTTTTGAGCTTTGTCTCTATTATTTTGATCTTGCTCCTTTTCTTGCTTATCATATTTAGTGTTTGTGAATTTTGAGGAAAATTTTCCTACTCTACCATAGTCATACAATTAAATGGAATATTACCTTGATACTTGTCTGAGCCTCTTTTATGTTTTCTCCCAAACCAGGACATCTCCATGTCTGAGTCACAACTAGAGTAACCGTAATGTCCTTTATTTTCTTTATGATTCTTCGAGACTTTGAACATTTTTTCTCTTGGTTCTGATTTCTCTCCTTCAATTTGCATCTCATAGGTAGTGATAGTTCCATGCATTTTTTGCATTATCAGAGCCTTCAACTTTGGCATCTCTTCTATGGTTGGTATATTAGCATTAAATCTCATTGAGATCAATCTTAAGAACTTCCGTACAATTACTTCTTCTTTGATATCTTCATTTAGACCTCTAATCATATTTGCAAATTCATATAATCTAAGAAATTATTTTTCAATGCTTTCATCATCATTCATCCTCATAATTTCAGCTTGCTTTAACTTTTCATCTCCCTCATAACACTTTATTAGGTTAATCCAGACTTCTTTTGTTAATTTGCAATGCATCACATTTACTAGCTCAAATTGGTTAAGACTAGCTACAATCACATTCTTGGCTTTCACATTATTTTTATAGGCTATCCTATCTTAAAGAAATGTTAGTGGAGTTGTTGGAACTATGTATCCAGATTCTACAATAGCCCATACATCCACACCAAGAGACGTGATGTATTCTTCCATTTTGTCTCTTAAGAATTTGCAATTCACTCCATCAAAGACTATTATTTTGCTTGAATAGATATCTTGATTTGTTAAATCTACCTTCTAGTGGTTAATTGTTTCCTAAAGGAACCTAATCTGATACCAATTGTTGGGAATCACAAATTACTGAGAGGAGGGTGAATCAATAACTATAAATTTTTACGCTTAATTAACTAATTATTCAATGATTTCTAGTTTATACACAGTAGAAAAGCATTCACATAATATTTGTACACATTGTTTTAACATAACTAAATATTAAATGATTTGTAGTTTATACACAGTAGAAAATCATTCACATCATATTTGTACGTAGTGTTTTAACATGGAAACCATTCAGGAAGAAAAACCACCAAAGTTTGTTTTTATTATGATGTGATACAAAAGAACCAACTCTGATTACATCGATATTTTGTGAGAAACCACCCACAAGAGGCCCCAACGCCCTCATATCAGGAAGCACCAACCTCAAATATGTGTAGGAACCAACCGTACTTCTGCCAATCATATATATACTTTAAAATTCATTTTATTTCAATTTGATATCATTTCTCCCACACAACTACCTCTCCTTCTGCAACACACATAAACCTTATCACGCTCTTCATTCTTCTGAAAGAACACACTGACATGAACTGTAGCATTATGATTCTGCAATTCATTCTCTATCATGTTCAATTTCCTCAATTTTTTCTCTCAATTCACATTGTGGTTGTGTCTCACACTTGGGTTGTGTCTCACACTCACACTTCGTTTTTTCTTTTCCTTACATTCAAATCACACATTGCCAAAGTTTAGGTGCTTCATTTAATTCTAATTTGGCTCAAGGATGTACTCCAATTCATTCTAGCTATAGTTCACTATTGTTCTCCTTTGACACTCTATTCCTTAACTTTATAATTTCGAATAGCTCAATTAATCTCCAAGAATTGTGCTTTTTAATTAAAGCTTATTTATCCTTAGTTGCATTTACACTACCTCACATTTTCAATCGTGTGTTGCATTCTCTACTACTGGTTATCCATCACTTCTCATCCATAATTGGATCCATGTGATCATGCATTCCACTATAGTCTAGCTACTAGAAGTAATCCTTTAGTTTTTTTCATAGCTAGCTTCGACACCAAATTCTTAACATTCCAAGCTCTCAAATCTTCAACACCTTCTTCATGTGATTACAACCATAATTGAGGTATTTACGTTTGATGCGCTTATGTTCATGTCTAGGTTCAACCCCTTTTGATGATGCACTGGAGAAAATCACCCAAATTCCCACGGTCCTAACTTTAATAGAATTCTGAAAATTTTGTACACAAGAAATCGCCCACAAACACAACCTACTTGTACAACCCCCAATGTTATGCCACATTATCTGCTAAAAAACTTCGCAAGTCAAGGTGACGTCAACATGCCACGTGGAGAAATTTTAATGATGCCACATGTCACATGGATTTGACCCACTTGGCCATCCAAAAAATCCAAATCTTCATACCATGTGTCTCTTACATAAGGCGACACATCATCATGTCAATCCAGTTACCGCCACACGTATGCCACATCACTGGCTTCACCATAGGGGCTTCACTGGGGGAGAAATACCATACCACGTGCATTCATATTGGGGGATATATAATGAGGGAAAAATGACATAATATATTGAGCATATAATAGGGGGTAAAAGGTTTTTATATTGGCAGGTACAAAAAATGGAGCTCAAAATTAATGAAAAAAATAAATGGGTGATCCGGATTTATGCAGGAATGCAATAAAATATAGAAATAAACATAAACAAAGATATGCAGTAGAAATAAAACTTTATTTCATAAATATCAAGTAACTGAAATATCCTTTTAGATAGAATGGACATAAACTAGCTAGGGTGATGGTACCTTATCTCTGAGAAGAGATGTGGCGGCTACATGCCTCTGAACTATGTTACAATGAGGCTTGAAGGCCTATTTATTATTGAGAAATAATGGAAAACCCTAAACATCCAAAAACCTAACCCTAGGATATGAAACGCCAAACTACGTGCCCTGTTGGGGTAAATTGGTACATCAATTTCCCGAGGTCATAAATTTGTCATATGATCTATGTTTGACGCACACGATACCTCATTAGAAAGATCTATCCGATGACTAAAATTAGTAGTTATAAATGTCTAGTTGAACACTCACATTCACCAATGGTGATTTTCCAAAAAATAATTCGTTTAGGGCCTCAAAACGGCTCTGAAAATTCAAGACCTAGAAAACAACCAAAAATAGTAAATTGTGCTACAATTAAGGAAACTGAAAAACTGAAAGAAACAATGATGGGGGTCCAAGTGGAATAGGTGGGTGGCCAACAATATCCAACTGGATCATTCCTCCCCCATTGCATTGAGTTCCTCCATGAGATGAGGAAACTTCTGCTGAACTTAGTTCCTGGTGAGCCACTTGCCTTGGTGAAGGAGTTGGCCTGCCTTGACAACTCGATATAGTTGCATCCTTTGTTGTCGGGTGTTCTTTATTTTTGTTTCCATGATCCAATCATTTGTGGCTTGTTCCATGCATATAGGTTTAAATCTGTTTGTGTGAGTTGTTCTGCAATGTCGAATGTGTCCAAGTCCAAATTGAACACTGGGTGCATACTAAGGAATGGTGGAATACTGAGCTCGAAGGCATTGTCCCCTACTGACTTGATGATGTTGTATCGCCCGTATCGGAGTGGGAGAAGCTTGCGGTGGGGCCGAGTGAGGCGCTCATTCCGCAGATGTAGCCAAAAAATTCCGCCCACCTAGAACTTGTGTGGCACCCGATGTTGATCATGTCGATGATTGTATTTGGATTTGGATTTCTCCATGATGTCATGGACTTGTTGGCGAACATTCTAGATGCATTCAATAAATCTGGTTGTTTTATCAGCCTCAGATATTACATGTGAGGATCTTGGCCTAATGTGCCCTTTCTGTAACAGCTCTTGGATCTGCCTCTTGATTTCATCATTCTCCATAATAGAACATCGATATATCAGTCAATTAGGCAGTGGAGCGCCTAGGGTAAGATCAGTGGAGTTATTGAGTAGAGAAACCCTTATGGGTGAGTAGAAAATTTACTTGTATTACTCCGTGATTTTTTCCATCTACCGCTACTGCATAGGGGAGCCCTGTTTGGAGGCTATGACCACAATATTCTTCTTTCCCTGTGGGTGAATTGTAATGAAAACAAATTTCTTGCTTTTGGAGAAAATATTACTACATTTCTTTTCAATACTCAAAGAGATGGTGAAAGGCGATACTACCTCCGGTATCCTGTACGACTTATTTCCCAAAGTAGTCATAATATAACAAGGCCTAGACTCATACACATCATGTCGCTTCCAAACTTATGGTTGGCCTAATAATACATTAGACATGTCAAGAGGAACAACATCACACAGTACCTCATCTATGAAGGGCTTAATGTTGCACATAAGGTGGCACTGTTGGCTGACATGGAGATATTTTCCTTAGTGAATCCACCTGATGGTATACGGCTGCAGGTGTGTTGTGGTCGGTAGGCCGAGCCACTTCACGACCTCTGCTGAAATTAGGTTCTTTTCTCTTCCTCTATTGACAAGGAATTGTAGTGGAGATCCCTTCACCCACATCTAGGAATGAAAGAGGCACTCCCCATCCTCTTGATCCTCGGGCTCCTCCCTCTGGATCTTGGTGGTGGCAATGGTGAAACTGGGTTCTACATCAATGATCTAATTCCCTTTTTAATTCCCCTTGTATGGTTTTGACTCAGCATCAGAACATGTGTTTGATTCAGATGCCTTCAGTTAGACCACCAGCCACTGTTTGGCCTGACACTCGCTTGTGTTGTGAGTGGAGTTGTTATGAAATTCACACCACTTCCCTGTGTCCTTATTTTTCTTTGTGGTGTTTCTTTGATTCGCCTCGCTTTGGCTTTGCCCCTTTTTCTACAGTTCGAGGGTGCCTTTCCCTAGCTTCGGATTCATGGATCCAAAGTTTCGCTTCTTCTGCTTAAATTTATGCTTGATCTTGGTGGCATATCGATATGTCGTGCCAAGTGAGGAAATGTCGAGGAACTCCATTTCCTCCTGAATGTATATGTGCAAACAGCTAAGGTACTTGAGCACCAAATTTTTCTATGAATCTTTAATACCCAACTGTGGGTTAAGGGTATGGAACAAATTCACCAACTTGTGCACATCTTGATCCCTTTGTTGTTGCAACATGGTCTATTGGACGTACTTGTCCCCATAGCACCCCATGGGGTAATATTGTTCATTTATGCCATCTCGGAATGAATTCCAAGTGGTTGTGTCCAAGAATAGAGAGGGTTCCCTCTCATGCTTTTTCTCATAGTAGGTTTCCCATCAGTCTTTGACATGGGGGGCAGCTTTGAGGAGTGAAAAAGTAATATTTTCTCAGTCGGAGAAATTATGGACCGAGAAATACCCTTCCAACAAATTCAACCATCTATCTACGATGTCTACATGTATCTGGCATTCAAATACAGGAATTTCAAAGTTGACTTGTACCTTGAAAGGAGTGGCACCTCCAGAGTGGATGTTGGGTGTACATGCGTCATTGGTGGGCAGTCGTTGAAGGATCTAGGAAAAGGTATCCATCATCACGTTCCTTTGTTTATCGAGGGTTTCATCAAGCAATATTTTGATAGGATCTCCTAATCCCTCATCTTTATTTTCTTCCCCCACGGCCAGTCGTTGGGTTTTACGAGGTTGATCTTGCAAAGTTTCAATCATATCGATTCCTAACTCCTTATACCCCGACCTTGTTGGGGACATGCAAAGAAGGATCAAGAAAGAGCAGACTGCTTTGATACCATTGATATGAATTTATGCAAGAACGCAATAAAAGACATAAATAAACATAAATGTAGATACGCAGTATAAATAAAGCTTCATTTCATTAATATCAAGTAATTGAAATATGCTTATAGACATAATAGAAATAAACTAGCTAGGGCGATGGTAACTTATCTCTGAGAAGAGATGTGGTGGATACATGCCTATGAACCGTGTTACAATTAGGCTTGAAGGCTTATTTATTATTGAGAAACAATTGAAAACCATAAACACCCAAAAACCTAACCCTAGGAGATGAAACTACAAACTATGGGCCCCATTGGGGTAAATTGGTACATCAATTTCCCGGGGTCGTAACTTTTGCATCTTTGTTTGACGCACACAGTACCTTGTTAGTAAGATCTATCTGAGGACTACAACTGCTAATATAAAATTTCAAGTTGAAGACTCACATTCTCTAATAGTGATTTTCCAAAAAAAACATTGTATAGGGCCTAAAAACGGCTACAAAAGTTCAAGACTCGAAAAACTAATAAAAATAGTAAATTGTGCTACAGTTAAGGAAACTGAAAAACTGAAAGAAAAAATGGTGGGGGTCCAAGTGGAATAGGAGATTGACCACCAATATCCACCTGGATCAATGGGTATACAAAATTTTAATGAAAAAATGGATACCTATAATATCTAGTGAAAGTAGGGAGTTTTTAAATTGCAATGGTGTATTGGGTTTGTATTGGTACGGGGTTAAATACTTTGATTTTTATAATTATTTTCCAATATGTATTCAAAATAGGGGTGTTTTTTAGTATGCTAAAAATACATGCGATATGTCAGAGGTTCATTGAGTGAAGCCCCTATGGGCTTCGCCATCCTGCATTGGCATCAACCTATATGGGAGGGAAAGGCCAATTTTAGGTTTTTTTCCTAATGTTATTTTATGCAACTCTTAAGGGTCGAATTCCCACACTATACTAGAGAACCTTATTAAAAAATTAAACTTTTATCATAGGTGTGGGTCCAGGTACTCTCTATGCATTCTCTCTCCAAAGGTCTAATCAGCTTGGATATTCAGACTAGTTCAAACCGGTGTGGTGTCTGCCTCCTCTCTAATGCATCACTTTCCTAGTCTACCTACCGTATTGGTCTATTTGAAGTCTCAATCTAGGGTCCAGATTATTTCACCACACATCACCACTTGCCTCTCTAAACAATGTAAACTTTGAGACAGGAACTGAAACGAGTACCCGTTTTTTTGAGGTAGCAAAAAATCATCTGATTTTGAAAAGTGTTGATTTATAATACTCCTTATTTTTTAGCATATTTTTTACACTTTAAATTTTCTTATGTATCAAATATGAACTTTTTTTTTTTAAATGTTAGTGATTTTCATGCTAATTTTGAAAAGTGTCGATGTAGCATCAACCCCTTTTTTTAGAGGGCTTATTTTTTACACTTTAAATTTTCTAATGTATGAAGTGTGGATTTTTTTTTTATAAATGTTGGTGATTTTCATGTGGATTTTGAAAAACATCAACAATTTTTTTTTAAGGCATATTTTTTACACTTTAAATTTTATTATATCCTAAGTAAACATTAATAATAATAATAATCATCATCATCATCATTATTTAACTATTTTTCAAGTTTTCTTATTCCTCTTCATGTTTTTCGCTCCACGACATTTGGTTTTTAAGGGTTTTCTAATTATTATTTTTGTTTTCCTTTGCAGTGTTTTTTAATAATTAATTTTTTATTTTTTTTCCAAAGTTATTTTTTTCAAAGAGTATTTTCATACTGTCAATGCGTAAAATTGCTCTTTTTGAGTTGTTGTTCTAAAAAACAGACCAAAAGAAATCAAAATATTCCTTACCACAGCGGTGATTAAAACTACTGCACCAAACAAGCCTTCATCCTTTATGTCCATATAAATTATTCGTTCTGTTCAGGAATTTATCAAGCAAAAAAAAAAAATCGTTCAGTTCTACAGAGTAATCGAAAATATAAATCCTCTTTGATTTCTGATAGAATTTTAAAACAGGATTGTCTCTTCCGAGTTGGAATAAAAATCCACAATTTTTAGAGTGCCCGGAGGAAGAGTGAGAGCCGCCTTTGACAGACCATTAGCTTATGAATTTAATTCCCAGTACACATGCTTAAAAGAGAGAAAAAGAAAGGCTTGTTGTAAGCGACAAATACTTCGAAGGATGGCTTGCAGGTGTGGTGAGTGAATTTGAGACCTCTGAAGAGCCCAATATATTACCATTTTTGAATCTCCAAAACATTGAAGAGAAGTAATTTCTTTGTATTTGGCCACATGCAGAACGGCCCACAAAGATGCAATCTCAGCCTTGTTGTTTGAACCATGGCCTGGGGCAAAAGAGATGTGGAATTTTGAGACTGGGGAGACATGAAGAACAGCTCCTGCACCTATCAATGGAGGAGAGCCTTGACAAGCACCATCAAAAAAAGGCCAAAAAGAGCTTTGATCAATTACTAGAGGAACCACATAACGAAATTTGGAAGGCTTGGGCGAACATTGGTGCTCTGCTACCCACTGAATAATTAAAGTCACGGTCAGCTCTTCAAGAATAAATTTTTTATTAAAAATAGCCATGTTTCGTGCCCACCATATGCCATAAGAGAATAATGCAGGAAATGCTAAAAAGGAATTTACCCCAGGCTCCTTCCACCACTGCTTCATCCTAGATTCGAAGGAATCTGTCAGTGTCATTTGAGGAGAAAAAATTGACGAAGATGAGCGATGCAAAACTGTTTCTGCATAAGAACATGAGAAAAAAAAGTGAAACAGATTCTTCTGCATTTCCACATAGGGAGCAATGACTCGGACCTTCCCATCCCCTCCGCTAAAGGTTATCCCAAGTTAGGAGACGGTTTTTAAGAGAAAGCCACAACACCAATTCTGATTTTAACGAGCCTTGGGATTTCCACAAGGGATTAATCCAAGACGTTGGTTCCTCACTGGACGATG
Source organism: Pinus albicaulis (assembly GCA_034641835.2). Lineage (NCBI taxonomy): Eukaryota > Viridiplantae > Streptophyta > Pinopsida > Pinales > Pinaceae > Pinus > Pinus albicaulis. The sequence continues at coordinate 1,634,565,901 of CM076580.1, read as the reverse complement.
CTTCCATCGCTATTTTTTATCCAAGTTTCGCAGTGTACGTGCCATTCATACTATTCTTAGTCCACACCTGCATATCCTCAACATCCGGCTCAATGTGAATGAAGACTCACAAGTAATGCAATATAGGAGGACCACTCTACAGCCAGGGATGGAGGCGGATCTAAAGAAGGAGCATCTTTCCATCCCAACGTTCCCCAACTCGATGGCAAGGAAACAACAGTGTCTGTGATGTTAAGGATGTGTTTTATTTAAGGATAGAGCGTAGTCTTTCGGAAAGATGGAAGTTTTCTCCTGCCCCTACCCAAGGATCCAACCCAATTTGGACCGATTTTCCACTTCCAATATTTCAAGCTATCCATTGACCAATGAAAGGGAAGGCCAATACCAGAGCCTTCCAACCAATGGAAGCATTTTTGTGGGATTTAATTGGGTTTCTAAACCAAGAACTAATAGATTGTCCAGGATAGTATTTTGCACATAAGACTCTGCTCCAAAGAGAATTCAGGTAATCAGATAATCTCCATAATTTTTTAGCAATGAGGGAAAGACAGAAAGATGGAAGGTCTTTTATACCCCAGCCATCTAAATCTTTTGGACGGGCCAAAGGCCACCAATTAACCGAGGGGATACCTTCAGCTTTTTTACTGGCAGTCCAAAGAAAGAGAAACATTTCTTCCGAATTTTGTGAAGGATACCTTTAGGGATAGAAGCAATGGTGGCCCAATACACAGGAATGCTTTGAAGAATTGATTTAAGAAGAACCAAACGGCCTCCCTGAGAAAGAAAACGATTTTTCCAATGGGAGATTCGCTTCTCAACTTTCTGATAGAGCCATAACCAATCCTTGAAACAATAAGACTTTGGTTTTAAAACAAAACCCAAGTATTTAAAACCCATGTCCCAACCACAAGTGGGAAAAGGGAGCAAGCTCTTTATTTGGGAAAGAGTATGCTCTCGAAGGTTATTGTGTGCCAACACAGACTTTTCAATGTTTATCTGCATCCCAATAGCTTTTTGAAAAAGGCTAAGAATATTTTGCACAGTTTTGCCATTCTCATTGGATGCGTAACAAAAAAGTAAGATATCATCCACAAAGAGGATATGGGATAGGGACTCGATTCCTGCGATGTGAATGCCTTTAAGACTACCCGAGGACTTGGCATATTTACATAAACGGTTCAAAGCTTCAGCTATTAAAAAAAACAAAGAAGGAGAGAGCGGATACCCCTGACTGAGTCCCCTTGAGGTGTGAAAGAAAGAAGAGGGAGATCCTTTGATCAAGACTACAAAGGAGGCTGATTGAATACAGCCCATAATCCACTCAACTACTTCCATTTCCATGCCAATATGAATGAGTAAAAGCCTGAGAAAAGACCAATTTACCATGTCGTATGCCTTAGACAAGTCCAGCTTAAGGGCAAAGGAATGATATATATATATATATGTGTGTGTGTGTGTGTGTGTGTGTGTGTGTGTGTGTTATGATTTCTTTTATATTTATATATTGTTAATTAATATTTCAATACACATAAAATAATTGTCACTAAAAAGATAATAATTCTAAAAACTCAACAAAAAAATATAAATTTTCCATGTAGATATAATTAAAAAAATATGTACTTTTTGGACATTTTATATGTGTGTGTGTGTGTGTGTGTGTGTGTGTTATGATTTCTTTTATATTTATATATTGTTAATTAATATTTCAATACACATAAAATAATTGTCACTAAAAAAATAATAATTCTAAAAACTCAACAAAAAAAATATAAATTTTCCATATAGATATAATTAAAAAAATATGTACTTTTTGGACATTTTTACTAAAAATATCACATTAAATAAAATAAAATTATAGAAAATTTGGAAAAATAAAAAATTTTATATAAAAAATAATAACATTTAAAAAAGAAAAATTCCCAGAAAAAACAATTTAATAAAATTTTAATTATAAAAGGAAATAGACATACAATTTTAAAAAATAATAAACATAATATATTTAAAAAAAAAAAATACAATTAAGTAAAAAAAAAACAAAACAAAACAAAACATTAAAAATAAAAGAATAATAAAAAAATAAAAATTAATAAATAAGAAAAAAAACCATTTAAAAAATTAAAAACAATTTAAAAAAAAAATATATATATATATATATATATATGATTTTATTATTTTTTAAAATTGTTTTTAATTTGTTTAAATGTTATTTTTCTTATTTTATTATTGGTTAATCTTTTAATTTTTATTCTTTTATTATTCTTTTATTTTTAATGTTTTTTTATAACTTTATTATATTTTTTATTTTTTTATGTTTATATGTATTTTTTATTTATATATATATATATATATATATATATATATATATATATATATATATATATATATATATATATATATAACAAAAGAATCATTTTATAATAATATTATAATTAAAAATAAATTTCGGCTCCCTTGTCTATCCGGTGGGGTTGGGCTGAAGTCGATTTTCAGAATCGGCTTCGACCAACCCCGCCAGGTGGCCCGAGGGGCAAAGCTGCACAGCTTCGTTCACCCAGGGCAGTAGCTCCTCAAGCTTCTAGACGTGCTCAAGCTGATTCTCAGAATCGGGTAGAGCCCGCCCAAGGTGGCGACCCCTCGAGCTTATGGGCGGGCTCAAGCCAATTCTCGGAATCAGGTTGGGCCCACCCAAAGGCCCAAGGTGCCAAAAATTTTTATTTTTTTATTTTTTTCTTATAATTATTACTATTATTATTATTATTTTAATTTTTTAATGTTTTTTTTGGGTTAATTTTTATTTTTTAATTTGTGTTATGCTTTTTTATTTGTTTTAATGTTTTTTTTGTTATTTTAATTTTAATGTTTTTTTTTTATTTGTTTTATGGTTTTTGTTTTTAATGTTTGTTTGTTAGTTATTTTAATTTATTTTTTTTATGATTTTTTTTTAATTTTTTTCTAATTTATTTAAATATTTTTTATAATTGTTTTTTTAATGTTTTTATTTTTAGTTGTTTAATATTTTTTTTTTAATTTTTTTACTATGTTTTTTTTTTATATATATAATATTTATTATGTCTTTTATTTTGTTTTTGTTTTTAAATTGTCTAATAAAATATTATTGATTAGTTTTTGTTTCTTTAGTTAATTTTTTTCTTTAATTATGTTTTTTGATTTATTATTAGTATTTTTATTTATTTCTTTATATTTTATTTTTTTTTAGGTTTTTTCTTTTTTCTTTTTTACATTTTTATGTTTGATTTTTTTTATTTTTTATATATATTTATATATTTGATTTTTTGTGTTTTTTTATTACTTTTATGATTTTTCTAATATATATTTTTATTTACTTGTTATTATTATTATTCACCTTTTCTTTTTTTTCTTTTTTTCTTTTTTTCTTCTTTTTTTTTCTTTTTTTTTCTTTTTTTTTTTGGTAAATTTTTGTTTTCATTTTTCTTTTGAAATTTTAAGTTTTTTCGGAGTGATGATATTTTATCTTTTACATAGTATTTCAAAATGTTGAAAACATATATATATATATATATATATATATATATATATATATATATATATATATATATATATATATATATATATATTTATATATATATATATATAATGATAATCAATAAAAATAAAAATTCTTGTAGCATCAACACTTTTTGTTTTCACAGTGTTTTTTGCATAAAAAAAGTTGGTTTTCACTGTCATTTTTAAAACATCTTGAAATTTTACCCAAAAAAAAAAAATATTGTTATTCCACTATCAACACTTCTCGTTTTTGAGTTGTTTTTTCATGTTTTTTTGAGTTTTTTTGCTAGAGTTCTCGTTTTGAGTTTATAGTTCCCATTTCATAGTTTACATTGTTTCTAAGGTATGAACTTTGTACTTTTGTTGATGCATTGATAGCCCAAATTCAAATAGCAATATCTCTTCAACCCTTGGGAGATTCAATATCTCTCAGAACTATATATCTATGCACTTTTTGAGGGTACCTGATTTGGTCTTCTTCACATAAAATTCCTAATTGTAATTTCCTACGCCTCACTAATTCAATAAAGAAATCAAGCATAACTATGAAGGTTCTTCAATAATGCCCTCAACACCCAATAGACCTAGTTTTTAAGAATTCCTCACATATCGTGCTACTATGATGGTTCTCCACAAAATAATTCACATATCATAATGTACTACCCTTAACATCAATGAATACTCAAAAATAACAAATTCTAATCACTAATGGTAATCCATGAAAACACTCTTTCCAATTATTACAATGACAGTGTGTGCAAGTTGTGATAGTGGTAACAATGATTGCAGGTTGTGACACTTTTTCATTAACACATAACTTTAGAAGATGATGACAGATCCAATTTGAAATTTTTTGAAAAGAGGTCCACAAGGAATTGAAGAAGGAGGTGGGTGCCTCCACTGAGATTGGAGCCTAGAGCAGGTCAAAGCTTGCTCATCATCAAGGTTGTTTCCTTAATCAAGTTAGACCTTACTCGTCACTGAGGTGGTGCCTCAATCAGGTGGGACCTTAGAGTAGGTCGAAGCTTGCTCATCACTAATTCCAGTGCCTCAATCAAGTTGGAGCCTAGAGTAGGTTGGAGCTTTCTCATCACTGATGTTGGTGCCTCAATCAGATTGGAGCTTAGAACAAGTAAAATCTTGTTCATCATCGAGGTTGGTGCCCCAATTAAGTTGTAGCCCATAGTGAGCATTTTTTTGCATACTTTTGGGGTTGGCTCCTCAATTAAATTGTAGCCTACTGCAAGTAGCTACTTGCATATCTTGGGGGTTGATGCCTCCAATGGGTTTGTGCCTACAAATCTATTGAATGAATTGAAGCGTAAGAAGAAGAAGAATTTGTAGTTTTCTCTCGTATGGGTTTCCATGTAAACGCTTATGTCTCCTTGTGTTGATGTGATATCTTCAATACTTTGTTGATATAATTGTAGTTTCATGATGCATTTATTTACTTATTGATATCCATCAAATTGTTATTATTCATAAGTACACACTTTTTAATTGATGAAAATTTGTTAAATGGTTAAATTGCTCTCACACTAATTCACCCCCCCCCCCCCACGTTAGTGTGATATTTGGTCCAACAAGTGGTATCAAAGCAGGTTCCTTTAGGAATAGAAGGGTTTTAATCATGTGAGTAGTGTATGTGATCCCCATAAAAACTCCTTCTTCATAAACATAGATGCTAAATAATTAGGTGTTTCATTTTGTTTCAATTGTGGTAAAGAAGGTCACTATAATTCTATGTGTCCATATCATGTCATAGATGATGAAGATGGAATTCCTCATCTAATTAAATAAGAATTAAAATGAGAAATTGAAACGAAAGGAGATCATGAAAGAGAACTCAAGGGTTCCCTAAAGGAACTAGAAGGTTCAAGAAGAAATGTTACTCAATTAGAAGAGTAGCTCCAAGAAAGAGATGAACTCCAGAAGAAGTAGGATCATGATATTGTTACTTTGAAGGATCAATTGAAGGAAGCAATAATATTGGATGAAGTATGGAAAATTAGTTGAAAGAAAAATAATTCCATTGTGAAATACTAAGAGAAGAGAATATCTCCTTGAGAGATAAGCTATAAGAAGTCATGAAAGAAGGAAAATGGAAGCACGAACTTTCAAAAATTAGGGATCATGATGCAACATCCTTAAAAGCACAACTGGAAGAATCTAAAGAAGTGAAGATGTTTTGGTGAATCAACTAGAAGAGAATATGCAAGACTCCAAAGAGAAGAATTACAAGCTTATCAAAGGAGAAGAATAAATTGGTCACTTAAAGATCAAGGTAAAAGGGGCAAGCTATGACAGTGAAGAAATTTTGAAAAATCTTCTTAAAGAAGAAATCATCTCCTTAAAGTCCCAATTTGAAGAGCTTGTTTCATTAAGGACTAGAGTTGACAAACTCGACAAAAAATTGAAGAGTTATTAGGTGTTGGATAATATTCTTAATTGTCGTAGATCTCTAGATAAAAAAACAGGTCTTGGTTATGCAGGTAGGTCTAGTTTCAAAAAAGACTCAAGCTCCATGTATCCAAAGGCCAAATTTGAAGACAAAGATGAAGGAGATCGGACTGGATTTATTGCTACTTGAGGAATTTGTATTGGTATTTTCAATAAGATGCATTAGGAAGACAACAATGTAATGAAGGATGGGTATCATCAAAGGTTCATTTCTCCAATATAGTATATCTTCAAAATATATTCAAGTGAATTTTTCCCATCCAGATGTCAAAGTACATTTTTTGGTTATTTTCTTTTTATGTACAAATTTTAGACACAAGGCTAGGGATTACAGATCCTATGATATATTTGATTATCAGTCTTATAGAATCAAGTTTGCAAGCACATTGGATTCATATAGCATAAAGTATGTGTTAATTTCTCCCTCATTCAAGTATTATACAGGATGCTTTAGACGCCGCAATCTTGGTCACATTGCACGAGAATGCAACATAAGGTTCCTTAAGTAAACTGTGGAAGGAAAGAATTCCACTAGGCAAGGAGAATATCACACTAAATTTTTGAGAAGAAAATAGGTTTAGCCAGAAAATGAACCTACCTTGAGTATTCAAGGCCCTGATATGAGTTGTTGATCATGTTATGTTCCCGAGGCAGAGCCCATGGTTGTTATATTTAAAGTTTTTCCTAATAAATAAGTTATATGTTCGAAGATTTTTATGATATGTATGCTTTGGTGAAGGATTTAAAAGGTTAAAATTGTAACAAGAATAGAGTGAAATGCTCCTAGATGTCAGGCCTAATAAGCATGGATGATGTAAAAGGAATAAAGAATGAAGGATGAAAGCAAGCAGGGTGATAATCACCATGGTGTTTCGAGGGTGTTGATTACTCAACATAGTATATAAGCATATTTTAACTCTCATGGTTGATGGGAGAGCATGATAACAATCATGAACAGGTCATAGGAGAAAATACACCATCAATTTCAATCAAGCAAGAATATTGGTAGAGGAATAATATGATACAAACATTATAGGAAATATTAACACACATTGAGAAGACATATTCAGGTAGAAAAGGAAAGAAGGAAGCATCTTTTCAATTAGTTAGGGGGAGACTTCATCACATCCATAGGTCCACATGAAATTTCAAACACAACTAGATATCATTGGAAATAACTTATGTATGAAGCAAACATCAAGTCCACATGATAACTCAGGGGCAATTAGAAAATGTAGATATGATAGTTACTTATCAATGAAGAAAGCATGGTCTAAAGTGGAGACCCTATTAGATCTGCAATAGTCAAAGAACATAGACAAACACATACAATTGGTGATAGCATGGTCTCATGGGGAGACTTTGACCAGGTCCACCGAAAATCATCATGACCTCAAACGGAGGCTTTGTATAGTTCACATAATGGTAGCATGATTCTATTAATGATTAGTAGCATAAAGCAAATATGGTATTACGGAGAGATTTTGTTAGGTCCACGGGGTCATACAAGAACAAGAGAAATTTAGGAAGCATTGAAAACATGCTCATGCAAATATTTAATATCCACTTAGAAGATGCAGACAATTATAGAAATGACAGATAAGGAGACTCCATGGTACTAGGTTTACATATGAATATGGTAATATTCGTAGAAAACCATGACCCTTTTACATTGATGTCAAAGGGAGAGAGATTGTAGACATTGATGAGACATTGGGAAGAGAATCTTGCAGACATATTAAGAGAAATTTCCAACATCATGTCAAGGGAAGTTTGGCCCATCGCCAGCAATGACTATCAATGTCTGGTGTTGTTTCCATCAATGGAAAAAGGAGATATTATTGAACCTAGTGTTGTCATTGATGACAAAAAGTGTCATTCATGTCAAATGGAATGTCCAAGACAACAATAGTATTAGTCAATGGAAACAATATGAAAACTCAATATCTTGCATGTTTTCATTAGGTGAATTTGAAAGAATATTGAATTTTCTTGAGTTTTTGACAAGGTTACGATGCCTTAATGATGTTATAAATAGCATGGTTGCATAGGCCTTTTTGATACTTTTACAACAATATAACCCACTCTGAAAAAAAATCCTCTCAGATGAGAAGTTATGGCCATTTGAAGATCGATAAGTAGAGGACCTAAATTATGGGAAAAAACCCAATGACACCAAATTCTTGAAAAAGTGTTCATATTTCAAGTGGATTCACGATTCAATAGTTTTATCAATAACAAATAACTAAAAATCATGCATGAAATTTAACATTGTTAAAGGTTAAGCATATTTCGCAGATCGGATTGATTGGGCAGCTGGATGAAGAGGTTGAACCATGGATGGTGTTACAACTTGCATGATTTTTAACCCCAATCTCTGGATATTTTAAGACATGACATGTGGCCTTCCTATAGAGTCGACTAGCTCAAACATGTGATAGCAGAGTACAAGTCATGACGTGGTAGCATGTGTATGACTGGCATGACATGTTAGAAATTAATGTTAGCATGATTATGTGGCATCACTAGAGAAAATCACATGGCAATGAAATTTGGCAGGTTTTGATTGTTGGAAGGTCCAAATATAGGTGACACGTGGAACCCATCACATGCTACCATGTGGCATGATGTCATCATGGTGACATAATTATGTGGATGTCGAGTGACCTTCCAATATAGTGTCACATAGAATGGTCCCGTGGTTACATGCGCTGAGTTTATGAGGAGAAAACCTTGGCAAGGCATGGTCACATTGGAATTGTTGATAATGATCATATGGATCAAGTCGACTATATTATAAAATTGGTAAAAACTCCATTGAAGGCACAATTTATTTCGACTTCATTGAGCATCGAGACCACATAGAAAGTGTGTATATATATATATATGTCTGTGTGTGTGTGTGTGTGTGTGTGAAAAATTATCGAAGGCAAGATTTATTGCAATCCATAGTTAAATATATCAATTTAGGTAGTGGTTGATACATACAAGTTCAAAGGCAAGATTATGGTTTTTTGTTGATAGTAATTTCTTTATGGCTCGATTTAGTTGAAATTGATCGAGTTTCGTAAGGTCTAGCTACAATATAATTTGTTTTGGATTTTTTGCATGGTCTGAGTTTTGTATGGTTTGGTTACAACATAATTTGTTGTAGAGGTTTTGTATGGTCCGATTTTTTATTTGTTTGGTTACAACATATTTTCTTGTGGAGTTTTTGTATGGTCTAAGTTTCATATGGTCTAGTTATAACATAATTTTTTGTGTATTTTTTGTATCGTATGAGTTTTGTATGGTCTGGTTACAACATAATTTATTGTGGATTTTTTGTATGGTTTGGTTTTCATATAGTCTGGTTATAATAGAATATGTCTTGCGAAGGGCATGACTCTCATTAGAATTAAAGGATTCAATTCTTGCTGCAATTGGTTATCATAGACATCAAGGGCCAGCTATGTATGTGAATATCGAATGGTTACAGGTTCAGCTACATATCCAAGGATCAAATGGCTTGATAGGTTGTGATTGGTTTCTATCAATACATGGATCATCCAAGTAAATAGAAATGTGAAGGTGAAAGCTCATTTGGTGATTGACTATATTTAGCAGAAGTTTGGAGTCCAAATTTAGTGAAGGTATGAAGGTAATTTTGACAAACGTTATCATTGGTATAGCTTATATATAGAAAGATACTGACATAAAACTAAAGTCTATCCATATCAAGTGGCACAATGATATGAGTTAATGCAAGGAGGGACAGGTATTTTCGAGACAATTGACAAGTCAAATTGTCGCTCATATATTGCACAATGGGTTGACATGGAAATTTGAAACCTGTGTATGTTGATATATTGTGGGATTATTTCTACTAGTATAATATGAGTCGATACATGGGGTTAGATTCCCTAGCTCATTTTTTGTAAATCACTTCATAAAAAAATCAATTCAATAGATTGATATTGCAAGCACCATTGGACAACAAAGTTGGTTGTGTATGTGATGTGTATACCTGAGGTTGTGGGTTCGATCTCCGACAACCATCAGGTCAGATGATATTTTATTTATTTATATAGTTCCCCTTTTTTCACATTGTTAACTAATCAGAGAAGATCATTTTATCGACTCCATTTCTGAAATTTGGGCATTCTATAGAGCACGCCCAAAAAGGGGAATTTTGTAGAATGTTTAGCCTAATATATGGTTTTATATGGTTTTTGTGAGTTTCTAGACTCATTATTGGGCCAAAGTAGATTCCGTAAGAAGCATGATGATCAGGGCTTAGAGGTGGATGCTTCTTGAGGCGTGAAAATCCTTGTTGACATATCTTTGATAACCATAATGTCTAATGCATTTTCTTAAGTGTTTATGAGTAGCTCGTAGTGGTTTTGGATATATGCCAAGAACAAGTTATGAGAAGGAGCTTGTGTGACCAAATTAGTGAAATGGTTGGAGAATAGTATGGACAACATTATGATAGCCAATGACAATGATTTATATGATTGTTTGTGGAATTCATTGTAGTGATAGTGTTTGAAAGTTGTGGCATTGGTTGCATTGGTAGAGATTATAGTGATAATGTATACAATTTGTAATGGTATGTGCGGGTTGTGATAGTGGTAAGCATGATTTCAATTTGTGACATTTTTTCGTTAACACATAACTATAGAATATTATAGTGGATCTAGTTTGAAATATTTTTAAAATAGTTCCAAAAGGAATTGAAGAAAGAGGTGGGTTCCTCCACTGAGGTTGGAGCCTCACTAAGGTTGGAGCCTAGATAAAGTCAAATATTGTTCATGATCGTGGTTAGTGCCTCAATTAGGTCTGAGCCTAGATAAATTCATACTTTTCTCATCACTGAGGTCAGTGCCTCTACCAGGTCAGATCCTAGAGTTGGTCAAAGCTTTCTCATCATTGAGGTCGGTGCCTCAATCACGTTGAAGCCTATAGTAGGTCAAATATTTCTCATCATTGAGATTGGTACCTCAAACATGTTGGAGCCTAGAGCAATTCGAAACTTTCTCATCATCAAGGTTGGTTCCTCAATCAAGTTATAGGCTACAGTCAGCAATTGGTTGCATACTTTTGAGTTTGGTGCCTCAATCACAATGTAGTCTACCACAAGTAGTTTCTTGCACATATTTGGGATTGATGCTTCCAGTAGGTCGATGCCTCCAAATCAATATAATTAATTAAATCATAAGAAGAAGAAGAATTTTTGGTTTTCTCCCATATGGGTTCTATGTAAAAGTTTATGTATCCTTGTGTTCATGTGATGGCATCCTGATTCTTTTATGATATGATTGTAGTTTCATGATGCATTTCTTTACTCGTTGATATGCAGAAAATTGTTGTGATTCATAAGTACAATTGTTAATTGAAGAAAAGTTGTGAAATGGTTAAATTTATCTCACACTAATTCAACCCCTCACCCTCCTCTTAGTGTTATCTTTGGTCATAAAATTAATGAAAGAGAAAGGGAAAGTTCAACAAACTTTATTAATTTTTTAATTTGCAGTGGATCACATTTACTAGCTCAGATTGGTTAAGACGAGCTACAATCACATTCTTGGCTTTCACATTATTGTTACAGGCTCTCTTATCATCAAGAAATGTTAGTGGAGTTGTTGGAAATATGTATCCAAATTCTACAACAACCCATACATCCACACCAAGAGACATGATGTATGCTTCCATTCTGACTCTTAAGAATTTGTAATTCACTCCATCAAAGACTGATATTCTACTTGAATAGATATCTTGATTTGTCGAATCTACCTTCTAGTGGTAAAGTTTTTCCTGAAGGAACCTACTCTAACACCAATTTTTGTGAATTACAAATTTATTTATTTTTTAGTTAAGACTACTTCTATTAATAGTAAAGGCATACAGTACAAAAATAGTGATACATTTCAAATCGAACAAGGTGGCCTAGAGGAACTAGCCAATCCCTGTTCGATATCCCATCATAAGCATATTTTTGGATTGATGCCCGCTACAAGGAAACCAGCAACCCAAAATCATAACATGTCCATGCAATGCTACCCAAAACTGGGAAACCATCCGACAGACAAAAGGTAAGATAAAACAAGGCCTCTAAGCCATATTGAAATATCCCTATAAACGCAAATATAAATATTTTTTCACATATATAGCATAAAATGACAACACCTGAAGAAGCAAAACTTATGGCTTGAAAATATGCTCAACATATGAGATTTCATTCAGGTCTGGGAGTTCTTCCACACCAACATTCAGGTCCAAGAGTTCAGCAACAGCAGCTTTCGACGAGGAGGGCGCATTGAGCCGTATGGCTATCTTGGTCGACTTCTTAGACATGTCAATTTTCCCATTGGAATTACGGGTAGAAACTTCCTCATGAAAATCCCCATCTGAATGTTCATTAATGATCAAACAACTGCATTGAAGAGAGTCCTCAGGTTTGTTGGAGAAGGACAACAAATGAACCAGAAGACTCTTACCTTTTCGGACTGGAAGCTTTGAACCATATCGAGTAGTATTTTGGGCTTCCAAGATCTTGAGAGATTTTCTCTTGAGCTTCTTACACTTAGAAAAAATATCATCGACCTTCACCGCGAGAGGGAGAAGCTTAGCAGGTAGAGCCGAGCTCAGAAAATCCAAACGACTACCAATTGGAAAGGCTACCACAACATTTTTGGCCAGAACGTCAATGGCATGCCTTTATTGGACCAGGGAGTGACTGGCATGGAGAATTAAGGAACGTGAAACCTCATTTTGACGTTGTTATGCCCATAATGCATGCACTAGAAGTTTTTTAGCATGCTAGTAACGGCCTTCCAAATAAATATCTTGGTCAATACCTTGAGCCTCTAGATCAGCTGTCAACTATCGAATATGGCACGGGATGTCCTCTACGAAATTACCCATGGAGATCTCAATTGCTTTCTTCCCACGACCACCACTAAAACCACGAATTTCCTGCCTCGAAATCATACGATGTCTCGGCATGGCGGATGTTAGTATGAATCCTGATTTGAAGTGTATGAAAAAAGACCACTTTAGCTACGCATAACAAACAGCCCTAACAGCAAAAATGACTACTAATATCTTCAGATCTACAGTTATATGATCAAAAAAAATGCTGCAAAAATCTAGATCTATGCATCAGAAGACATTAAACAGTAGAAAAATAAGATTTACTCCATAGATCCAATAGACAAGACAAGAATATATCCAATGTAATTTTTTATTAATGGCACTTGGGAGGAAAACACAAGAGGGTGTTCCCTGTTCTCCTCAATGGGATGGGTTCTTGTAAGTCCTCAGAACTTCAGATTTAGAATTCCTCTCTCTTGATGGTGTAGAAAACCCAGACAAAAATGGAAAAATATGGCTATGATGGTGGATCAATAGCCAGACCAAGAGTTGAGATCCAGAGTGATCTTTAGGCAACAAAAGGTGACAAATGAAAATATTATTAACCAAATCTAGATCCAACTTTTATGGAATATTTTATTATATTTGTTGGAGGGAAAAGGAATTTGACTTTAGTCAAATCCCCTTATTTGTAAATAATAAATAAATAAATGATTTATTTATCATTTTAAGGATGTGATTAAGTAATAATAAATAAATAAATGATTTATTTATCATTTTAATGATATGGTTGGGTAATAATCAAATAAATAATGATTTATTTAATTATTTAAGGGTGAATTAGTCATATTTAACAAAGAATATTATTTAAATAAGATTTAAACAATTATTCTTAGAAAATAATAAGATAAATAATGATTTATCTAATTAATTTCCTTGTTTTGGGTTAAATATAACCAAAAATATTAATTAAACTACAGTTTAACTAATTATTTCTTGAGGAAAATCAAACAAATGTATATTTATTTAATATTTCCTTATGGGGTTTCCTGTTTAGACCATAAACAACTTAATAAAGGTGATTTACTAAGTTATTTTCATAGTGAAAGAAATTTTACTTGGAGTAAAATTGGTCTTACATGGTGTACTTGGGTCCATCTAATGATAATAGGTTAGATGACCAAAAAATGGTGTAACAGATTGCCCCCCAGCGTGCGAGCGTTAGGAGCTAATCGTATGACCGAAGTACGTTGTAAGAACTCAATCACTAGACATCGAAGGGGAAGTCAAAGAGAGAGAAGTATAAGGTAAACCAAAGTGCTGAAAGACCTAGGCCCTAAAGAGGCGACTTGCAGGTGTGACAAGTCTCTTTGATGAGTGAGTACCTACTATAGGCAGTGAGGGAGGCATACCTATGCCCGCTGAGGCAATAGTACAAACAATAAGGCGTCCGGAAAACCAGAGGACAGAATAATATAGGATATGATGGCATAAACATGAGCTAGATAAATAATATGATAATGAATCCCACGTACATATTGTGCCTGGGATAACAGCTATGACTTGAACAATAATATTTGAGTACATGAGATATAAATACAACCCAGATGCCCCTGAACATAGGAAAGGGCTTTGAAAATATGACTGATACATGTAAACAAAAAGGCGCTGCAAGCGGCTGAGGCCGACATCATCAAATGTATGAAGCTGCATCGAAGGCTGTGATGAAGAGGTCATTCGAGTGTGTGGGGGGCTACCTGTAGGGCCACCCCCTCATGAGGGCTGAGACATCTCACACACACTCGGGAATCACCGATGCTAGCTGCTGCATCACTGAACCATCGGGTATACGGATCTCGATCATGCTGAAGGGAGCTGGAGCTGAGAAACAATCAAGTCAAAGGGCAATAAGGAGTCCCTTTTCCTGATCCGACGCACCGAACAAAATTGGAAGCTAGAACCAAGGTACACCGCCCTCAAGACCTGTCTTCTAGAATGAATGAGCTGATGTCGACAGAAGGAAGTCCACCATAGGTGAGGCAATAAGGGATCCTCAACTAGGGCACGAGATAAAATAGTAGATTGACTGACAGACTAACACCAATGATGATGATGAAATGGGGGGAAATGAGTAGCGAATGGACGACTTCCCTTGTTAGAGCATAAAGGGCGTGAATGACCTGGCAGCGACTGACACAACATCATGAGGGATAGAAGATAGTGGAACTAAAGGCCATAATGTGCGACACGAGAGAGGGACCAAGCAATGACTGATGGAGGGCTACGGCGAGATGTAAAGGGACTCACGATAGACTCCATGAAAGCAATGATGACTCAACTCGGATGCTCTAAACAAGGGTGACTCGATGGTGCTGCCACATATGTAAAGGGTCCAAATGGGACCATAAAAGTATGAGTACAAGATGGTAGCTCACGACGAAAGTCAACATGAGTGTGGACAAGTATGGGGGCCACATGGTGCCCCTAGTACGAGTGCTGCAAGTGAAGAAATTCGATTTTGAGGAAGGGTGAAGTGGCGCTTCTTGGACAAAATGTGTCCTGGTGAATTATCAAATCACAAAAAGCTAATAGATACCCATTTGAGGGCTTGGTAAGATCTTTCCAATGGTGTAGACAGTTCGTCAAACTGAGCTATGGTTTTGGTCGCAGTAAGCGAAAGAAAAATCAGGGGTTTTCTTTTAATAAGGCATTTTCCTTCCAGATTCACTCATTTTCTGGTGGAGCTGTGGTGAATGTCGTGAGGAGAGGAGGCCTTAAATCTTGCGGCGGTTGTAGCAGATGAACCGACCATTGGAATTTGAGATCTATCAGTTGTAGGTAAGATGTATAATCCTAATCTTTTGTGTCATTGGGTTGAAAGTTCATTTTAGGTACCTAGAGCTCATGAACAGGCCAGGTCGCATTTTTTGGGGTCTATTCTGCATCCTGGGTATCAGGTACTGGGTAGGAAACTGCAACCTATCCCAGGAAATGACCTGGAAAATGCGACCTGTTAGAGAAAGGGGTTTTCAGTGATGTTTTTTTGTTGATATTTGGGATTTGTATGGTTGAGGGGAATAGGTGCCCCCAAGCATGTTGTGAAAATGCCAAAATGTATTTAGAAAAAGGGGAATCTAAACACATTTTCATGATGTGGTGTGCCATTTGTTTTCGGTATGGTTATGCAGTTTGTGAAACGAAATAGATGATTACCAATCTCTTTTGGTACTGCATTTATGAATCAAATGGACTTTTAAGTTTTCGGGTTGGCATACATGGTGTTACTATCCCAAATAGAGGATTTTGAGATAATGAATTGATGTTCTCCCAGAAAACCCATAGGTTGGTCAACCACAATGTCTATGAGACTGGGTTTCTAATGAAATATGAAGGAATGATGAGGGATATCATCCCTAGAGTGATCTTGAAGTGATATGGGACTCTAGACGTTCTTCTAAATGTGGAAGAATAATGGGACTAGAGTCGTCATGACTAGATTCACTAGGAGAGTGGTGGAGAATTTCTTCTCCTGGTCTCTCCAATATGGGTGCCCCCCTTACCCAAACATTGGGTGTCAATGTAATGGCCACAAGGTGCATGTGATTCGAATGCATGAGTTCAATATAAGGGGGAATAGATAAAGTCAGGAGTGGTAGCTACTTCCATAATGTCATCATCGTAATAGAAGATGGGGTGACTGATGGAAGAAATACCACCTAACGTGGCGAAGTGACCTTACTCCTCATCATGAGAGGAGAGGTTTGTATGTGCATCGTCACAAGGGATGACAGAGGAGGTAGCAGACAGAGGATTTTCTGATGTTGAGACTATGGAGGGTGCCGAGGGGAGGCCAGGCGAAACATCAGGGGAGGTTTCATCGGAGACTTCTGACTAAGGACCTATGATCTTGACATCATAAGGGGGAATGCGAATGGGAGCATCTGTGTCTTCTAGTGTTGCCAAAGCAAGATACGAGAATAAGGGAGCAGTTGACTCATTGCGCTTGGCCTCGAATTGGCATAAGGCTTCTAAAGAGGAATGATACTCTTTGAGGCGAGGGAAAAAGTGAGTGTAGTGGCCATGGAAATCACACAAAGCACAAGGGTGATTTGTGCACAATGGTTTGAGTTTCGGGATTGAATCGGGTATAGTGACATATACCTCTGGGATATCAGATTCCAGAAACATCTCGTTGACCATGGACTTGAGGTGACGCAACTCCGGACAAGTATGGGTGGCATGGCCGCCAACATCACACAAAGCACACTGGATGGTACGATGTGGAGGCCGAGAAGGGGCAGGGTTTGTCGGGGTGGCCTTGTCCTTTGATGCCCTCTTGTAAGCTTTGCCCTTCTTACCCGAAGCGGTCACAACAAGAGGTGGTTCCTGTTGAGGTGAATGAGGCACTGTTGCAGTGGGAGACGTCATAGGAACTGGTTGAATCGGGGTCAAAGCAAGATAAGTTTTAGGTTGACTAGGCGGGGTGGCGGCTAGAGGATCGAGGTACCAGACATGAATCCCAAGAGTCGGGTTAGGAAGAGAGAGGGTGGCCATAACAGGTACAATGTACACTCTTGGTGGGGGAGCTAGGAACGGTAACTGACCAGAGGGGTAATGACCAAGCGAGACGACTCCAAGATGGTTGAGGCCTGGAGGAACTGTTCCAGGAGGATAAAGGTGCTCATGAGTACCAGCTGAAGGTAAAGGGCCAGGGGAAGAAGGTTTAGAAGGCTGATTAGAGGACATCATGAAAATCTGGTAATCGGGGGAACCAGATGGAAGAGGTTGAGTGGCCACCTGTCCTTCAGGTGGTTGGGTAGCCACAAATCCCTGCTGAGGGGAAGGATTGGTAAGCACAGCCGGTTGACTAGGTGCAGGACTGGGAGGAATGGAAGGAATGGCTTGTTGTCCTCTCAATGTTGGTTGAGACTCCCATAGCTATCGCATCTGCGATTGAAGGGGACAATCATGCGTATATGACCATAAACACCACAACACGAATAGAGCTTGTTTGTACGAAGAGGCCTATCCTGCTTGGGTTGAGTGCCTTGTTGCTGGTTTGTAGTGTTAGGAGCATTACCTTGATTAGGTCCACGATTACTAGAGGCAGCTTGATTTTGATTTCCTTTCCTCTTCCTTTTTGAGGGAGGAGGATTAGTCGTGCCCTGCTATACGTACACCTGCCCCGGAGGGGGTGGTGGTTGTTGCTATGGGGGTTGAGAAGGAAAGGGAGGAGGAGGTTCTAATGCTAGAGGAGCTCGAGCACCAGGCTGTGAATACAGATAATAAGGAGGTTGGGTAGCAGTGTGGTAAACAGGAGGTTGGGCAAAAAGAGGAGGCATGTCGTATCTTGGATACGTGCTAACAGGAGGGGGAAAAGTGTCGGAGGTGTTGGCCCCGCCCTAAGAGAAACCATAACCCATGGGAGGTTGAGCATACGGATTAAAGAGAGCTCCAACGATACTGTCAGTGGCGTGAGATGCCCCTGGTGCATTGGCACCACTAGGTCTGGGAAGATCAGGTAGAACGGTATAAACATAACCCGACTGAGCGTAGATCAGGTCATATTTTAACGCAATTTGGAGAGCGGCTTCTTCTTTCCCGATAGGCAGCAAGAGAGTCCTAAGGAACCATTCCATGTAGACATGGTCTTCGAAGGGAGGGGCTCGACATAGGCTCCTTCTTCTCTGCCATTCCTGAACATGTTTGGATAGGCGGGTCGCAGATGATTTACGGAAAGAGGTCAAGAGCTCGGTACCAATGTCGTAACGAAGGGGAAGCTGGAATAAGACAAAAAATCCTGGGCCAGAGTCGCAAAGGTGGTATGAGAGGAAGGGGCCTGTTCAACATACCACTTAGAAGCTTCACCTGTAAGCGTTTGTTGGAACAACCGAAGATGAACAGAGTCATCGATAAAGGAATTAGATGAACACCACATGTCGAAAGATCGAATATGATTTGAAGGATCTTCTTCAGCAAGACCTTCAAACTTTGGGATGTCTGAAGGGATCTTTGTTGGCATAGCAGGCCAACTAGCGTCATGGTGTATAGGGTCGTTTATCAACTGGTCAAAATCAGGGAGGCTTAGGCTTGCCATGAAAGGGAGCAAGGGTGCAGCCGGGATAGTGTCCGTTGCGGTCCCACTAGTGGTGTTCCCAGCCTGAGGTTCGGGGTTACCACCAGCAGCAGGTCCTACACTAGACATGTTGAAGGTGTCAGGAGGAGAACTGAAGGCAAAAGGAGAACCCAAAGGACCAGAAGAAGAGTCAGTGTGCGAACTTAGGGGAGGACTAACTCGAACCCTACGCAGAGGAGTAAGTCTTCCTACCGGAAACTGAGGATGAAGGCCAAGAATTCTCCGGGATAAACGACTTGGAGGCGTGATGGTGACAACACAAACACGGCTCAAGGGGAAAAGAGACCAACAAGGGCAGGAAGGTGCAGGATCAAGTAATTACAATGTCGAAACAAGGGCAAAGAGGTGCAGGATCAAATGATTTCAATGTTTTAGAGTCTTTTCTTGGCAGTGTTAACCAAGCCCTTTTTCACTTAGGGTGTGTGTGTAAAAGTGTGTCAATTTTAATTTTTAAACCTAGACATTTGTAGAGAAAAGAAAAAGTGTGTTGTATAGCTGTAAATAAACCTGCAAATATCAGTATATAGGCCTGAAAAACAGAAAATAAATAGCTAATAATGCACCAATCTAAACCCAAGGAGGCGGTTCTCTCAACAACTAGTCTATAAGTGAGTAAAAAATTAATTTAAACACACTAAATAAGGCTAATAGATCTAGGGTCAAGAGGGACAGAGATCTAAAAGACAAAATCTGTTGGAAAGTGATGCAGAAAACAACAACAAATCAAAGGAAAATTATTGTAAAAAGAGATGGCGAAAGGCTATCTCCAGGAGGGAAGTGGAGTGCACCCTAAAGGATAACCCAAACAAAGCTATATGAGGTGATTTGGATGGATAACAAGCCGATCTGAAGTGGATCTAAAGATGAGGTATCAGATCTAAAAAAATGGCTGAAGACTCTGAAATTTTAGACAACCTGCAACAACAAACACTCTTCCACAAAAAGTGGAGGGTATTGAGGCCCTAGGGGGCTAGGTTCCAACTTAGTTGAGAGAAATAGAACAATTGCATGTCCAAAACGGGCAGAGACAGAGTTCAAACAACCCTGAACAGAGGCTCAGCAAAACCCAGAAAACTTTCAGAAAAATCCCTTGAGAAAGTGCAGGTTGCAGTTTTTGACCTGTTTTCAGAAGAGGTCGCACTTTTTGGGCTGTAAAGTGCGCCCTGGAGGTCCAGGTCATAGGTTTTGGGAAAAAACGTGTGACCTGCACTTCCGCACTCTCGGTAGCAGGTTTCAGAAAAATTTGTCGTCTCAACTGCGGCTGATGTCTGTCACCTGCGTAATGGGTCCGAAAACACGCGGAAGTTAGAATTTTTATCGTTTTAGGGTTTTATGGGTTAAAAACAACATCAAGAATAAGAAAAATAAGGGGCTGCAGAGAAATCCTAGGGTTTGAAGCAGCTGTATATGCAAGGATCATAAAAATGACAGCGGTCGTAATGGTAAACCCGTGTGGAGTCGTCAGTTGTTAGTATGAATCTTGATTCGAAGTGTACGAAAAAAGACCACTTTATATGCGCATAACAAATAGCCCTAACAGCAGAAATGACTGCTAATATCTTCAAATTTTCAGTTAGATGATCAAGACAAATGCTGCAAAAATCTAGATCTATGCATTAGAAGACATTAAACAGTAGAAAAATAAGATTTACTCCATAGATCCAATAGACAAGACAAGAATATATCCAATGTAATTTTTTATTAATGGCACCTGGGAGGAAAACACAAGAGGGTGTTCCCTGTTCTCCTCAATGGGATGGGTTCTTGTAAGTCCTTAGCACTTAAGATTTAGAATTCCTCTCTCTTGATGGTGTAGAAAACCCAGACAAAAATGGAAAAATATGGCTATGATGGTGGATCAATATCCAGACCAAGAGTTGAGATCCAGAGTGATCTTTAGGCAACAAAAGGTGACAAATGAATGGGAAAACCCTTCTATTTATAAAAAAAATATTGAGTTAGTCTAGAGATTGGTGCATAATTAAAATATTATTAACTGAATCCAGATCCAAATTTTTTGGAATATTTTATTATATTTGTTGGAGGGAAAAGGAATTTGACTTGAGTCAAACCCCCTTATTTGTAAATAATAGTCTAGAGATTGGTGCATAATTAAAATATTATTAACTGAATCCAGATCCAAATTTTTTGGAATATTTTATTATATTTGTTGGAGGGAAAAGGAATTTGACTTGAGTCAAACCCCCTTATTTGTAAATAATAAATAAATAAATGATTTATTTATCATTTTAAGGATGTGATTAAGTAATAATAAATAAATAAATGATTTATTTATCATTTTAAGGATATGGTTGAGTAAAAATCAAATAAATAATGATTTATTTAATTATTTAAGGGTGAATTAGTCATATTTAACAAAGAATATTATTTAAATAAAATTTAAACAATTATTCTTAGAAAATAATAAGATAAATAATGATTTATCTAATTAATTTCCTTGTTTTGGGTTAAATATAACCAGAAATATTAATTAAACTATTGTTTAACTAATTATTTCTTGAGGAAAATCAAACAAATGTATATTTATTTAATATTTCCTTATGGGGTTTTCTGTTTAGACCATAAACAACTTAATAAAGGTGATTTACTAAGTTATTTTCATAGTGAAAGCAATTTTACTTGGAGTAAAATTGGTCTTACATGATGTACTTGGGTCCATCTAATGATAATAGGTTAGATGACCAAAAAATGGTGTAACAGCGGAATCAAACCAGAGAACACAACGTAGAACAAACTTAGACTACGGATGCTTTCGAACTAGCTCTCTGTAAATTATCACACACATCCAACGCAAATGAAGACGTCGATGGAGAACAAGCATGTTCATAATGATGAGGGTGGTGAGAAATTAATACTCGTACCTTGAAATATGAGGAGGTTAACACAATCATGCCAAGTAATATTATGGGAGAGGAGGTACACGCGCTGCAAGGGTTGTGGCTGTGCCACCTGCCTCCTCCTATTCCCCATTGTCAAAACTGAAGGGCCAGGGCATTAAGATCCCTCTATTGATGCATTGAAACACCCGCATTGAGGGTGAATCACGAATTACCGAGAGGGGGGTGAATCACTAATTATAAATTTTTACACTTAATTAACTAACTATTCAATGATTTGTAGTTTATACATAGTAGAAAAGCATTCGCATCATATTTGTACACAATGTTTTAATATAACTAACTATTCAATGATTTGTATTTTATACACTATAGAAAAGCATTCACATCATATTTGTACACAAATTTTAAACATGGAAACCATTTTGGCAGAAAAACCACCAAAGCTTGTTTTTATTATGATGTGATTCAAAAGCACTAACTGTGATTACATCAATATTTTGTGAGAAACCACCCACGAGAGGCCCCAACCCCCTCATATCAACAAGCACCAACCTCGAATCTGTATAGGAACCTACATACTTTTTCCAATCAAATATATACTCTCAAATTCATTTTATTTCAATTTGATATCATTGCTCCCACACAACTACCTTTCCTTCTACAAAACACATAAACCTTATCAAGCTCTTAGTTCTTTTGTAGGAACACACAGACACCAACCGTAGCATTATGCTTCTGCAATTCATTCTCTATCGAGTTCAATTGCCTCAATTTGTGCTCTTAATTCACACTCTGGTTGTGTCTCACACTCACACTTTGTTTTTTCTCTTCCTTGCATTCAGATCACACATTTCTCTGGAAAAGGTGCTTCATTTAATTCTACTTCGGCTCAAGGAGGTACTCCAATTAATTCTAGTTATAGTTCATTATTGTTCTCCTTTGACACTCTATTCCTTAACTTTAGAATTTCCAACAGTTCATTTAATCTCCACCAACTATGCTTTTTAATTAAATCTTCTCCATCCTTAGTTGTAATAGCGCCAACTCACATTTTCAATCTTGTGTTGAATTCTCTACTGGCGGTTATCCGTCACTTCTCATCCATAATTGGATCCATGCAGTCACGCTGTCCACTATAGTCTAGCTACTAGAATTAATCCTTTATTTTTTTTCATAGCTGGCTTCCACACCAAATTCTAACATTCCAAGCTTTGGAAGCTTCCACACCTTCTTCATGTGATTGCAACCATAATCAAGGTATTTACGTTTGATGCGCTTATGTTCATGTCTGGGTTCGACCCCTTTCGATGATGCACTCAAGAAAATCACCCAAATTCCCAAACTGCTAGAGAACTCTTGTTTCAAGCCCATTGTCCTAAATTTAATATAATTCTGAAAATTTTGTAACACAAGAAATCGCCCACAAACACAACCTACTTGCACAACCCCCAATGTTATGCCACGTCATCTGCTGACAACACTTCGCGTGTCATGGTGAAGTCAACATGCCACATGGTGACATTTTAATAATGCCACATGTCACATGCATTTGACCCACTTGGCCATCCAAAAAGTCCAAATCTTCATACCACATGTCACTTTCATAAGGTGTGACATCATGATGTCAATCCATTAACCACCACATGTACGCCACATCACCGGCTTTGCCATCCTGCATTTTCATCAACCTATATGGGAGGGAAAGGCCAATTTCAAGTTTTTTTCCTAATATTCTTTTATGCATCTCTTGAGGGTCGAATGCCCACACTATACTGGAACCTTATCAAAAAATGAAACTTTTATCATAGGTCTGGGTCTGGGACCTCTATGTGCATTCACTCTCCAAAGGTTTAATTTAGCTCGGATATTCAGACTAGTTCGAACTAGTGTGGGGTCTGGCTCCTCTCTAATGCATCACTTTCCAAGTCTGCCTACCGTGTTGGTCTGCCTGAAGTCTCGATCTAGGGTCCGACTTATTTCACCACACATCACCACCTGCCTCTTTAAACATTGTAAATTTTGAGACGAGAACTGAAACGAATACCCGTTTTTTTGAGGTAACAAAAAATCATCTAATTTTGAAAAGTGTTGATTCAAAATACTCTTTTTTTAGCATATTTTTTACACTTTAAAATTTCTTATGTATCAAGTATGAACATTTTTTTTTAAATGTTAGTGATTTTCATGCTAATTTTGAAAAGTGTTGATGTAGCATCAACCCCTTTTCTAGAGGGATTCTTTTTGACACTTTAAATTTGCTAATGTATGAAGTGTGGATTTTTTTTATAAATGTTTGTCATTTTCATGCGGATTTTGAAAAACATCAACAATGTTTTTTTAAGGCATATTTTTTAAACTTTTAATTTTTTTATGTCCTAAGGAAACATACTTTTTTTTAATATTGATTATTTAACCATTTTTCAAGTTGTCTTATTCCTCTTCATATTTTTGGCCCCAAGATATTTGGTTTTTAAGTGTTTTCCAAATTTCTGTTTTTGTTTTCCTTTGCAATGTTTTTTTATAATGAGTTCTTTATTTTTTTTTCCAAAGTTCAAAAAAATAATAATAATTAATATTTTGATGTTATGATTTCTTTTATATTTATATATCGTTAATTAATATTTCAATACACAAAATAATTGTCACTAAAAAATAATAATTCTAAAAACTCAAAAAAAATATACATTTTGGATATAGATATGGTTAAAAAAATGCGCATTTTAAGACATTTTTGCAAAAAATAACATATTAAATAAAACAAAATTATGGAAAATTTGAATAAAAAATATTGGAAAAATAACCAATTTTATGAATTTTATTAAAAAAAAATGATGACATTTGAAAAATAAAAATTCCAAAAAAATGATTCAATAAAATTTGAAGTATAAAAAATAATCATAATAATAACATACACAAGTTAACAAAACAATAAAAATCATAAACATAAAAAAATTTAAAAATAAAAAATACAATTAAATTATGAAAAAAAAAACATTAAAATAATAATAATAATTACAAATATTGAAAAAATAATTAAAAATAAGAAAATAAGGAAAAAAAAAAATAAGAATATTTAAAAAAAAAATATAAAAACATATATAATTATAAAAAACAAAAAAACTAATAAATAAAAAGAAGAATATATAGATATAATAATTTAAAATAAAAGAGTCATTTTATAAAAACACTATAATTAAAAAAAATCAAAAAATAAAGAAAGAAATTTTGGCCCATCGGGCCACCGGCAGGGCTGGCTGAAATTGATTATGATAATAGGCTTCGGCCAGCCTCATCGGGTGGCTCGAGGGGCGAAGCTGCACAAATCTGCTTGTCAGGGCAGCGACCCCTCTAGCCCATGGGCGTGCTCAACCCGATTCTCTGAATCGAGTTAAGCCCACCCAAGGGCTCGAGGGGAATTTTTTTTTTTTTTTTTGTTACGTTCTTTAATATTTTTTTTCGTTATTTTAATTTTGTTTTTTTATATTTTTAATTTGTTTTATTTTTTTAATGTTTTTTTGTTAGTTATTTTATTTTTATTTTTTTAATATTTTATATAATTTTTTTTTTAAGCTTTTTTATTTTTTAGTTTTTTTATATTTTATTATTTTAAATTTTTTTTACTATTTTTTAAATTTTTTAAATGTGTTTTTTAATGTAATATTTATTATGCTTTTTATTTTATTTTTTTGTTAAATTGTCTAATAATTTTTTTTTTTTTTTGGGTTTCTTTCCTTAATTTTTTTCTTTAATTATGTCTTTTGAAAAAAAAACAATTATTATTATCTATTTCTTTATATTTTTTATTTTTGTTTCAATTTTTAACTTTTATAAGTTAATTTGTTTTTTTTTTTTACATTTCTATGTTTGTTTTTTCTATTTTTGGTTTTTTATATATTTGTATATATTAGATTTCTTTTATTTTTTTAATTTTAAGCTTTTTAATTTTTTATTTTTTTTAACGTTTTTATGTTTGATTTTTTCTTTTTTCTTTTTTATATATTTTATTTATTTTGTCTTTTTTTAATTTTATGTTTTTGTTTTTTAATATATATTTTTATTTACTGATTATTATTATTATTTAGTTTTTATTTTTTTATTTTTTATTTTTTAAATTGCTTTTTCTTTAGAAATTTTATGTTTTTCAGAGTGACGATATTTTATCTTTTACATGGTATTCAAAACGTTAAAAATTTTTCTGAAAAAAAAAATAATAATTAAATTAATTAAAATTTAAAAAAAAAAAATATATATATATATATATATATATATATATATATATATATATATATATATATATATATATATTTAAAAAAAAAAGACAACAACGTAATTCCAGCATCAACACTTTTTGTTTTCACAGTGTGTTTTGCACACACTAAATCAGTTTTCACCCAAATTTTTAAAACATGTTGAAAATTTACCCTAGAAATAATAATAATAATAAAATTAACTTAATTTAATTTAATTTAAACAAAAATAAATAAATAAAAATAAAAATTAATATTTTGAGGTTATGATTTCTTTTATATTTATATATCGTTAATTAATATTTCAATACACAAAATAATTGTCACTAAAAAATAATAATTCTAAAAACTCAACAAAAAATATACATTTTGGATATATATATATAATTAAAAAAAATGTGTATTTTTTGATATTTTCACTAAAAATAACATGTTAAATAAAATAAAATTATGGAAAATTTGAACAAAAAATATTGGAAAAATAGCAAAATTTTATGAATTTTATATAAAAAGGATGATGACATTTGAAAAATAAAAATTCCAAAAAAATGATTCAACAAAATAAGTTAAAAAATAAAAAATCAATAGACATACAATTTAACAAAATAATAAAAATCATAAACCTAAAAAATTTAAAAATAAAAAATACGATTAAGTTATTAAAAAGGAAAAATGAAAATAATAAATAATAAAATAAGAAAAAAAAAACATATATATATATATATATATATAAGCACTATAATTAAAAAAATAAAAAGAGGAATTTCGGCCCCTCACGCTATCCGGCAAGGCTGGGTTGAAGCTTATTCTTAGAATCGGCTTTGGCCAGCCCCGCTAGGTGGCCCGATTGCACAAATCCACTTACGCAGGGCGGTGACCCTCTGGCTCCTTGGTGGGCTCACTGTAATTCTCAGAATCAGTTTTAGCCCACCTAGGGGCCTGAGTGGCCATTAGGGAGGCTCAACATGATTCCAAGAATCGGGTTGAGCCCGCACAAAAGCCCAAAGGGCCACAATATTTTTTTTTGTTATTATTATTATTATTATTTGTTTTATGGATTTATTTTATTTTTTAATGTTTTTTTTGTATTTTAATCTTATTTTAATTTAATTTTTGTTATGTTTTTTAATATTCTAATTAGTTATTTTAATTTTATCCTTTTTTAATTTATTCTATATTTTTTTTAAAAGTTTTTTTTGGTTAGTTATTTTAATTTTTTTTTAATGTTTTTATTTATTTTTTTCTAGTTTATTTAAATATTTTGTATAATTGTGTTTTTAAAACGTTTTTTACATTTAGTTTTTTATTATTTCTTATTTTATTATTTTGAATTTTTTACTGTGTTTTTTTTAATGTAATATTTATTATGTTTTTATTTTTATTTTTTTTTCTAATCTAGTCTTGATAATAAACCACACTAGTTGGTTCAAAACGCATTGACAATGTTCATTTGAATGTGATTATTACCTAAAGAATTCTACATAATATTATTGATTTGTTTTTGTTTATTTGGTTAATTTTTTTTCTTTAATGATGTTTTTTGAAAGAAAAAAATAAAATAAAATAAAATATATATATATATATTATTTATTTCTTTATATTTTTTTTATTTTTTAATTCTGTTTTTTGCTTTAATTTTTATCTTTTATAGGTTCATTTGTTTTTTTTACATTTTTATGTTTGATTTTTTCTTTTTGTGTCTTTTTTATATATTTCATTTTTTATTCGAGCATCAACACTTTTTGTTTTCACGATGTTTTTTGCACAAAAAAAAATTCTTTTCACTTCTATTTTTAAAACATGTTGAAAATTTATCCAAAAAAAAAATGTTATTCCAGTATCAACACTTCGTTTTCGAGCTGTTTTTTCATGTTTTTTGGGGTTTTTTTGCTAGAGTTCTCATTTTGACAAGTTATAGTTTACGTTGTTTCTAAAGTGCGAACCTTTGTACTTTTGTTGTTACATTGATAGCCCAACTTCAAATAGCAATATCTCTTCAACACTTGGGAGATTTTCTAAGTGTCATAAATCCTTGTAGAGATCTCTCTCAGAACTATATATCTATGCACTTTTCGAGGGTACCTGATTCGGTCTTCTTCTCATAAAATGCCTAATTGTAATTTCCTATCACTCACTGAAGACTTGTTCAATAAAGCAATCAAACATAACTATGAGGGTTCTTCAATAATTTCCTCAACACCCAATAGTCATAGTTTTTAATAATTCCTCGCATATCCTGCTACTATGATGGTTCTCCAAAAAATAATGCACATATCATTATGTATTTCCATTGACATCAATCACTACACAAAAATAACCAATTCTAATCACTAATGATAATCCATGACAACACTCTTTCCAACGATTATTGTAACAGTGTGTGCAAGTTGTGATGGTATGTGTAGGTTATGATAGTGGTAATAATGATCGCAGGTTGTGACATTTTTTTATTAACACATAACTTTAGAATATGATCGCAGATCCAGTTTAAAATATTTTGAAAAGAGGTCCACAAGGAATTGAAGAAGGAAGTGGGTGCATCCATTGAGGTTGGAGCCTAGAGAAGGTCAAATCTTGCTCATCATCAAGGTTGGTGTCTTAATCAGGTTATAGCTTGCTTGTCACTGAGGTGGTGCCTCAATTA
Organism: Pinus albicaulis; assembly: GCA_034641835.2. Classification (NCBI taxonomy): domain Eukaryota; kingdom Viridiplantae; phylum Streptophyta; class Pinopsida; order Pinales; family Pinaceae; genus Pinus; species Pinus albicaulis. The sequence continues at coordinate 1,634,537,170 of CM076580.1, read as the reverse complement.
GGTCGGAGCTTAGAGTAGGTATGAGCTTGCTCATCACTAATGTTAGTGCCTCAATCAAGTTGGAGCCTAGAGTAGGTTGGATATTTCTCATCATCGATGTTGGTGCCTCAATCAGGTTGGAGCCTAGAGCAAGTAAAATCTTGTTCATCATCAAGGTTGGTGCCCTAACCAAGTTGTAGCCTATAGTGAACATTTTTTTGCATACATTCAAGGTGGTGCCTCAATTAAGTTGTAGCCTACCGCAAGTAGCAACTTTCATATCTTGGGGGTTGATGCCTCCAACAGGTTTGTGCCTACAAATCTATGGAATGAATTGAAGCATAAGAAGAAGAAGAATTTGTAGTTTTCTCTCGTATGGGTTTCCATTTAAAAGCTTGTGTCTCCTTATGTTGATGTGATATTTTCTTGATACTTTGTTAATATGATTGTAGTTTCGTGATGCATTTATTTACTTATTGATATGCTTCAAATTGTTATGATTCATAAGTACACACTTTTTAATTGATGAAAAGTTATGAAATGGTTAAATTTCTCTCACACTAATTCACCCCCCCTCCCCCTTAGTGTGATATTTGGTCCAACAAGTGGTATCAAAGCAAGTGACTTTAGGAATAGAAGGGTTGTAATCATGTGAGTAGTGTATGTGATCCCCAGTAAAACTCCTTCTTCATACACATGTATGCTAAATAATTAGGTGTTGTGTTTTGTTTCAATTGTGTTAAAGAAGGTCACTATACTTCTATGTGTCCATATCATGCCATAGTGGAATTCTTCATCTAATGAAATCAGAAGTAAAATGAGAAATTGAAATGAAAGCAGATCATCAAGGAGAACTCAATAGTTCCCTAAAGGAAATAGAAGGTTCAAGAAGAAAGGTTACTCAATTAGAAGAGTAGCTCCAAGAAAGATATGAACTCCAGAAGTAGGATCATGGTATTGTTACTTTGAAGGATCAGTTGAAGGAAGAAAGAATATTGGATGAAGTATGGAAAAGTAAGTTGAAAGAAAAAGAAGTCCATTGTGAAATCCTAAGAGAGGAGAATATCTCCTTAAGAGATAAGCTATAATAAGTCATGAACGAAGGAAAATGGAAACAAGAACTTTCAAAAATTAGGGATCATGATGCAACATCCTTAAAAGAACAATTGGAAGAATCTAAAAGAAGTGAAGATGTCTTGGTGAATCAAGTGGAATATAAGATGCAAGACTCCAAAGAGAAGAATTACAAGCTTATCAAAGTAGAAGAAGAAATTGTTCACTTAAATATCGAGGTAAAAGGGGCAAGAGAGAGTGAAGAAATTTTGAAAAGTCTTCTTAAAGAAGAAATCATCTCCTTAAAGTCCCAATTTGAAGAGTTCGTTTCATTAAGGGCTGGAGTTGACAAATTCAACAAAAAATTGAAAAATTCATAGGTATTGGATAATATTATTAATTTGAATAGATCTCTAAATGAAAAAATAGGTCTTGGTTATACAGGTAAGTCTTCTTTCAAAAAAGACTCAAGCTCCATATATCCAAAGGCCGAATATAAAGACAAAGATGAAGGAGGTCGGATTGGAATTGTTGATACTTGAGGAAGTTGTACTGGTATTTTCAATAAGACGTATTTGGAAGAAGACAACAATGTAATGAAGTATGGGCATCATCAAAGGTTCAATCCTCCAATATAGTATATATTCAAAATATATTGAAGGGAATCTTTCCCATCCAGGTGTCAAAGTACATTTTTTGGTTATTTATTTTTATTTACAAATTTCGAACACAAGGTTAGGGATTACAAAGCCTATGATATACATGATTATGAGTCTTATAGAAGAAATTTTGCAAGCACATTGGATTCATATAGCATAAAGTATGTGTTAATTTCTCCATCATTCAAGTATTATACAAGATGCTTTAGATGCAACAATCTTGGTCACATTGCACGAGAATGCAACATAAGGTTCCCTAAGCAAACTATGGAAGGAAAGGGTTCTACTATGGAGAAGAAAATAGGTTTAGCTAGAAAATGAACCTACCTTGAGTATTCAAGGCCCTGATATGATTTTTTGATCATGTTATGTTCCCGAGGCAGAACCCCTAATTGTTCTATTTAAAGTTTTGCCTAATAAATAAGTTATATGTTCGAAAACTATTATGATAGGTATGCTTTGGTGAATGATTTCAAAGTTTAAAATTGTAACAATAATAGAGTGAAATGCTCCTAGATATCAGGCCTAATAAGCATGGATGATGTAAAATGAATAAAGTATGAAGGATAAAATCACAAAGGGTGATAATCACCAGGGTGTTTCTAGGGTGTTTCTAGGGTGTTGATCATTCAACATAGTATATGAGAAGATTTTAACTCTCATGGTTGATGAGAGAGCATGATAACAATCATGAACATGTCATAGGAGAAAATACACCATCAAGTTCAATCAAGCAGTAATATTGGTAGAGGAATACTGAGATACAAACATTATGGGAAATACTAACACACATTGAGTATATAGAATCAAGGAGAAAAGGAAATAAGAAAGCATATTTTCAATCAGATAGGGGGAGTCTTCATCACATCCACAGGTCCACAAGAAAGTTCAAACACAACTAGAGATCATTGGAAATAACTTATGTATGAAGGAAACATCAAGTCCACGTGATAACTCAGGGGAAATTAGAGAATGCAGATATGATAGGTACTTATCAATGAAGGAAGAATGGTCTCAAGTGGAGACCATATCAGATCTATAATAGTTAAAAAGCATAGGAAAACGTGTACAATTGATGATAGCATGGTCTCATGGGGAGACTTTGACTAGGTCCACCAGAAAGCAACATGACCTCAGAGGGAGACTTTTCCTAGTTCACATAATGGTGGCATGATTCTATTAATGAGTAGTATCATAAAGCAAATATGGTATTACGGGGATATTTTGTTAGGTCCACGGGATCAGAAAAGAACAAGAGAAATTTAGGAAATATTGCAAACATGCTCACGCAAATCTTTGATAGCCACTAAGAAGATGAATACAATGATAGAAATGGCAGATAAGGAGACTCCACGAGACTATTTTTGCATATGAGTATGGTAATATTAGTAGAAAACCATGAAACTTTTCCATTGATGTCAAAGGGAGAGAGATTGTAGACATTGATGAGACATTGGGAAGAGAATATTGCAGATTAATTAATAGAAGTTCCCAATATCATGTCAAAGGAAGTTTGGCACATTGCCAGCAATGGCTATCAATGTATGGTGTTGTTGCCATAAATGAAAAAAGGACAGATTATTGAACCTAGTGTTTTCATTGATTAAAACAAGTGTCATTTATGTCAAATGGAATGTCCAAGACAAAAATGGTATCAGTCAAAGGAAACAATATGACAACTCAATATCTTGCATGTCCTCATTAGGTGAATTCAAAATAATATTGAAGTTTCTTGATTTTTTGACAAGGTTATGATGCCTTAATGATGTTATAAATAGCATGGTTGTGTAGGCCTTTTCGATACTTTTACAACAACATAACCCACTCACAAAAATTACTCTCAGATGAGAATTTATGGCCATTTGAATATTGACATTAAGTAGAGGACCTAAACTATAGGAAAAAACCTAGTGACACCAAATTATTTAAAAAGTGTGCATATTTGAAGTGGATTCATGGTTCAATAGTTTGATCAATGACAAATAACTAAAAAGAATGCATGACATTTAACATTGTTAAAGGTTAAGCATCTTTCACAGGAGTCGGAATTATCGGGCAGCTGGATGAAGATATTGAAACATGGATGGTGTTACAACTTGCATGATGTTTAACCCCAATATCTGGATAAATGAAGGCATGACATGTGGGATTCCTACAGATTCGTTTAGCTCAAACATGTGGTAACAGAGTACACGTTATGATGTGGGAGTGTGTGTATGAGTGGCATGACATTTCGCCAATTAATGTTAGCATGACGATGTGGCATCACTAGAGACAACCACATAGCAATGAAATTTGGCAGGTTTGGATTGTTGGAAGGTCCAAATATAGGTGACACCTGGAACCCATCACAGGATACCATGTGGCATGATGAAATCATGGTGACATGATTATGTGGATGCCTATTGACCCTCAAGGACAGGGTCACATGGAATAGTCACGTTGTTACATGGGCTGAGGTTATGAGGAGAAAACCTTGGCAATGCACAGTCACATTGGAATTGTTGATAATGGTCATTTGGATCAGGTCGACTATATTATAAAATTGTTCAAAACTACATTGAAGGCACAATTGATGTTGACTTCATTGAGCATCAGGACCATGTAGACAAGTGTGTGTGTGTGTGTGTTTGTGTGTGTGAAAAATGATAGAAGGAAAGATTTAATGCAATACATAGTTAAATATATCAGTTTAAGTAGTGGTTGAGACATACAAGTTCAAAGGTGAGTTTATGGTCTGTTGTTGATAGTAATCTCTTTATGGCTCGATTTAGTTGGCATTGATCGAGTTTCATAAGGTCTGTTTATAATATAATTTGTTCTGGATTTTTTATGGTCTAAGTTTCATATGGTTTGGTTAGAACATAATTTTTTGTGGATTTTTTGCATGGTCTGACTTTTGTATGGTTTGGTTACGACATATTTTTTTTGTGGAGTTTTTGTATGGTCTAAGTTTCATATGGTGTAGTTATGACATAATTTTTTGTGGATTTTTTGTATGGTATGAGTTTCGTATGGTCTAGTTACAACATAATTTCTTGTGGAGTTTGTGTATGGTGTGAGTTTCGTATAACCTAGTTACAATAGAACATGTCTTGTGAATGGAATGACTCTCATTAGAATTAAAGTATTAAATTCTTGTTGCATCATAGACATCAAGGACCAGCCATGTATGTGAAGATCGAATGGTTACAGGTTCAACCATGTATCTAAGGATCAAATGGCTTGATAGGTTGTGATTGGTTTCTATCAATACGTGGATCATCCACATAACTAGAGATGTGAAGATGAAAGCTCATTTGGTGATTGGCTATATTTAGCAGAAGTTTGGAGTCCAAATTTAGCGAAGGTCTGAAGGTAATGTTGAAAATGATTATCATTGGTATAACTTATATATAGAAAGATACTGACATATAATTGAAGTCTATCCATATGAAGTGGCACAAGGATCTGAGTTAACGCAAGGATATGTAGGTATTGTCGAGACAGTTAACACATCAAATTTTCGCTCATATATTGCACAATGGGTTGACATGGAAATGTGAAACCTATATATGTTGGTATATTTTGGGATTAACGTTTCCAGTATAATAGATGTTGAGACATGGGGTCAAATTCCCTGGCTCTTTGTTTTTGAAATCAATTCATAACAACATGAATTCAACAGATTGATATTTCAAGCACCATTAAACAACAAAGTTGGTTGTGTATGTGTTGTGTATACCCGAGGTTGTGGGTTCGATCTTCGAAAACCATGAGGTTAGATGAAATTTTATTTATTTATATAGTTTCCCTTTTTTCACATTGTTAACTAATCAGAGAAGATAATTTTATCGACTCTATTTCTGAAATTTTGGAATTCTATAGAGCACGCCCGAAAAGGGGAATTTCGTAGAATCCTTAGTTTAATATATGGTTTTATATGGCTTTTGTGAGTTTCTACACTCATTATTGGCCCAAAGTGGATTCTAGAAGAAGCATGGTGATCAGGGCTTAGAGGTGGATGCTTCTTGAGGCATGAAAAGGCTTTTTGACATTTATTTAATGACCATAATGTCTAATGCATGTTTTAGGGTTTATGAGTAAATCATAGTGGTTTTGGATATATGGAAAGAACCAATTATAAGAAGGAACTTGTGTGACCAAATTATTGACATGTTTGAAGAATGGTATGGACAACATTATGATAGCCAGTGACCGTGATTGATATGATATTTTTTGGAAGTCATTGTAATGATAGTGTTTGCAGGTTGTGACAGTGGTTGTAGTGGTAGAGATTATAGTGATAATGTGTACAAGTTGTGATGGTATGTGCAGGTTGTGACAGTGGTAACTATGATTGCAAGTTGTGATATTTTTTTCATTAACACGTAACTATAGAATATGATAGTGGATCTAGTTTGAAATATTTTTAAAATAGTTCCAAAAGGAATTGAAGAAATAGGTGGGTGCCTCCACTGAGGTTGGAGCCTAGAGAAATTAAAATATTTCTCATCATCGTGGTTGGTGCCTCAATCAGATCTGAGCCTAGATAAATTGATACTTTTCTCATCATTGAGGTCGGTTCCTCTACTAGGTCGGATACTAGAGTTAGTCGAAGTTTTATCTTTGTTGAGGTCGGTGCCTCAATCAGGTTGGAGCCTATAGTAGGTCAGAGCTTTCTCATCATTGAGGTTAGTGCCTCAAATAGGTTGGAGCCTAGAGCAAGTCAAATCTTTCTCATCATCAAGGTTGGTTACTCAATCAGGTTATAGCCTACAGTGAGCAGTTATTGTTGGAAATACTGAGAGGGGGGTGAATCAGTATTTCTTTCAATTAGAGAATTAGTTACTCTTCAATTATTATCAGTGTTTGTACATTCATAGCAGTAAACAAAAGGAACACAAATGCACACATTTTTTAAGGTGGAAACCCACTCCGGGACAAAAACCACCTAATGCTTTTCTAATAATTCTTTAATATTCAACTCCAATTGAAAATAAAGCTCCAACTTCCTGATGTCTAGAAAAGCATTCTTCTCCAGCTCCCACTGGATGGACGCTTCAATGCCCGATATTCTTCAGTAGTCAACTAAACGGATGCCCCAACACCCAATGAGCTACAACTCACCCTACCACCACCCTATCACCCTATAGAAGAATAAAATAATAATGGACTCTTGTACCAAGGAAAATGGTCCACTTTACAATGATATAGAATTATGTAGAAGAATAAGATACACTATACCATAACCCCAACTATGACACAACCACCTAATGATGATCCTAGACCTCTCGACACTGCCTCTTCAACTCTTGGCAGATTGACACTAGAACAATTTTTTACATTAATGTATTTACAATAACTTAGTACAATGATACCTTTATAGTGACTGTATGTAGTGCTGCCCACTTGAAGACTTCATGTGATGAAATTATTGCTGTTGTTATGCACCTTGGTTGCTGCTCTTGTCATGCTACCCTCTGATGCACCTTGATTTTCTTTGCTGCCCTAGAAATTCTGGTCCTTTGCAGCCCTTGACAACATATGATCTAGCTTTTTCTTGCCTTCTAGGAGCTTGATATTGAATCTGGTTTATATCTGCTATTTCAGATCTCCAATATGTGATTTTAGGTACTGTAGTATTCCTCTAAGTCTTATTTCCAATGCCATATGTTTGACCCAATTTTGATTATTCAAGAGAGATTTATGCCCAATCTCTCACAATGCCCTAATTATGGATTGTTTCAGTAGAGTGAACTTCTACGGAGTGCCACGCGTCATTGTTTCTCCATTCGGATATGTAATTGATAAAGCCAAAACTACATTCCATGAACTATCTTCCACTTTTTACAGAATTCTAATCTGATACTCAGAGAGAGAGTTGTGATGATTTTCCCAAGGTCACTTCTTTGAGATGAATTTTAGGAGCCTGCAAAAACACTGACTTCCACAGATCATATCTCCGAAAATATTGTGCACCTTGATCTGAAATTTTTACAGGAAATTCCTCAAGATTTCAGCTTCACCTCATAAACATTTTAGCTTCTGAACCTTCGTATAAAAAAATTTAGAGTGAAAATTCCACAATGACCTGTTTCAGATTGCGAAATCCCTACATAAGGAGGATATGAGGATCACAATTTATATAAATTCTTAGGTTTAGAGGGGCTTCAACAAGTGAACGTAGGAGGGGTTTTAGGAGCTTAAAAAATATTAATTATGAATTTTAAATGGCCCATGCCACAACCCCATGGGGTTTTAGCCCACTAACTGGGGGTACAAACTTCAAACATGAATATGTCTCAAACTGTGAAGAATTACGTGGCATGCCATATATCAACGGAAACATATCGACAAGTAGAAACCAAAAAAATAATTCTTGACCCAGAATATATTAATTTGGTAGGTCAAAATTCCCATGCAATATTTGGGTAGCCCCTAGTGCTGCTTGGGTTGACGTCAATGACAACCGCTGATCAACAATTATTTGCATACTTTTGAGGTTGGTGCCTAATCACATTGTAGCCTACCGCAAGTAGTTTCTTGCACATCTTTGGGGTTGATGCTTCCAGCAGTTCGATGTAGAAATTATACAAACACATGTATATCAATGGATTCAATCCGATCTAACAATGTACTAAAGCTAGATACTGAATCGCTTCTACAAATCAATTGTGGAAATTAAACACAATCACTAATCACATGAAGCAAAGAAATAATCAAATCAACCACAACACAAATAATTTCTTGGGGAAAGCTTGCTTCTCAAAACCCCTCTATCTTCTATTGTATATTAACCATGGATCATGAAACAATTACAATGCACTCTTCTCACAAGAGTCTCATGCACTCTGCTAACTGTCTCACATTGTCCTGGACAAAACTGACCGACACTTAGCCAATTCTCAGCCTCTAAACAGCCTGCCTTGCTTGCGCAATTCCTGATGAATGCAATCCCTATTATTTAGGAATTTTTTCTTTCCTAAACTGTGCAATGATCATGGGAAATCCGATGGATGTCTGGTTGCATGCAAGCAACCTAATAATCACACAACTTATAGTTAACCTCTCTTTAACCTTTGTCTCAACTAGATCTCCACTAGAACTGACATGCGTGCAGCTATTAATAGTAAATCATCAGTTGCATGGAAAATCACTAATTGTGAATTAAATAATATTTAATTCACTTAATCTCTCACTAGTGCAACAAATAGTTACAACTAGTTCAACTAACTCTAACTCACCTAACTGAGTTAACTAATTACTCATGCATTAAACTAATGCACCAACTGCAATTCAAACTCCATAACTAATAGAATTACTCTGCATGCCTCACCAACCACCCTCAACTCAAAATACATGATCTAACTGAGTTTATCACACTTAGTTAACTGTTACAAATGATCATGAGATAAGATTATATTTTATTGTCCAATTTAATTAAGTGAAAATTAAATTAGACACTGCACCAAATTAATTAATTAATTTCGCCCATACTAGTGTGTGTGCTGCTAGGATCTATTAGTCCCACACTAGTGTGTGTGTTGCAATTCCTTGTTGTACTTTAACACTCCCTCTCAACAATAAAGGGATTATCTGCCACCCCGATCCTGCCTCTATGGTATTCGAATTTTCTCTTGGTGAGCATCTTCATCAAAATATGTGCATCTTGATCTTCCATGGGAATGTATTGAAGTAACATAATGTGCCTCTGAACACAATCTCTGAGGTGGTGGTACCAGATGTCTATGTGCTTGGACCTATCATGAAACACTGTATTAACCGAGAGTTTAATGCAACTATGATTATCACAATGTATCATTGTCGGATCCATCTGAGAACCAAACAATCCAACAAAGATCTTTCTCATCCAAATGGCCTCACATACATATTGACTCGATGCCATGTACTCTTCCTCAGTTGAACTAGGTGCCATATATCGTTGCTTCCTATTGTACCAAGAAACTGTTGTCGATCCTATGTTGAAGATCCCTCCTAATGTGCTCTTTCTGTCTGATGGACAGCCTACCCAATCTGCATCCATGAAGCCTTGAAGCTTCACTCCCTCTGTCTTTTTGTACCATAATCCATACTTTTTAGTGCCCCTGAGATATCTCAAGACATGCTTCCCTGCCTTCCAAAAGAGCTTGGTCAGCTTAACCATAGCTTGACTCAGTTGGTTAACTGCGTAGCAAATGTCTGGTCTAGTTCTCACCAAGTACATCAATGAACCCACTAACTTCCTGTAGACAGTAGCATCCACTACATCTCCTGAAGTAGCATCATCTTTCCTCCAACTTCCTGGAAGAGGAGTCTCCATGGGTTTTGTTTAGCCAATTTAATGTCTTCAATTGTTCAACATTAATTATCAACCGAGATTTGTAATCTGATGAAGTGTGGTGCACTATATATGCTTAGTTAACCTTCTTCTTACTTTGTTGTGTATGTTTTTATGTTGTTTTGGGGGATTTTGTTCTTTATGTCTAAATGTTAATTTTAAGAAATGAGAAATATGAAATGAATCAACTGAATCTTATGAAATTTAAATGATAAACTAATTTTGAAAGAAGGAAGAAAAGGAAGTGTTCTTCAACTAGTCTAATTTGCATAAAAATGAATCAAACTTTAGATTGTTTAGAATCTGATCTAAAAACAAAGTATCTATTCTAATGGCTTTGAGCTTTTGAAAATTAAAGTTAATTCTAATCTATCTTGATTTAGTTCTACTCCATGGATTGAAATATGAATCTTATGACTAAGAATTGAAAGGAAAATGATAATCTAAATGAAAGCAGATTCAAAAGAAAAGCAACTATTGTATAATCAACTACTCAAGCATTCAATATGGAATTATGACAGAGTCACCCTCTTAACATGATTTACAAGCAATTGATAACACTTTAGTTTTGAATATTTAATCTAAGAAAGCATTTAAATAACATGTAAAGGAAAACTCAATTACTGTATAGGTTAAATACTCACGCATCCAATTTGGAATTATGATAGAGTCATCTTCTTGGCATGATTTAAAAGCATCCAATTATACATTTAACTGAGGATATAACCTAGGAAAGCAGTGTAAAGGCATGTAAAGGAAAACTCAATTATTGTATAGGTTAAATACTCAAGCATCCAATTTGGAAGTATGATAGAGTCATCTTCTTGGCATTATTTACAAGCATCCAATTATACACATAATTGAGGATCTGATCTCAAAAAGCACTGTAAAAACATGTAAAGAAACTAAACAATTGTAAGCTCTAATGCCTCAAACATAATCTAATTGGAAAATAGAAGAATCTACTTTCTTGAGATGTTCTAGGAAAGAAAATATTACACAAACATTCTAAAACTAATACTAAGAAAGCATTCATAAATTTAATCTATGAAATGATAAACAAATTAATCTAAAGAACAGATGTAACGCAATATAAATCTAGCTTATGAATTGACAAAACAGAACTAATGAAATTAAATTAAAATAACTAATGAAAAAACTCCTCCTGTGCAGGGGCCCTCTGCGACAGAATAGGTTGAGATCCTAGAAGACTATACGCACATTCATAAGAAACTAGAACCACAAACACGCTCTTCGTATTATGAAAAAGGCAGAGTCTAAAGCATACACAACATTTACAGAAAATTAAGATTGTCTTCGGTCTTCAAACAACCGGTATTTAAACAAACTTAAATGTAACTGTTAGGAGCTAATCAAGAGTTCTTCGCTCTCGGATCATGTCCTTTGACCGTACTTTGACCACGATCATAGGCACCTTTTTCTGTTGATTTCAACTAGGTGGATAGGACAAAATCCATATATGGATCATTCTGGAGATGCCCATGTGGCTTATTCCTTTATTCGCACCTCGGAACCTATCAAACCATAAAATTAGTCGCAGAAACAACAATTGGTTGCAGAATAGGCTATGTTGTGTAGCTGAGTTACAAAAATCCATTCAAATAACAAGAACATCAAAATATAACATAGAAATCATTCAAATGCATTCTATGAGATAAAACATGTCATTTATCATTGATTGGAGTGTATGGATTTATGAAAAGGTAAGGAAAAATGAAGAGAAAGGATGTCAAAGATAGGACAATTCTGAGGTTCAACATACCCCCACTAAGAAGCCATTGCATGTCATCATGCAATTTATCCAAAATGTGAACTTCCTTCTCCTATTGAATTTGTTTAGACACTTCTGCTAATACATCCAGTTTTTTCTTATTTTTTTTCTTTGAAGTGGCTACCATCCTGGGCTTCCTCATAAGGAGTTTGTATTTGAGATTGATGACTGCCATGTTCAGTGATTTTTTCTTTCTTTTTAACTTTATGTTCTTTTTGTACCACAGTCCCAAATGCAGGATGGTGTTATCATTAATGACTTTCTCCAATTGATTTTGCTTCTTTAAAGCTTCATTATCCTGTTTAATATGCATATTCAATAACTCTAGCTCATATATTTCTTGTTCAAGGATGTCAACTAGAGGTTCTTATGGATTGATAGGAGGTTCTAGATTCAATGTTTCATTCATTTTCTCCAATGACTTTATGTAGTCATATATCTCTTGTTATACTAGGTTTATGCCTGGAGATCTTCTACTAGGACTGCCTTCAAAATTATGTATAGGAGAATTTACACGGCTATGTGGAAGAGAGATATTGATGGGAGATGGCACTAGAGGTTCTTCCTCTATATTCATAAACTTCGTTTCTTGTGGTAGTTTCTTCTTCATTTACCCTCGGAGTCTAGATCTTCTCCTCGCTTATATAGGGTTTAAGTTTTCTTCACTTGTAACCTTGCTCTTATTTTTTTGTTTTACCCCCTGTCTTAACTCTACCCTGCCTCTTGTTCCTCATCAGTTCTGCAAAGGCTAGTTCCTCTTCACTTTGTTGTAGTGGAGGTGAAGGTTTGTCTTCAATGTTTGTATCAATATTCTTTCTTCTACTTTTCCTATTCTTGTCTTCCTTAGGCTGCTCTGGTTCATCTTGGAAATGGTTTCTGATCAGAAAATTCTCCCAAGAATCTCCTATACTTTTAAAATTGAATTCAAGAAGTATTTTTACCAACCCATGATGGTGCATAGTGTTTTCTATAAACTGAATTCTCTTCTGTACATTTGTAGACATTCTTTTTAAGATATTCAGTAAAAAGAAATGGAGATTTATTTCAGCATCCTCCAAAAAGTTCATCAACAACCGAATATGATACACAAACATGCAGCCAAATCTGCCTTCGCAAGTGATAAAATTCTGCAAAATTAAAAGCATTTTCCTCCATTTGTTCTTGAGTGCTGAGCTAGGAATACCCTTTTTGTAAACAGAAGTATCCATACTTGGATTTTTTAGGACAACTCTCCATGTTTCACTGTGAAATTATTTGTTTTTGAACCACCTTTCACCAACTCTTGGGAGCTCTATGGCTTCAACTATGAATGCCTCGGTCACTGAAAATTTTATGTCTCCTATTTTGACTTCCGTTCCATCAAAATACCTCGCAAAAGACTTGGTGATCTCTTTTTGAAAACCATCAAATTTTTCTATAAGCTTAAGCCAATTAGCCTTCTGCAACATCTCTTTGATTTGAGGATAACCCTCCATGTACTTAGCTCCCATTGGTTCAGTTTTGACTATCAAACCCATTTCTCCTGTCATGAAGAGTCTAGCCTTCAAAATTATCCTTCTCTGTATGGAGTGAATTGAGTTACAGATCTGGTGAAGGACGTCGAGGGTTTTTATGAATGAATGAGATGGATATTTGATGGGGTTTTAAGAAATGTATATAGAGAGGTTATAGCAACAGGACATGATCGTTTAAACAAAAATGGGGAAGTCTGTTGTGGATCGTTATGAAACATTATGCGGATGATGTGGCCGATCTATGACATGATATCAGTCCAAATCAAATCAAATGATGACATGTTGAGGCAGCATGTGATCATCTACGTTATACATGCTAATGTTTTTGACCTTTTTATTTAAATAAATTTATGTAACTTACCTTTAGAACTAATATTTTGTTGCTATTTCCTTGGTGTTGATTCTTTGGGTATCCTTTAGCATGATGATCTTCAAATGGAGTTCTCAATTTTTCGTGCTTCAACATTCTTGCTTCAGTAGGCTGTAAAAATGTGACAGTGTTGCAGAATGTGGTACTAGCTGCAGAATGGAATGTCAGCTGCAGAATGGAATGTCATATGCAGAATGGAAGTAGTTCTGGACTACTTTTTATTGTTTTTTTAGAAAAGAAAGGGAACAAAGATTTTTTGGATTTTTAGAAATGGAATGGAAAATATAAGATGTCAGAATTCTGATTTTCATCCTATATTTTCTGTATAAGGATGCCAATCATTAATTGGTTTTCACACTTATACAATTTTTTTTTTTTAATAATATATATATATGGATAGGAAAAATAAAAATACTAAGTTGGGGAAGAAGAAGTATTCTTCTTCACTAACTCCATATTAGTATTATCTAGGAAAATTTTGATAAACTCTTCTCTTGAAATTGGTTTATGATAGACTTTTAATCGATGTCCATTCACAAGAAGAGGTACCCTTCCTTCATCAATTGTCCTTATCCTGACTGCTCCATTATCAAAGACTTTTTCAATCTCATAAGGCCTAAGCCAATGAATCTGAAACTTTCCTTGAAAGTCTTTAAATTTTGAATCGAACAAAAATTCCCAATCCCCTGCTTGAAACTTTTTCTCCTTGATATATTTATCATGCCATTGGGCCTTTGCTGCTGGACTATACTGGTTCTTTGAACTGCATCTTGCCTGATTTCATCAAGCTCATTAAGTTGCTCCAATCTATGCTTTTGAGCTTCTTATAAGTCAAGCCCCAATTGTATTTCCATCTTGAAGGTTTGGATATGAAATTCTATAGGAAATAGGACTTGCTTCCCGTAAACAAGTTCATAGGGAGTATGTCTTGTTGTATTCCTCCATGTGGTCTGGTAGGCCCATAGGCCTCGGCAAGCCTCTCTGCTCAATCCCTCTTGTGTAGATGTATAGTCTTAGTGATAATTCCTTCAATCACTTTATTGGTAGACTCCACTTGACCATTTTCTTGTGGATGGTAAGGAGTGGATTTTCTATGATTGATCTTGTAGTTCTCCAAGAGCTTTTCCACATACTTCGATGTAAAACGGGATCCCTAATCTATCACAATTTATATTGGGACACCAAAATGAGTGAATATATCCTCAAAAATAAATTTAACTACAGAATTTTCATTAGCTAAAGAAAGTGATTTAGCCTTTACCCATTTAGTAACATAATCAGTACATACCAGAATATATTTCTTTTGATTAGATGGTGGATTGAACGTTCCAACAAAATCCAAGGCCCATTTTTCAAATGGTTTGATGAGTACCTTAGGTTGTAATGGCACTTCTTCTGTAGGAACAGGTTTCCACATTCTTTGACAGTTGTCACACCTTTTGACAGACTCCCTAGTATCTTTAAAGATGGATGGCCAAAAATATCCTAAATGAAGGATTTTATAGGTTGTCCTCTTATCAGCAAAATTTCCACCACAAGGTTCATCATGACATGCCTTAAGAATCTTAGGCATTTCATCTTCTCGAACACACCTTCTGATGATGAGATTTGGACCTGTTTTATACAATTCATCATTATCCATGAGTAAAGTGCACTTGTTTGAATCATTCTTATTTTCTCTCTAGGAAACAAGTGTGCAGGTAACTTTCCTTTGACTAAGTATTTAGAAATATCTACAAACCAAGGAGTTTTAGTAGTTATTGCAAAAATATATTCATCAAGAAAATTATCCTCAACTGGAGTATCATTTTTGACATTTTGAATTCTAGACAAGAAATCAACAATTGTGTTTTGTTTTAGTTTAGAATGGTGATATTGAATTCTTGAAGGAGTAATAACCATCTTGTGACTCTATCATTAGTAATAGATTTATTCATTAAATATCTAATTGCATATTCATCTGTATGAATAAAGGTTTCATAGCCAGTGATATAATGTCTAAATTTATTGATATCATGAACAACAGCTAGGAATTCTTTTTCAGTTACAGTGTAATTTAACTCAGCAGTAGTCAATTTTTTTCTTGTCTAATAAATGGCATAGGGGATCAAATATTTTTGTCCTAATACAACTCCCAAAGCTATATATGAAGCATCTGTTGAAATTTGAAAAGGTAGTTTCTAATTTGGAACTCTTAAGATGGGTGATTCAGAAATCTTTTTTTTTTAAGTTTCAAATGCTAATTGGCAATCAGGATTCCAATTGAATTCACAATATTTGGTAAGAAATTTGTTAGGTCCCTATATTACTATTTTAGTCCCTTATTGTTATTAGTGTAGCCCCCTATTGTTATTTTTGTACCCCTGTAACCCCAATATTGTTATTATTGTGCCCTTACATTATTATTGTTCGGTCAGCTATGATTATATTGTGGCCCCATGGACTCCTATATATAGAAGGAGGTTTTGGTCATTTGTAGCATCCAAGAATTGTTCATTTATGTAATATATTGGAGTTTACCCCTCGAAGTGGTTGATTCCTAAGGCATTTATCTCTCTTTTCTTCTATTTTTGGAGTTGGTTCCATAACATTTGGTATCAGAGCTTTAGATTTAGGGTTTCACTACTCCAAACAAGTCATCGTGGAATTTTTGCTATAACTTTTTTTCTACGAAGGTTAAGAAGCTGAAATATTTAGAGCGCGAAGATGAAATCCTGAGGAACTTCATAGAAAAATTTCAAATATTGGTTCGCAATATTTTCGGAGATATGATCGGTGGAAGTTAGGGTTTTTTGCAAGCTCCTAAATTTAACCTAAACAGGTCATCGTGGAATTTTCACTATAAATTTTTTTCCACGAGGGTTAAGAAGCTTAAATTTTTACAAATCGAAGCCAAAATCCTAAGGAATGTCGTGGAAAAATTTCAGAGCTTGATTCACAATATTTTCAAACATATTATCTGTGGAAGTTAGAGTTATTTCAGGCTCTTAAATTTCATCTCAAAAAGGTGACCGTGGGAAAATCATCATAACTCTCTCTTTGAGCATCGAATTTGAATTTTGTAAGAAGTGGCCATAATTACATGGATTGAAGTTTACTTTATATAAATTTCAAAGCCGAAGGAGGAAACAGTGACACATGGCACGTCATACAATTTCACTCTGCTGAACCAGTCCATAATTAGGTCATTGTGGGAGATTGGGTATAACTTTTCTTTGAAGAATCCAAATTAGGTCAGACCTGTGGCATTTGAAAGAAGCTTCATAGGGCTACTACAGGGCCAAATTTCAAATATTAAGGATCCGAAATCACAGAGATAATTCAGTTTCAATCTCGAGCTCCTCAAAAGTAAGAAAACGGTGTGTACTTTTTTTCGAATTGCATAAGTCTTGTGTGAAAAATCAATTTGAATTCATTCCAAGGGAATATTGTAGCATAGATATCAGTATTGGGTTCTAAAATTCCACCTAAAAATAATTCAACACCCATTAAGCCTTCAGAAGTCTCTACTATGACCCATGAAGATAAAGAAATGTGACATGACATATCAAAATTACAAGAGCAAGTGCACCAAATTTCGCTCTCGCAAAGAGAAACAAAAAATAAGATGGATGGAATGGAAGTTGGCATGGAAGCTAAGATGGATGCCATGGAAGCTAATATGGATGACATGGAAGCTAAGATTGATTAAAAAATGAAAGACAACATGGAAAACATGAAGAATTATCTAAAAGCAGACATGGAAGGTTTGAAAAAGTTGATACAAGAAATGTTTCCTAATGGTGAAAAGATAGTAAAAGAAACTCATGATGAGAAAAAAATAAATGTTAATCATGATTTCATAAACTCTAATGTTGGATGGAAGAGCCACCATATTCCAAAGATGGATATGAGGAATTTTGATGGCAAGGATCCCGTAACATGGATACTACAGATGAAGCAATATTTTGATCTCAATAATGTGCAAAACACACAAAAGGTACGCATTGCAACTTTACATTTAGAAAAAAATACTTTTGTATGGTATCGATGGATTTGCTCCCATAAAAAAAATTGTCACTTGGTCAATTTTTATAGAGGAAATGATAGCACATTATGAGGATACAAAAATCAACACCTTATTTATCCAATTGATAAATCTCAAACAAAAGGGTTCAGTGGTGGAGCACATTGAGGACTTCCAAAAATTGAATATAAGGGTAACTGATATTCCATAGGAACACAGGATTGATGTCTTCATAGGTACTTTAAAGTATAACATACAACATGAATTTCATGTTTGGGAATATGATTCATTGGAAAATGCATTCAGGTTGGAAAGAAAAATTGAATGTAAAATTATGGCGACAAGGAAGCCTACCACTCACATATATAAAGATGGAAGTGTGGCTAATCCTAGACTTCCACAACCTACAAGGTTGACCCCACAACAATTGGAAGAAAAAAATATAAAAAGGGCTTTTCTACAGTTGTGATAGCAAATACATTAAAGGTCATAAGTGTGCTGAGAAGAAATTATTTTACATAGACTGTGAAGAGGAAGAAGAAAATGAACAAGAATCTTCAAAAGAAGAGGATATACACCAGGAACCAACCCTAGAAGAGGAAGAAATGAGTCCGGCCATATCGTGTAATGCATTGGTAGGAATTACCACTCCTCAAACTCTCAAGATAGAAGGACATATCAAGAAGAAAAAGGTAATAGTGTTGATTGATTCGGATAGTACCCATAATTTTATTCATTGTAAGGTAGCCAAGGAATTGAATTGTTTCCTATACCCAGCACTAGAATGTCAAGTGATGGTTTCAAATGGAGGAACTACAAATTGCTCTAGAAAATGCCATAATATCAAGCTAACCATGGGGGAATATGTATTGAATAGTCCAATGCTTTCCATTCTAATGGGCGGCATTAATGTTGTACTAGGAGTACAATGGTTACAATTTTTGGGGACGGTAGCTTTTAATTTTCAAGAACTTTTCTTGAATTTTTTTTCAAAAGGAAAGGAAGTCGAATTATGGGGTATCGAAGGGAAGCCGGGAAAGATAATAAGCTCTAATGTCATGAAAAATCTTCTGAAGAAAGAACAACGAGGCATAATTACACAATTATGCTCACTAGAAGTTCCAACATCAAAATCATATATTTCTGTAGATCTCCAAAAAGTCTTGGATAATCATTCCAAGGTGTTTGAAACTCCCAAAACACTCCCACCTATTCGTGATCATGATCATGCTATTCATTTGATTCCAGTAAGTGTTCCTCCAAACATCAGGCCTTATAGATATCCTTATGTCAAAAAGAGAAAAATTGAATGTATGATTGCAAAAAATTTAGAGGTTGGTATAATTCAACCTAGTCAAAGTTATTTCTCTGCTCCAGTAGTATTGGTGCACAAGAAGGATGGATCATGGCGCGTGTGTCTCCAGTTAACAGGGTATTATAGCAAGTTTGTTAAGAATTATGGGAGAATATCAGCACCTCTAAAAACATTATTCAAGAAAGATGCATTTTCATAGACTCCTGAAGCAACTAATGCCTTTGAACATCTTAGAGAGGCAATGTGCCTAGCACCGGTCTTAGCTACGCTTGATTTCACAAAAATATTTATTATGGAAGTTGATGCCTCAAGAAACGGAACTGGTGTTGTTTTAATGCAAGACGGAAGACCCATTGTTTTTGAAAGTCGTCCAATCAAAGGAAAGTATTTACACAAAGCTATTTATGAGAAGGAAAT
This sequence comes from Pinus albicaulis, assembly GCA_034641835.2. Classification (NCBI taxonomy): domain Eukaryota; kingdom Viridiplantae; phylum Streptophyta; class Pinopsida; order Pinales; family Pinaceae; genus Pinus; species Pinus albicaulis. The sequence goes on along the minus strand of CM076580.1, from coordinate 1,634,517,745 downwards.
GTTAGCAATACTACATGCACTAAAGAAATGGTGACCTTACCTAATAGGAAGACGCTTCAAGGTAAAAACCGATCATGATAGTCTTAAACACTTTTTGGAACAAAGACTATATTCAGAAGAGCAGCAAAAATGGGTCACAAAGATGTTGGGTTATGACTTTGAAATAATCTACAAAAAAGGGAAGTTAAATGTTGTTGCAAATGCACTCTCAAGAAATAATGAAGAGGTGGAAGCATTGCTTTGTGCCATTTATATTATCCAACCATATTTGATAACCGAAGCAAGGGATGAATGGAAGAAGGACGGAGAAGTGTGGACACTCATTCAAAAGTTGCAGGAAGATCCTAGTACATTTGATACATTTAGTTGGAAAAATGATTCCTTATGGTACAAATATCGCTTATATCTTTGTAAGAGTTCCCAACAAAAACAAAATATTCTTTTGGAATTGCAGACTTTTCCATTAAGAGGTCACTCAGGATTTTTAAAAACTTACCACAGGGTGAAGAAAGAATTTTTTGGGATGGCTTTAAATATAATATTCAAAATTTTGTAGTGGAATGTTTGGTTTTCCAGCAAAATAAAGTTGAGACAATTAAGACCCTGGGTCTTCTACAACCTTTATCCATTCCAAGTCAACGTTGGGAGGAGATTTCAATGGATTTTATAACAGGTTTACCCAAGTCCGAAGGAAAGAGTGTCATCATGGTGTTAATTGATAGACTTACCAAGTATGCACACTTTTGTGCATTATCTCATCCATTTAAAGAAAGTACAGTTGCTACTATGTTTATGGACACAATTCAAAATCTACATGGAAACCCAAAGATTATTGTGAGTGACAGAGATCCCATTTTTACTGGCAATTTTTGGACGGATTTATTTTCTTGTTTGGGTACTCAACTAGCTCATGGCTCATCTTATCATCCTCAATCCAATGGTCAAACTGAGATGTTGAGATTGCAACAAGATGATGAGCTTAGTGAAAAGAGTCACCTTCACTAAGTGGGCCCGCAGGCTATTTTTTGGCGCAAGTCTATTTTTAGACCATGTCTATTTTTAGACATGTCGATCATATTCTATGAGTTGCAGGATGCTATTTGTGGATGGTTGGTCAAGTTGTAAAAATATATGGACTTCTATTTTTAGACATATTGGGCGGAATCTATTTTTAGATTGCCAGTCTAAAAATAGATATGTCGAATATTATTAGCTCTTAATAATATTTTGACTATAAACATTATCTTATTCTCTTGGAGCACTTCAGTTAAGTGCACAGATGTGGCACAGGAGCTGACAGAAGGAATTACGCTATTCCCGAGGGTTAAGTGGAGCTATTGCATGGATACTTCAGTTAGAACTCATGTGACAGAGTTTGGTGGAGTTATTGAGGTAGTTGGTGGAGTTGTGTTCAGTTTAACTGAGTTAAACATAGTTGAGCTAGTTGTATCTAGTCTAACTAATTGATACACTAGTGAGAGTGGTGTGAATTAATTATTAAGTAATTCAATAATTATTAACTCATTAATCAACTAAATAATACATCAGTTAACTACAGTGCATAGACAGTTTCAGTGGAGACCATTGAAGAGGTAGGTGAAAGAGCAGTGTGACTATCAGTTGTGACTATAGTGTTGCATGAGTTTGCACCACACATGGTTGGAGATGCCAATGAGGATTTCGTGAGAAAGGCTGGACCAATTCAAGTTCATTCAGAACCATTCTTCAGCAGTGATTTTGCAGTAGAGGCAGGCTAGCAAGTGGTAGAGATTGGAGCATGTGTTTTGCTAGATCGGACCTGATTAGTGTGTAGGAATTGGAGATTGTACTGAGAACTTGTGAGGAGATTTGTATAATGATTGTTACATGATCTCTATGACATAATATACAGATAGTTGGTGGTTTTTAGCTTTAAGATTTACCATAAAATACTGTGTTCATATGTGTGAATGTTTATGGTTTTAATGTGAGCATGCGATTGTTTTTATTTCCACAATTAATTATCAATGGTAGAAGAGATTTTGTACTGTGCATGAAGTCAAATAGTGTGTGATCTAGAGAATCTTGGATGTATAACATATCAGTTATATAAATTTCTACATGGTATCAAAGCGATATTGATCATTGGAGCAATTGCAAAGCATTGAAGCGGTTGAGTTTTGTGCTGGTGGAATTCGAATTTGCAGTAGTGTTTTCTTGGTGTCGAAGTTGAGATGTCTTTCAACGGATTGTGATTGGAGTATGCCCTTGAGGGAAGCTCGAATTATATTGCATGGAAAGACAGGATGGAGGCGGTACTGGATGACAATGGGTTGAAGGAGTTCATAGATGCAGAAATTCCAAAACCTGCTTCTAGCGATGCTACCACACTTGAAGCATTGAAAAAGAAGACAGCAAAGTGTCGAAGGATTCTATTGGAAGGTGTGAAGGATCACATAGTGTCCAGCCTTCATGGTAAATCTTCTCCATTCTTGATGTGGAAAGATTTGACAGATTTATTCCAAAGCAAGAGCGACCAGAGGAAGTTGGCACTCAAGGATAAACTCAGGAACATAAAAATGGAGAAAGGCGACATTATACCCAAGTACCTCACGAAGTTTGTCCAGTGCAGGGATGAGCTGGGAAGTGTGGGGGTGACTATAGATGATGAGGACTTGGTGAGATTGGCTCTCCTTGGGCTTCCGAAGGTTGGAATTCCTATCAGGACTCTTTCAATGGTCGGGAGAAATTGCCAGGATGGGAGCGACTTTGGTCGGATCTTGTGCAAGAGGAGATAAGGCGAAGTACTAGGGACGGATCTTCATCAAAGAATTTAGATGAATAAAATTGTGCTTTGGCTACCAAAGCAAGGAAGGGGAAGAGCAAGAAGAATGCTTCTCAATCTGGTGCGAAAGGCAAGAAGCAGGACATGTCCAAGGTGAAGTGCTTTCACGGTCACCAACACAAACATTAAGCCACTAATTTTCCACAGAAGAAGAAAAATAAGCAGGCTGCTAGATCTGCAGTTGGAGAGGCCTTACCCTCGCATTTTGAGCTGGATTTTTCATTGATCGCATGCTTGGTCTCAATTATGATGGGTTCAGTGTGGTTTCTTGACAGTGGTACGTCTTTTCACATGACCGGAGACAAATATTTGTTTACTGATCTAGATGAGAAGGATCTTGGAGTGCACATCGAGATGGGCGATGATGGTAGATACAGTGCGACCGGTATCGGTACCATTTCCTTTGAGATGGATTCTGGTAAACCCTTCGTATTGAAGGAAGTTATGCATGTTCTAGGATTGAAGAAGAATGCATTGGAAGTGATGCAAGCCCCGGAAGTGATGATTGATGCTATGTGATTCATTTCACTAGTTTCAATTCCACTTCTTCACCCCTGTGAGCATCACCTGATGCAATGAGTGCTAATTGGATTATTCAAAAATCATGAGAAATTAGTCAGTTACGACTACCTCTCATGAAAATGGTCATAGATGAATGACTTACTTAACGCAGTTGAATCCCAAAAATGATATCTAATATAATGCACTGCGGAAACCCCTCATACTTAAAAATACAAAGAGTAAAGGACTTTCTTGAATGGTCTCCTTTGAGGCACACATTGCTAAGGTGATCGCCTTATTTTGGAAGAGTGGGCTTGATTGTGGGGAAAAACTCCACAGCTAAGCGCGCTTGAGCCAGAGGATTTCTAGGATGGGTGACCTCCCAGGAAGTCTTGGTTACCAGGTGCAAGCCCTGGAAGTGATGATTGATGCTATGTGATTCATTTCACTAGTTTCAATCCCACTTCTTCACCCCTGTGAGCATCACCCAATGCAATGAGTGCTAATTGGATTATTCAAAAATCATGAGAAATTAGTCAGTTACGACTACCTCTCATGAAAATGGTCATATATGAATGACTTACTTAACGCAGTTGAATCCCAAAAATGATATATAATATAATACACTGCGGAAACCCTCATACTTAAAAATACAAAGAGTAAAGGGATCTCTTCTTGAATGGTTCATGAGGCACAATACTTGCTAAGGTTTTGCAAATGGGGTAGCAAGCTAAGTGGGCTTGATTGTGGGGAAAAAATCCATGCTCGCCGCTTTTGAGCTGAGAGAGTTCTATAATAGGATGGGTGACCTCCGTGGAATTCCTGGTTACTCAAAAGCCCTGAAGTGATGATTTATGCTATGTGATTCATTTCACTAGTTTCAATCCCACTTCTTCACCCCTGTGAGCATCACCCGATGCAATGAGTGCTAATTGGATTATTCAAAAATCATGAGAAATTAGTCAGTTACGACTACCTCTCATGAAAATGGTCATAGATGAATGACTTACTTAACGCAGTTGAATCCCAAAAATGATATCTAATTGAAGAAGAATCTTATCTCTGTGGCTATGTTGGAAGACAAGGGATATGATGTTGTATTTAGCGAGGGAAAGGCTTTCCTGCGCAATAAGGAAACTAGTGAAACCCGGAGGATAGGGGTTCGAGTTAAGAACCTTTATCAGTTGCAAGTAGATGGTTGTGCAGCAATGGCAGGCAAGGCAGAAGGAGTGGTGAGCCGGGATGAGGGCGAGCTATGGCACAGGAGATTGGGAAATCTTCACCATGGTGCTTTGAAAATTTTGCAGCAAATTTCTACCAGGCTTCCCAAAGGTACACTTGCGCAGTCAGATCAGTGCAAGGGATGTACTTTGGGAAAATTTGTGAAAGCCACCTTTCATGAGAAGGATAGTCACACACGATCCTTGAGAGAATTCACACACATGTGTGGACCTTTATCAAGAGGGGTCAATGTTAAGGTAGGTAATAAGGTGATATTTAAGGATGATTTTCTGAAAAGGATCTTCTTCATGCTTGAAGAGCTTATGACATACCACCCGAATGTTAAATTTTCAAGGTATCGTTGAGAAATGAAGTAAGGAAGTTATGTGAAGGCTTTTAGGAGCACAATGGTGGTGAATTTTCATCTCTCGGAAAATTCAAGGGGATTTGAAATGTTGCAAGGAATTCGAAGAGAGCTCATAGCGCCCTATAACCCACGGTAGCAGGGAATAAGCCGCAGAGCGAAAGAACAGAACGATCGTGGGTGCTGCACGGGCGATGTTGCATGATTAGGGCCTTCCCATACACTTGTGGGCTGAGGCATGCAATACTGCGGTTTATGTGCAAAACCGTTGTCCTCACAGGATACTTGGCATGAGTACACCCGAGAAGGCGTTTTCTGGTAAGAAGCCTGATATTTCTCATTTGAGGATTTTTGGTTCACCTGTTTACATTCATGTGACGAAGGATGCTAGGAAGAAGCTGGAGCCGACTGCAGAGGTTGGGATATTTGTGGGGTACACTGATACGCCCCACAACTATCGTGTGTATTTTCCAGACAGACACAAGACTATTGTGCGATGGGATATCAAATTTCATGAGGAGAAAGCCATGAAGTGTTCACTTGATAGGGAGCCACACTTGCATGCAGATGAGGAGCTATTAGTTCCTAAGGATGAGCCTCAGGATTTGGATCAGCCACAAGAGGAGGTTCATGGAGTGGAAGAGACCACTCATGCAGCACCAACCATCAGAGGGCGGAAGCGCACTATAGAAGCTGAGCGACTGATTCAAGATGCAGAGAAGATTGTAGGAGCACCTACATCACAGCGCAGACAGAGACAGTCACCTAATCGGTATACTGGATACATGGATCTTATGAGCAAGTGTATCGTGAAAGATCCATCCTCTTTCGAGGAAGTTTTGGAGGATCCCGCATGGGTAGATGCCATGGTGGAAGAGTATGATTTGTTTGTCAAAAACAGTGCATGGGAGATTGTCCCAAGGCCGGAAGGGAAATCATTGGTAGGTTCGAGATGGATCTACAAAGTGAAGCAATTATCTTACGGGATTGTGGAGAAGTACAAGGCAAGATTTTTTGTCTGAGGCTTCTCATAGATTGAGGGGATCGATTATGAGGAAACCTTCGCACTAGTCGCAAGGTATTCTTCCATACGGATGATTCTTGCTCTCTCAGCGCAAATGGGGTGGCACATTCAACAGATGGATGTGAAGACTGTGTTCCTTAATGGAGTGATTGAGGAGGAGGTGTACATAGAGCATCCCAAAGGTTTCGAGATCTTCAGCAGTGAGTCGCATGTGTGCAGGCTCAAAAGAGCGTTGTATGGGTTAAAACAAGCACCTCGTGCTTGGTACACACAGATAGATAGTTATTTCACCGAACTTGGATTCTCCAAGAGTGAGGTGGATCCGAACCTATACCAGATTGCGGTGGAGGGTAAGTTGCTGACCATTGTACTTTATGTAGATGATTTGATTCTGACAGCTAATGAACTGTTGATACACTCATGCAAGGTTGATCTTGCAAAGGAGTTTGAGATGAAGGACTTGGGTCTCCTTCATCATTTCCTGGGATTGGAAATTTGGCAGCGCAGTGATGGATTGTTTGTGTCTCAAGGCAAGTATGCCCGAAAGATACTAGAGAAGTTCAACATGGATGGCTACAAGCCTATCGACACTCCTCTTCCTAGTGGATGGAGGAAAGAGGATGCTACATCGGCAAAGGTAGTGGATGCCACTGTTTACCAACAGTTGGTGGGGTCGCTTATGTATCTAGTCAATACACGACCTAACATATGCTGCGCTATTAACCAGCTTTCACAAGCTATGGTTAAGCCTTCCAAGCTCTTTTGGAAGGCAGGAAAGCATGTATTGAGATATCTCAGAGGCACATCGGGATATGGATTATGGTACAGACAGTCGGATGAGGTGAAGCTGTGTGGCTTCACGGATGCAGATTGGGCAGGGAGCCCAATGGATAGAAAGAGCACATCTAGAGGGATTTTCAGTATCGGGTCGACAGAAATTTCTTGGTACAGCAGGAAGCAGAGATCCGTGGCACTCAGTTCAGCAGAGGCCGAGTATATGGCAGCGAGTATGGCTGCAAGCGCGGCTATATGGATGAGGAAGATCTTGGTCGGGTTGTTCGGTTCACACTTAGATCCTACTGTGATATATTGTGATAATAAGAGTTTCATCAAACTCTCGGTTAATCCAGTATTTCATGATAGATCTAAACACATTGACATTCGGTATCATCATATCAGAGATTGTGTGCAGCGGAAGATCATGTTACTTTCATACATTCCCACGGAGGATCAGGATGCTGATATCTTGATGAAGGCGCTCACCAGAAGCAAATTTGAATACCACAAGGGCAGGATCGGTGTGGCAGATAATCCCTATCTTGTTGAGAGGGAGTGTTGAGATTGCAACAAGATGATGAGCTTAGTGAAAAGAGTCGCCTTCACTAAGTGGGCCCGCAGGCTATTTTTTGGCGCAAGTCTATTTTTAGACCATGTCTATTTTTAGACATGTCGATCATATTCTATGAGTTGCAGGATGTTATTTTTGGATGGTTGGTCAAGTTGGAAAAATAGATGGACTTATATTTTTAGACATATTGGGCGGAATCTATTTTTATATTTCCAGTCTAAAAATAGATATGTCGAATATTATTAGCTCTTAATAATATTTGGACCATAAACATTATCTTATTCTCTTGGAGCACTTTAGTTAAGTGCACAGATGTGGCATAGGAGATGACAGAAGGAATTACACTATTCCTGAGGTTTAAGTGGAGCTATTGCATGGATACTTCAGTTAGAACTCATGTGACAGAGTTTGGTGGAGTTATTGAGGTAGTTGGTGGAGTTGTGTTCAGTTTAACTGAGTTAAACATAGTTGAGCTAGTTGTATCTAGTCTAAATGATCGATACACTAGTGAGAGTGGTGTGAATTAATTATTAATTAATTCACTAATTATTAACTCATTAATCAACTAAAGAATACATCAGTTAACTACAGTGCATGGACAGTTTCAGTGGAGACCAGTGAAGAGGTAGGTGAAAGAGCAGTGTGACTATCAGTTGTGACTATAGTGTTGCATGAGTTTGCACCACACATGGTTGGAGATGCCAATGAGGATTTCGTGAGCAAGGCTGGACCAATTCGAGTTCATTCAGAGCCATTCTTCAAAATTGATTGCGCAGTAGAGGCGGGCTAGCAAGTGGTAGAGATTGGAGCATGTGTTTTGCTAGATCGGACCTGATTAGTGTGTAGCAATTGGAGATGGTACTGAGAGCTTGTGAAGATATTTGTATAATGATTGTTACATGATCTCTATGACATATAATATACAGATATTTGGGGGTTTTCAGCTTTAAGCTTTCCCATAAAATATTGTGTTCATATGTGTGAATGTTTATGGTTCTAATGTGCGCATGCGATTGTTTTTATTTCCGCAATTAATGATCAATGGTAGAAGAGATTTTGTATTGTGCATGAAGTCAAATAGTGTGTGATCAGGATAATATCGAATGTATAACATATCAGTTATATAAATTTCTACATGAGATAGTGAATAAATGTTTGGAAGGATATCTTCGTTGTTTTGTATCTGATAAACAAACAAAATGGGTCAAGTGGTTTCCTCTCGTTGAATGGTGGTATAACACTTCCTTCCATACTGCAGCAAAAATGACCCCATTTATGGCACTTTATGGATATGATCCACTGTCCATCACATCATATTTAAGACAAAATTCTAAGGTTCAAGCAGTGGAAGATCACATCAAGCATCAACAATAAGTTCTCCAACTCTTAAAGGATAACCTAAATTTGGCACAAAATCAAATGAAACAACATGTAGATCAACATCGCAACGAGAGAAGTTTTGATGTAGGAGAATGGGTATTTTTATAGCTACAACCATATAAAAAAATGTCCCTCAAGAAAGCTAAAAGGATAATAAATTATCGCCAAAATACTATGGTCCTTACAAGGCGTTGCAAAATATTGGTACTATGGCAAACAAATTGGAGCTTCCTGCTTCTTTGCAAATGCATCTAGTTTTCCATGTTTCATGCTTAAAGAAGGTTGTTTAGTCAATTTATTGTTCCTAAACTTATTCCATTAATTATCAACCAGGGCTAGTAAACTGATGAAGTGTGGTGCACTATATGTGCCTAAGTGACCCTTCTCTTACTTCATTGTTTGTGTTTTTCTTGTTGTTTTGTGGGTTTTTTTATTTTTAGTCCTTAGTGTATGCTATCTTAGGCTATTTAGAAAAGTGAAAATAAATCTAATTAGAAAGGAAGAAAAGTAAGTATTATGAAACTAAGTTAATTTTCTATGAAAGAAACCAAAGTTTATGTACAAGTTCTAAGACCTAGTTTTGGACAAAAAGACAAAACAAATACTTCAATTAGTGAGTAAACCTAATCCATGGATCTATGACTCAATTGAGATTTGGAAAATAAAATTAGGTCAGTTATTTTACTTCAGGTTGTTTCAACATTCAATGATTAGGTCAAAGCCCTATGAGATGAAATCAACTATTTGTACTTTAGTTGCTTAAAATCTAAAATAGAAAACAGAAAATGCAATTGAAATTTATCTAAGATGCTTTAATTACTCCATCTACCCAGTATGTGGAGAGTGACCCCCTTGAGGTAATTTATCTAAGAAATCATTGCATTTGTCTAAACTAAAGAATTACAATAACTCAAACACTGCATTGAATCTAATCATTTAATCATACTTGCAAAGTATATTCAAATTAGGCTTTGTCAGGATAACCTTTAAGAAGATTGTTTTGTTGCAATGAAATGAGGATCTTCTATCTACAACCAATTAAGTGAATAACTAACTTATCAAGTCTCATCCAATTCTAAAGCTTGTGACCCCTTGGTATGGATTTCGGATAAATCAATTACACCCTTAATTCTTATCAAGCAAATGACAGGAAATGAAACCTATTCAAGCACTGCATTTGTAAGACATTTAACCATTCAATATAAGATTTTGTAAATAGGAAAAATGGACTTTATAATGCTTAGTTAAACACAGCAATTGACAACTATCTTGAAAAATGAAAGCAGGAAACTAAACAACCATGTTTCTCAACACTTCAACTTTTATTCCAATCCTGAAGATAGAGTTACCTATCTCCTTGAAAACGTTTCGGAAGGAAAATCTACACAGTTGTATCTAATCTATTAAAAACTTGAAATTAAGCATAAAGTACATAATTAAAGAAAATCTAACTAGAAAACATTAAAAACCTTCTTTAGCAGCAGGGGCCCTCTGCTACCAAGTTGGTCAACTCCTTAGCTCCTTAAAAATGTAATCAAAACAGCATCTAGGAACTGATCTTCTTTATTGAAACAGAGTTTTAGAAAATAGAGTATCTCACTGTAATTCTAAACTTGTGCTACAAAAACTTAGCTTGTTCTCGGTTATATAGAACCTTTATTTATAATAAATTTTCATAATGAACTATGAATAAAGATAGCTATAGGTGTATCTTCAAATTACAATCAAATTGGGACTCTTAGGACTCACGATTTGATACGGAGCAAATCAAGGGTCCTAATTGTTGTGTGAAATGGTCTCTTGACTTTGAGCTTTCACCATCGGATTAGGCCTCTTTATTTGTCGATCTGGTCCTTGTGGATAGGAAGAAATTCATGTAGGATGGATTCTGAGACTACCCATGTGGACCATTCCTTCAACGGACACCTGTAACATATTCAACCATAAGAGTAGCTACGGAGTGCCTGGTCAGCTACGGAACAGACTGCATTCTGTAGCCAATCTACAAAAACTTATTAAAATAGAAAAAATCATGAAAATACAATATGCAAATCAATTGCATGTATCCTTGAGACAAACCTACACATTCTTCATTGATTAGAGTTTATGAATTGATGAAAGAGAGGTGAAATGAGATGAGAAATGTGTAAAGGAAAGGGTAATTTTGGGTTTCAACAAAGGTTGTAGGTGAAAATCTTCCAGTTCAAACAATATTGCCAGAACTTGATGAGGAAGGAAAAATCATATTGGAACCTGAAGCGGTCACAGAAACAAGAACTTGACAACTATGAAATCGATCAATTTCAGAGTATCTCATCAAGTGGAAGAACTTACCCACTGAATATTATACATGGGAGGATGAGAATTTTATACAGAACCACCCAGAGCTACTCAAGCGTTGAGGACAACACTTTTTTGAAAGAGAGGGACATGTTAGGTCCCTATATTACTAGTTTAGTCCTTTATTGTTATTAGTGTAGCCCCCTTATTGTTATTGTTGTAAAACCTCTAACCCCAATATTGTTATTATTGTGCCCTTACCTTATTATTGTTAGGTTGGCTAGGATTATATTGTGGCCCCATGGACTCCTATATATAAAAGGAGGTTTTGGTCATTTGTAGCATCCAAGAATTGTTCATTTATGTAATGTATTGGAGGTTTCCCCCTCGAAGTGGTTGATTTCTAAGGCGTTGATCTCTCTTTTCTTCTATTTTTGGAGCTGGTTTCATAACACAATTTGAAGAGTGGAGATGCTATTTTAGTGAAGTTTTCTATAAATATTCTATAATACCCTATAAATCCTAGAAAACTTCTAACATCCTTTTGACAACTTGGAATTGATAATTTAGAGATGATTTCAACTTTAGATGAATCAACTTTAATTCCATTTCTTGAAATTTGATGTCCTAAAACAATTCCTTCAGTAAACATCATAAAAAAAATTTCATGACTTAATGAAATATTTGCTTCTTTACATATTTTAAGAACCTTTTCCAAATTTTCTAAAGCTTCTTCAAATGAATTTCCATAAACTGTAAAATCATCCATATATACCTCTACACAATCATGTATTAGATCAAACAAAAATTCCTAGTACTATCCTTTGGAAATTTGTAGGTGCATTTCACAAACCAAAAGGAAGTACTCGGTAGGCATAAGTTCCCCATGGATAGGTGAATGTGGTTTTATCTTGATATTCAAGTGCTACCTGAATCTGATTGTAACCACTAAAACCATCCAAGAATGAGAAATATTTCTTACCTGCTAATGTATCCAATACTTGATCTATAAAAGTTAAGAGAAAATGATATTTTAGGGAAGTTTTATTCAACTCTTGATAGTCAATTCATTTCCTCCACTTACCATTCTTTTTAGGTACAATCACTAAGGGAGAAACCCACCAACTGTCTGAATTTTGGTAAATGAAGTTCACATTCAGAAATTTTTTCAATTCTTCTTTTACAATTCCCCTAAGATTTGGATTCATCCTTCTTTGAGGTTGTCTAATAGGTTTATAATTTTCCTCAATGTAAATGTGATGTATACAAGTCTTAGGACTAATTCCTTTCATGTTTCTATATTCCCATGCATATACAGAAGAATGTTGTTGTAATGTTTTGATTAACTTTTCCTGTTGTAATTTTCCAATTTTTTGTTTATGTTCAAAGATTTTCCCGAAAAGATTTCAACTGTAGAGTTACCAAAATCTTCCATATAGTATAGAGACATATGCCTGGATGACAAATATTCAATATTTCATTTCTCTTGAAATTGATCATGTTCATATTTTGAAGATGATTCAAAGTTTTCTATTGAATTTAAGATTTGACTATCTTCACTAATACTTGAAAGAGTAAAAAGAGGTTGTATATCATTGTCATCATCAATCCATTCTTCATCTTCTAATTATGTGATTGTTTTTTCTAGAGGATATAGAGTGAATTTCTTTGTTGAGTTACCATCAGAGATATACATGTCATCAGATCTACAACTAATGAAAGAATCAGTTGTAGCCAACCAAGTTCTTCCTAATATTAGTGGATGTCCTCCTAGATTGTTCTTGGGAGTTAAAATCATAAAATCGACTAGACACTCCCAAGAGTCTAAGGATACTGAAATGTCTTCTAATACACCATATGGCTTGATTACAGATATGTCTGCTAATTGTAATAATGTAGGTGTATATTGAAGATTAGGAAGCTTGAGTTGTTCCATGGTTTGTTTGCTCATGATGTTCATAGCTGCTCCTAAATCAATCAATGTATTTCGAATTTCAATATCATTGATATGTGTTTTTACAACTGGACTTCTTAGATCTAAATATTTTTGTATCACAATCTTTCCCATCATAATGTCTGCATTTTTTCCTACTAGTTGAATTCTTTTTATTTATTTTGTTTTTCTTCCTGGTTTCTTCATGCTCAACTCTTTTATTGTTTTGGCTAGAATTGGAATCTCTTTAAAGGCCTGTCACAAAGGAATTTTGATACAAACATTTTTCAATTCATCTTGAAAATCATAATTGGGCAACATTATATGTTTTTCTACCCCTTTATCAACTTGTAATCTTTCAGGAAAATGAGGGTTAGAAATAGATACTGATGGTTGCTCTATGATAGGAGATGAGTTTGTTGGTTCTTTTTGTTTTTCATTTTCAGAATTCTGGTTTCGAAGAGATGTTCCCTATTCAAAACTTTTATTTCGCTGCAGAGAATCTTCCTCAAATTTTTCTTATTCTTGAATAATAATAGAAGGATTTTTCCTTTCTAATATTCTACCAGATCTAAGTTGAACATCATTAAGATCTAGTGGAGTAATCATGTAAGTTGGAAATTTTTTTCCTTCTATAATGTAAGAATTTTGAGGATTTTTATTATTGGGATTTGGAAATGTTTGGGAAGGTAGTTGATTTGGTCTTTGTGGAAATGGTAATGAAAGTTGTGCATTTTGGTTTTGGAGTTGGGGTTGTTGATTTTGCTGAGGAATTTGTTGGGGAGGATAGTTTGGATAAGATGGAGGATATTGGTAGTATTGAGAATATCTACCATAGGGATTTTTCATTCCTTGTGCCCAAGGTTGAGCTTGGGACCAAGGTTGTTGCTAAGAATTCCAATTATTTGGTGGGGGATAAGTATACATTTGGTTGTTAAAACCCTGAGTTTGTGGCCCTTGCCATGGTCTTCTAGAGACAAAACAAAGAGGTTATGGATTTGAAGTTACTTCTTCTTGAAAAACAACCTTAATACCTAGAATTGAAGGGCAACTCTTAGTTTCATGATTTTCTGAGCAAATCACACTGGTCTCTATGACTTTTACATCAAGAGGACATTCTCTTAGAGCATGCTTCTTTCTACAGTTAGGACAGAAAATAGCTAGGGAATCAGTTTTGGCTTTCTGTTTGTTCTATAATTTAAGGTTGTCTATTTGTTCACTAAGACTCCCTAAAATGTCTGTTTTAAATTCATCAAGCATATTTTCAATTTCTACCCTACTTAATGTTCCAATTGTAGATTTATTCACTCTAGCAAGAGAAGGATCTCTTGGATTTTTCTCAATTTTTTATTTTCCCCTTGAGATATGAATACATAATTCAGCAATGTCAGGTAATGTGAGTTGAGAGATATCTCCCTTCCCCATCATGTTGAGAATTTCTATCCACTCATCTCAAATGGATTTTAACAAAAGAGATTTTAAGGTATCTTAATCTAAGTTATCCATTTTAGCTCTTTTTATGTTATAGTTGAATATTTCAATTGGATCCTCAAAATTCTCATCCTCTCTTTGCATCATCTTGAATACTTCATCCTTATGATTAATAGGTATGCAATAATCCAAATATCTCTCTAAAAATTCTCATTCCATGTCCTAATAGACTGTGTGGCTAAACCCATGAACCATTTTAAATTTGCTCCTTTCAGTGTTCCAGGAAATAGCTTTAGTTTTTTAGAGTCTTGTAAGTAATCATAAGATCTACACAAAACTTCAAATTCAAACAAAAAGGTTTTAGGATATTCACTCTTTAATCCATACAAATTTGGAAGAATAGAGGGTGAAATGTTTTTCATTGTGGCATTTGTATCCCCGTCAATTGTAGGAAATCTAAAAGAATTATCATTTTTCCTATTTCTTTTGTTTTCTTCACCTCCTCAACCTCCTCCTTTGTTCCCTTTACCTCTTCCTCCTCCAAACAGTAAATTTTCTCCATTTATAATTTCTCCTTCTCCTTCTCCTCCTTCTCCTCTTCTTGCCATTATAGATTCCTCAGAGCTAATATAAGGTTCTAACTGTAAATTTAATTGATCTTCCTCTGGTTCTTCTATCAATGGGATATTGAAGAAAGACTCTTCTTCTTCTTCTCCACTAGGAATTTCTAACTCTTCAGCTAGAATGTGTTCTCCTGTAGTGTTAGGTCCCTATATTACTATTTTAGTCCCTTATTGTTATTATTATAGCCCCCTTATTTTTATCTTAATACCCCTGTAACCCCAATATTGTTATTATTGTGCCCTTAAATTATTATTTTTAGGTCGACTAGGATTATATTGTGGCCCCATGGACTCCTATATATAGAAGGAGGTTTTGGTCATTTGTAGCATCCAAGAATTGTTCATTTATGTAATGTATTGGAGGTTTCCCCCTCAAAGTGGCTGATTTATAAGGCGTTGATATCTCTTTTCTTCTATTTTTGCAGTTGTTTCACAACATTTGGTATTAGAGCTTTGGATTCTAGGGTTTTGTTGCTCCAAACAGGTCATCGTGGAGTTTTTTCTATAACTTTTTTCTATGAAGGTTTAGAAGCTAAAAAATTTAGAGCAAGAAACTGAAATCTTGAGGAACATCGTCGCAAAATTTCAGAGCTTGTTTCACAATATTTTCGGAGATGTGATTTGTGGAAGTTAGGGCTTTTTGAAGGCTCGTGAATTTAACCTAAACAGGTCATCACGAAATTTTCACTATAACTTTTTTTCTACAAGGTTTCAGAAGCTGACATATTCACAGAGTGAATCTGAAATCCTGGGGAACGTCATGGAAATATTTCAGAGATTGATTCAGATTATTTTGGGAGGTAGGATCTGTGGAAGTTAGGTCTTGTTCAGGCTTCTGAATTTCATCTCAAAGAGGTGATCGTAGGAAAATCTTCATAACTCTCTCTCTCTCTCTTCAAGCATCGGATTGGAATTCTGTAAAGAGTGGCCACAAGTACATGGAATTTAGTTTCCTATCTATCAATGTCAGAGTCAAAGGATGAAACAGTGACATGTGGCAAGTCATAGAAGTTCACTCTAATGAACCAGCCATAATTAGGTCATTGTGGGAGATTGGACATAAATTTGCCTTGAAGAATCCAAATCAGGTCAGACCTGTGGAATTCTAAAGAGGATTCTGGGGGCTACCTCAAGGCAAAATTTCAAATATTGAAGATCTGAAATCATCGAGATACTTTAGTTTCAATATCGAGCTCCTCAAAAGCAAGAAAAAGGTGTATTTTTTTTTTCCGAATTACATAAGCCTTATGTTAAAAATCAGTTTGAAGTGATTCCAAGGGCCTATTGAGCATATATTTCAATATTGGGTTCTCAAATGCCTCCTAAAGCCCTTATAATACTCTACTATTACTCATGAAGATGAATAATTGCAACATGATCTATCAAAATTACAAGAGTAAGTGCACCAAATTTCGCTCTCACAAAGAGCAACAAAAAATGAAATGGAAGTTTTGAAGAAAGGCGTGGAAGAGAAGATGGATGGTTTGAAGAATAATATGGATGGTTTGAAGAAAGACGTGGAAGCTAAGATGGAGGACATGGAAGAAAAAATGAAATACAACATGGAAAACATGAAGAATGATCTAAAAGCAGACATGGAAGGTTTGACAAAATTGATACAAGAAAAGATTCCTAGTAGCGAAAAGATAGTAGAAGAAACTCATGATGAGAAAAAAATAGATGTTAATCATGATTTCATAAACTCTAATGTTGGATGGAAGAACCACCATATTCCAAATATGGATATGAGGAAGTTTGATGGAAAGGAGCCCGTAACATGGATACTACAGATGGAGCAATATTTTGATCTCAATAATGTGCAAAACACACAAAAGGTACGCATTGCAACCTTATGTTTAGAACAGAATACATTCGTATGGTATCGATGGCTTTTCTCCCGTAAAAAAATTGTTACTTGGTTAATTTTTAGGAAATCATAGCATTAGCAGGGATCTGAAAAGCTTTATTATTTTAGCCAATTGATAAATCTCAAACAAGGTTGTGGGTAGACACATTGAGTACTTAAAAAATATATTATAAAGATGGCAGTATTCCGGAAGAATACCAGGTTGATGTCTTCGTAGGGACTTTAAAGGATAACATCCAACATGAAGTTCGCGTTTGGGAACTTGATTCATTGGAGAAAACATTTCAGTTTGGCAAGAAAAATTGGATGTAAGATTGTGGCAGGCACCCATCACATCTGTAAATATGATGCTCCTACTCCTAGGCTACATTCTAGGGTGTGACACACAACAATTGGAATAAAAAATAAAAATGGATTACTCTCCCCCGGTTTGTTGAAAATATACACTGAAATTTATATGATGTCTTTGAGAAGAAATTATTTCATGAATTGTGAAAGGAAAAGAATAAAATGAACAAGAACCTTCAAAAGAAGAGGGTATACACCACAAACCAACCCTAGAAGAGGAATAAATGAGTCTGACCATATCATGTAATGCATTGGCAAGAATTACCACTCCTCAAACTCTCAAGATAGAAGGACATATCAAGAAGAAAAAGGTAATAGTGTTGATTGATTTAGGTAGTACCCATAATTTTATTCATTGTAAGGTAGCCAAGAAATTGAATTGTTTCCTATACCCAAGCACTAGAATGTCAATTGATGGTTGCAAATGGAGGAACTATAAATTTCTCTGGAAAATGCCATAATATCAAGCTAACCACGAGGGAATATGTATTGAATAGTCCAATGCTTTCCATTCCAATAGGAGGTGTTGATGTTGTACTAGGAGTACAATAGTTACAATCTTTGGGAACGGTAGCTTTTAATTTTCAAGAACTTTTCTTAAAAAAAAAAATTCAGAAGGAAAGGAAGTCGAATTACGGGGTATCACAAGGAAGCCACGAAAGATAATAAGCTCTAATGTCATGAAAAATCTTTTGAAGAAAGAACAAAGAGGCGTAATTGCACAATTATGCTCACTAGAAGTTCCAACATCAAAATCATGTATTTCTCCAGATCTCCAAAATGTCTTGGAAAATCATTCCAAGGTGTTTGATACTCCCAAAGGACTCCCACCTATTTTTGATCATGATCATGCTATTCATTTGATTCAAGGAAGTGTTCCTCCAAACATCAGGCCTTATAGATATCCTTATGTCCAAAAAAGCAAAATTGAATGTATGATTGCATAAATGTTAGAGGCGGGTATAATTCAACCTAATTGAAGTTCTTTCTTTGCTCCTGTAGTATTGGTACGCAAGAAGGATGGATCATGGTGCATGTGTCCGCATTATAGGGAGCTCAATAAGCTCACCATTAAAGATAAATTTCCCATTCCTGTGATTGATGTATTATTGGATGAATTACATGGAGCAATTTCTTTTACCAAGTTGGATCTTCGTTCAGGATATCATCAAATTAGAATGAAGACTGAAGATATTCCAAAAACAACATTTCGAACTCATGAGGGTCATTATGAATTTTTGGTCATGCCTTTGGCCTTACCAATGCACCTTCTACATTTCAAGGGTTGATGAATTCCATTTTCAAACCCTTCCTTAGAAAATTTGTGCTAGTATTTTTTGATGATATACTAATCTACAGCAGATCTTGGAAGGATCATGTTCAACATGTTGACAGGGTGCTCAAACTATTGCAGGAGAAAAAATTATATACAAAAGAATCCAAATGTTTCTTTGGAGTAAAAGAGGTGGAATATCTGGGTCATATTGTATCTCATGAGGGTGTTAAGGTAGACCCTAACAAAATTAAATCCATTAAGGAATGGAAAGTCCCCACAACGATAAAGCAGTTGCGAGGATTTCTCGAGTTAACAGGGTATTGTCGCAAGTTTGTTAAGAATTATGGGAGAATAGCGACACCTCTAACAACATTATTGAAGAAAGATGCATTTTCATGGACTCCTGAAGCAATTATGGCCTTTGAACATCTTAAAGAGGAAATGTGCTTAACACTAGTCTTAGCTACGCCAGATTTCACAAAAACATTTATTGTGGAATGTGATGTCTCGAGAAATTGAATTGGCGTTGTTTTAATGCAAGAAGGAAGACCCATTGCTTTTGAAAGTCGTCCAATCAAAGGAAAGTATTTACAGAAAGCTATTTATGAGAAGGAAATGTTAGCAATACTACATGCACTAAAGAAATGGTGACCTTACCTAATGAGAAGACACTTCAAGGTAAAAACTGATCATGATAGTCTTAAACACTTTTTGGAACAAAGATTATCTTTAGAAGAGCAACAAAAATGGGTCACAAAGATGTTGGGTTATGACTTTGAAATAATCTACAAAAATGGAAAGCTAAATGTTGTTGCAGATGCACTCTCAAGAAAGAATGAAGAGGTGGAAGCATTGCTTTGTGCCATTTCTATTATCCAACCAGATTGGATAACCGAAGCAAGGGATGAATGGAAGAAGAACGAAGAAGTGTGGACACTCATTCAAAAGTTGCAGCAAGATCCTAGTATATCTGATACATTTATTTGGAAAAATTATTCCTTATGGTACAAAGATCGCTTATATCTTTGTAAGAGTTCCCAACTAAAACAAAATATTCTTTTTGAATTGCACACTTCTCCTTTAGGAGGTCACTCAAGATTTTTTAAAACTTACCACAGGGTGTAGAAAGATTTTTTTTGGGATGGCCTTACATCTAATATTCAAAATTTTGTAGCGAAATGTTTGGTTTGCCAGCAAAATAAAGTTGAGACAATTAAGACCCCAGGTCTTCTACAACCTTTATCCATTCCAAGTCAACGTTGGGAGGAGATTTCAATGGATTTTATCACAGGTTTACCCAAGTCCGAAGGAAAGCATGTCATCATGGTGGTAGTTGATAGACTTACCAAGTATGCGCACTTTTGTGCATTATCTCATCCATTTAAAGCAAGTACAGTTGCTACTACATTTATGGACACAATTCAAAAGCTACATGGAAACCCAAAGATTATTTTAAGTGACACAGATCCCATTTTTACTAGAAATTTTTGGACGGAGTTATTTTCTTGTTTGGTACTCAGCTAGCTCATAGCTCATCTTATCATCCTCAATCTAATTGTAAAACTGATATAGTGAATAAATGTTTGGAAGGATATCTTCATTGTTTTGTATCTGATAAACAAACAAAATGGGTCAAGTGGTTACCTCTCGCTGAATGGTGGCATAACACTTCCTTCCATACTGCAGCAAAAATGACCCCATTTATGGCACTTTATGGATATCATCCACCGTCCATCACATCATATTTAAGAGAAAATTATAAGGTTCAAGCAATGGAATATCACATCGAGCATCAACAAGAAGTTCTCCAACTCTTAAAGGATAACCTAAATCTGGCACAAAATCAAATGAAACAATAGGCAGATCAGCATCGCATCGAGAGAAGTTTTGATGTAGGAGACTGGGTATTTTTACGGCTACAACCATACCAACAAATGTCCCTCAAGCAAGCTAAGAAGGATAATAAATTATCGCCAAAGTACTATGGTCCTTACAAGGTGTTGAAAAATATTGGTACTATGGCATACAAATTGGAGCTTCCTGCTTCTTCGCGAGTGCATCCAGTTTTCCATGTTTCATGCTTAAAGAAGGTTATAGGTGAAAATATTACAGTTCAAACAATATTGCCAAAACTTGATGAGGAAGGAAAAATCATATTGGAACCTGAAGCAGTCACGGAAACAAGAACTCAACAACTACAAAATCGATTAATTTCAGAGTATCTCATCAAGTAGAAGAACTTACTCACTGAAGATTCTACATGGGAGGATGAGAATTTTATACAGAAGCACCCAGAGCTACTCAAATGTTGAAGACAACACTTTTTTGAAGGATAGGGGCATGTTAGGTCCCTATATTACTAGTTTAGTACCTTATTGTTATTAGTATAGCCCCCTTATTGTTATTGTTGTACTCCTGTAACCCCAATATTGTTATTATTGTGCCCTTAAATTATTATTGTTAGGCCGGCTAGGATTATATTGTGGCCCCGTGGACTCCTATATATAGAAGGAGCTTTTGGTCATTTTTAGCATCCAAGAATTGTTCATTTATGTAATGTTTTGGAGGTTTCCCCCTCGAAGTGGCTGATTTATAAGGCGTTGATCTCTCTTTTATTCTATTTTTGGAGCTGGTTTCACAACATGTAAAGGTGAAAAAGGTTACTCCTTTTTTTGGAGATATAGGATCTTCTTCATCTAAAATTTTCTCAGTGGATGAAGTAGGAGATCCTACTAATTGGATTTCTGACCTTAAGACTTCGGGAAGTCTATGTCAAGTAAAGTATGGAATATGAGTTTGAGATGGTGGTGTATCACTACGTGGTCTAGGTGGAGTGAGTGGTGTTGTGGGAATTAAAATTCTGCCTCTAGCTATGAATCTACCCCTAGAATCTCTTTCTCTACGTATATCATTTTTTTTAGATGTAAGAAATGAGGTTACCTAATTACACTTCTCCGGCAACGACACCAAAATGTTTAGCAAATTTGCGTCTTAAATTGTTCAACATAAATTATCAACCGAAGTGTGTAATCTGATGAAGTGTGGTGCACTATATATGCTTAGTTAACCTTCTTCTTACTTCATTTTGTATGTTTTTATGTTGTTTTGGGGGATTTTGTTCTTTATGTCTAAATTTTAATTTTAAGAAATGAGAACTATTAAATGAATCAACTGAATATTATGAAATTTAAATGTTAAAATAATTTTTAAAGAAGGAATAAAAGGAAGTGTTCTTCAACTATTCTAATTTGCATAAAAATGAATCAAACTTTAGATGGTTTAGTATCTGATCTAAAAACAAAGTATCTATTCTAATGACTTTGAGCTTTTGAAAATTAAAGTTAATTCTAATCTATGTTGATTTAGTTCTACTCCATGGATTTAAATATGAATCTTATGACTAAGAATTGAAAGGAAAATGCTAATCTAAATGAAAGCAGATTCAAAAGAAAAGTAACTATTGCATAATCAACTACTCAAGCATTCAATATGGAAGTATGACAGAGTCACCCTCTTGACATGATTTACAAGCAATAGATTACACTTTAGTTTTGAAGATTTAATCTAAGAAAGCATTTAAATAACATGTAAAGGAAAATTCAATTACTATATAGATTAAATACTCAAGCATACAATTTGGAAATATGACAGAGTCATCTTCTTGGCATGATTTACAAGCATCCAATTATACATTTAACTAACGATATAATCTAGGAAAGCAGTTGAAAGGCATGTAACGGAAAATTCAATCATTGTATAGGTTAAAAACTCAAGCATCCAATTTGGAAGTATGACAAAGTCATCTTCTTGACATGATTTACAAGCATCCAATTATACACAATATTGAGGATTTGATCTAAGAAAGCAGTGTAAAAACATGTAAAGACACTAAAAAATCATGAGCTTTAATGCCTCAAACATAATCCAATTGGAAAATATAAGAATCTACTTTCTTGAGATGTTCTAGGAAAGCAAATATTACATAGTTATTCTAAAAATAATACTAAGAAAGCATTCATAAATTTAATCTATGAAATGATAAACAATTTAATCTAAAGAACGTATGCAAAGAAATATAAATCTAACTTATGAATTGACAAAACAGAACTAATGAAATTAAATTAAAACAACTAATGAAAAACCTCCTCCTATGCAGGGGCTCTCTACGACAGAATAGGTTGAGATCCTAGCAGACTATACGCACATTAAGAAGAAACTGGAACCACGAACACGGTCTTCATATTATGAAAAAGACGGAGTCTAAAGCATACACAGCATTTACAGAAAATTAAGATTGTCTTCGGTCTTCAAACAAATGGTATTTAAACTTACTTAAATGTAACTGTCGGGAGCTAATTTCGCCTACTAATGGAGATTACAACCGAAATATAGAAGAAAATCATAAATGGTTAACTCTTGATTTTCTCGCATACACAGCGTTTACAGAAAATTAAGATTGTCTTCGGTCTTCAAACAACTGGTATTTAAACAAACTTAAATGTAACTGTCAGGAGCTAATTCCGCCTATTAATGGAGATTAAAACCGAAATATAGAAGAAAATCATAAATGGTTAACTCTTGATTTGCTACGTCAGAGAAAATCAAGAGTTCTTCGCTCTCGGATCACGTCCTTTGACCGTACATTGACCACGATCATAGGCACCATTTTCTGTTGATTTCCACCAATTGGATAGGACGAAATCCATATATGGATCATTCTGGAGATGCCCATGTGGCTCGTTCCTTTATTCGCTCCTTGGAACCTATCAAACCATAAAAGTAGCTGCGGAAACAACAATTAGTTGCAGAATAGGCTGTGTTTTGTAGCTGAGTTACAAAAATCCATTCAAATAACAAGAACATCAAAATATAACATAGAAATCATTCAAATGCATTCTCTGAGATAAAAAAATGTCATTTATCATTGATTGGAGTGTATGGATCTATGAAAATGTAAGGAAAAGTGATGAGAAATGATGTCAGAGATAGGACAATTCTGAGGTTCAACGGGTTTACAGCTCTCCATGTGAAACTTATCAAGTATCTCTTTGGCATACTTGCCTTGAGAAACAAAAATTTCACCATCCCACTGCCATATTTCCAAACCAAGGAAATAATGAAGGAGTCCCATGTCCTTCATTTCGAACTCCCTTGCAAGATCCTCCTTGCATGAATTTATCAGCTGCTCATCACCTATCAAAATTAGATCATCAACATAAAATACGATAATCAAGAGCTTACCATCAACCACAATCTAGTATAGTTTTGCATCCGCTTCACTTTTGGTGAAGCCCAACCTAGTGAAATAGTTGTCAATCTGAGTGTCCCAAGCACGAGGTGCTTGCTTCAGCCCATATAGTGCTCTCTTGAGTCGACACACATGCGACTCATTGTCAAAGATGTTGAAACCTTCTGGCTACTCTATGTACACTTCTTCCTCAATAACTCCATTGAGAAACGCACTTTTTTTCACATCCATCTGATGAATGCACCACCCCATCTGCACTGAGAGTGCAAGGATAGATCTAATGGAATAGTACCTAGCGACTGGTGCAAAAGTCTCTTCATGGTCGATCCCCTCAACTTGTGAGAATCCTCGGGCCACAAATCTGGTCGTATACTTCTTCACACTCCCATCAACAGCTTTCTTCACCTTATAGATCTATCTAGATCCAACCACTGATTTGCCGACCTGTCTTGGGACAATCTCCCATGCATTTTTCTTGACGATGGAGTCATACTCCTCTACCATAGCATCAACCCAAATTGGTTGATGCACTTCTTCCTGAAAGGAATATGGTTATGTCACAATACACTTGGTCATAAGAGCCATGTATCTAGTAAACCTGCCTAAAGATTATCTTTGTTTGCGCAGTGAAGTAGGGGCTCCTACATTCTCTACTGCATCAAGTCTCAATCTCTCAGCTTCCGTGGTGCGCCTTTTACCATTTCTGGTGGATGGATCTGCATGAGTGTTTTCTACTACTCCATGATCCTCCACATGTGGCTGCTCCACATCTTGAGGTTCATTCTTTGGAACCAAGAGTTCCTCCTCTACATACAAATACATCTCCCTCTCAAGGGAAAATCGCATGGCTTTCTCCTCATCAAATTTTATATCCCGTCACACAACAGTCATTTTGTTTTTTGGAAAATACAACCGATAGTTGTGGGGAGTTTCAATGTACCCCACAAGTATCCCAGTCTTAGTTGTTGGTTCCATCTTCTTCCTGACGTCTTTAATCACTTGCACATAAACATATGGGCAAACATCAGGTTTGTTACCAGTAAAATCCTCTTCTGGTGTACTCATGCCAAGTATCCGATGAGGACAACAATTTTGCACAAATACTATTGTGTTGCATGCCTCTGCCCACATATGCGACAGTAGGCCCTAATCATGCAACATCGCTCGTGTTGCACCCACAATTGTTTTGTTATTTCTTTCTGTGACCCCATTATGTTGTGGGTTATGAGGCGCAATCAACTCTCTCTGAATTCCTTCTTTGCTACAGAAGTTCTTGAATTCATTAGAGATGTTCTCACTACCATTGTCGCTCCTAAGAGCCTTCACATGCTTCCCCATGTCTTTCTCCACCAGTGCTTTGAACTCAAGAAATTTTGAAAACATCTGATATTTCTTCTACAAGAACTAGATCCAACACTTTCTAGAAAATTCATCAACAAATATCACATAGTACTTATTCTTTGTTGTTGAAGCAATAGAGAATGGTCAACACACATCTGAGTGAACTCTCTCAAGGATCTTCGAGGCTCGGTTCTCCTTCCCTTGAAAAGTGGCCTTTGCATACTTCCCCATAGTACATCCCTTGCATGTGTTTGACTGCATAATGGTACCTTTGGGAAGACCAGTAGAAATATGTTGCATGAACTTCAAGGCTCCGTGGTGAAGATGGCCCAATCTCCTGTGCCATAACTCACCCTCATCTCGGTTCACCACTTTGTCTGCCTTACCCATCAATGTTGTGCAGCTAGCTACATCCAGTTTATAGAGATTCTTAACTCGAATCCCAATATTCTTGGCTTGTCCTATTTTTTTTTGTCACAAGAAAGCCTTTTCCTCACTAAAAACAACATCATAGTCTCTATCCTCCAGCATTGCAACAGAGACTAAATTTTTCTTCAAGCGTGGTACATGCATTAAATATTTTAATTTAAAGGGATTACCTGACTGCCTTTGGAAGGTAATTGTAACGATCACGATAGCACTATACCGCCTGTCATCACCCATTTTGATATTCATCTGGAGGTCCTTCTCCTCCAAGCTACTAAAAAGTTC
The DNA here is from genome assembly GCA_034641835.2 of Pinus albicaulis. Lineage (NCBI taxonomy): Eukaryota > Viridiplantae > Streptophyta > Pinopsida > Pinales > Pinaceae > Pinus > Pinus albicaulis. The sequence goes on along the minus strand of CM076580.1, from coordinate 1,634,492,025 downwards.
TTTGTCTCCCGTCATGTGAAAGGAAGCACCACTATCTGAGTACCACACCGATCCCATTGCACTTGACACCATGCATGCAATGAGCGAGAAGTCAAGCCCAAATTACAAGGCCAAAGCCTCACTAACTGCAGATCCTGAAGCCTTCTTGTTCTTCTTCTTTTGTGGAAAATTAATGGCACAATGTCCATGCTTGTGACAGTGAAAACACTTCACTCTAGACATATCGCGCTTCTTGCCATCTTTACCAGACTCAGATTTGGAATGAAATTTCTTTTCTTTCCCCTTCTTCGCCTTGGAAGCCAAAGCACAATCTTCTTCATCTTCATTCTTAGATGAGATCCATCCCTAGTATTCTGCCTGAATTCTTCTTGCACCAAATCCAACCAAATTCATTCTCAATCTGGCAGCTTTTCCCTTCCGTTGACAAAGTCTTGATAACTATGTCAAGTCTTGAGAAGTCCTAGAAGAGCTAGACTCGCCAATTCATCATCAGCGACAGTAATGCCGATGCTCCCAAGCTCATCCCGACATTGGACAAACTTTGTTAAATATTTCGGCATGGTTTCTCCTTTCTCCATTTTGATCTTCCGGAGTTTATCCTTTAGTGCCAATTTTTTATGATCACTGCTGCTCTGAAATAGATCTGTCAAAGCTTTCCACATTTCCTATGGTGTCGCTTTTCAATGGATACTTGAGACAATATGGTCTCGTACTCTTTCCAATAATATCCTCCTCGCCTTTGCAACCTTCTTTTTCTTAGCATCAAGATTTGCAGCATCTACTACAGCAAGTTTGGGAACATCATTGTCAATGAATTTTTTCAACCCATTGTCCTCTAGTATTGCCTCCATCCTATCTTTCCAAGAAATATAGTTAGAGCTTCCCTCAAGTGCATACTCCAATCTCAAGCCATTGAAAGCCATTTCGATCCCAAATCGTCTGCCGCGCCAAGAATGTATTTTGCAAATTCGAATTATATTCAGTCACAAACTCAGCTTCTCCTCCACTATAGTGATTTCCTGTGCTCTGATAACATGTAGAAATTATACAAACATATGTATATCAATGGATTCAATCCGATCTAACAATGTACTAAAGCTAGATATTGAATCGCTTCTACAAATTAATTGTGGAAATTAAACACAATCGCCAATCACATGAAGAAAAGAAAGTATCAAATCAACCACAACACAGATAATTTACTTGGGAAAGCTTGTTGCTGAAAACCCCTCTATCTTCTATTGTATATTAATCATGGAATTATGAAACAATTACAATGCACTCTTCTCACAAGAGTCTCCTGCACTCTACTAACTATCTCACACTGTCCTGGACAAGACTGATCGACACTTAGCCAATTCTCAGCCTCCAAACAGCCTGTCTACCTTGGCAATTCTTGATTAATGCAATCCCTATTCTTTAGGAAATTTGGCCTTCCTAAACTGCGCAAGGATCATGGGAAATCCAATTGATGTTTGGTTGCATGCAAGCAACCTGCTAATCACACAACTGCTAGTTAACCTCCCTTTAACCTTTGTCTCAACTGGGTCTCCACTGGAACTGACATGCATGCATCTATTAATAGTAAATCATCAGTTGCATGGTAGATCACTAATTGTGAATTAAATAATATTTAATTCAATTAATCTCTCACTAGTGCAATAAATAGTTACAACTAGTTCAACTGACTCTAACTCCCCTAACTGAGTTAACTGATTACTCATGCATTAAACTAATTCACCAACTGCAATTCAAACTCCATAACTAATAGAATTACTTTGCATACCTCACCAACCACCCTCAACTCGAAATACATGAGCTAACTAAGTTTATCACACTCAGTTAACTATTGCAAGTGATCATGATATAAGATTACATTTTATTGTCCAATTTAATTAAGGGGAAATTAAATTAGACCCTACACCAAATTTATTAATTAATCTTATTATGCTGCTAGGACCTATGTAATGTCCCATAATAATTATAAAATAATAAATAATTTAATATAATTTAATAAATAAGTAAATAAATAAATAGTCAAGAGAATAATAAATAAATAATCAATAAAACATTAAACAATAATTGGAGTTCTAAATAAAATAGTAAATAATAAACTAGAGTCCTAAAACAATAAACAATAAGTAAAGTTAAAGAAAGAATTAATTAACAAAAGTAAATAAATTAACAAAGAGTTAAACTAAGAAACTAATAGAAAGAAAGTTAAACTAAGATAACACTAAATTAAGTAAAGCTAACAAAAAGTAAGAGAACACTAAATTAAGTAAAACTTAAGTTGCATGTTGACATAGTGAATGTGTGCATGTGGTTCCCATTCCATTGTTTGGTCTATTTAATCGACATTGAGGAAGATTCAAAGATCATTCATTCTTTCATCCATTCTCTGGAGGGAAAGGTATGGTGAGGCAAAGGATACCCTGGCAGTAGTACGTTGATTGAGGGCTCGAGGGTGGCTAGCTATGGAAGGATTACATCCAGCTGAGCCTACGGTTGGGTGGAGAGTTGTCCCCAAAACTTTGTTGTGGTCAACATGATTCAGATAGCGTTCAACCTTGGAGTCTCAAGTAAGGAAAATCGCCATTACAGGTAAGTTGTCTCGCTCATGTTTCTGAAAATTCCATGATGATTAGTTAAACAGTTTTTGGGTTGATTATTCATTGTTTATATGATATAATTAATTGCATGTTAAAATTGGGGTTGTTACATATGGTATCAGAACACAGCACAGACTCTAACACATTACGGCCTTCGGGATTTCTTTAATGTGAAACCATTGAAAAAAAAAATGCAATATGTGAACATAGTAATTTTTTATATTATTAAGAAAAATGTTAATTTTCCAAATTAAAATCTATGTATGCATGTTGTTAAACATTTATATATAAAATTAGAAAATATGTTAATAGATTATTTTGATAATTTTATTTTGAGAATAAAATATTTATAATATTAAAAGAAAAATACAAAATTTATGAATAAAATCTATGTTAAATGAATTAAAAATTATATTAGACTTTGAAATTATCTTATTTAGGATTGAATAATATTTTAATTAATATTTTTAATAAATAAATAATTATATGTATTGAATACCATACATGCTTTTACTTGAGTGTATGTATTTTTAATTTAACTTGAGAACAATAATAATAATAATAATATAATTTAATTAATATATATAGATAAAAGGAAAAAAAAGACTAGAAGTAGTCATGGATATTAAGATTGAGTGTTCCAACATAAAAGTTATTTTACATTCATTTTCTTAAAGTTTATTGATTTAATTATAGAGTTTGTGATGAAAAAAAAAAAAAAAAACCCAACTAACATGCAAAAATCTAACTAATACATGTTAGGCTTTTATTTTAAACATAGTGTCAATTCTATAAAACTAAAATGAGAATAAAATAAAATAAAATAAATAAACAAATAAGGAGTTCACACATTTTACACTCGATTCCAAAACCGGTTACGCATGGTCCTGCAAAGCACGCCTTCAATGCTGAGATCGATGGCATCCTGTGGAAAAATCTCACCATCATCTTTTTCTGCAAAATTCATATAAAACAAACTGGGTATAATCTCAACAATCTTTTCCCGCATTTTCCTTATTTTCTCATGAGAATAACTGCTCAATACATCCTCGATTTTGAGGATTTTTTCTGGAATTCACCAATTTCTCCTCTGCAATAATAACAGAGTAGGTTTTTGGATGTGAAGGCAGATGCCATGTGTATTGCTCATACGCAGAGTCACTTCTGAAAAATAGGGGTATACACCCAAGCCTCACTGCAAGGGATTGAGCCCCAACTGATTACATTCCTGAGGATCGTGAGCTTCTTTTTGCTCATTCTTGGACACCCACAGGCCCTGAAGGGTTTGACTTTGCTTTCAGATTTAATCCCCACACTATTTGGCAGTAATTAATAAATTTTTTTCAAGCAAAAAAATTCTAAAACTCCTCTCCATAATTACCATATAGTAAAATTTTCACGCTATAATTATAATTTACATATAAATATACAATCACATACAAGATTTGGGTGAATTGTAACAGAGGTACAAAGTATAACCACAGTTCGAAAATCCGGATTATACATTATCTATTGACCGGACTAAATCTTACATATCTTAAATGAAATCATAATCATGATGTACTGTTATTAAAGTCTCCGTGGTTTATTGGTAATACTTCGCACATTCCAAACTCCTTTACCGGCCCTTGCGCCATGTTTGGGCCATATGGCAAGGCATCCTCCTGCCAAGTGGCTACTTAGAGATCTCTGCGATGCCAGTACTGTGCGTTTAATATTGGATGACAGGTGTAGGGACATACAGTCAACATCTCTCGGAAAACGCGTTATTCATTCCGCGGTAACTCGAGATTGCTTTTGGCATTTGCGCCATTTTGCCTATGTGTTCTGCTCCAGGTTTTTACCTCCGGTCTGAAGAATCAGGGTCTCCGATCTTCTCCTCGGCGCAACCCCAGATCTCCGACTAATCTCCAGAACCATGCTTCGGAAGGCATCCGTTCAGGTAACCCGTTAGTTGTTTAATCTCCAGCAGAAAACATGCACCAGGCTTAACTCAGGATCGTTTACAGGTTTTTATTTTAACTATGTGTATTTTCTTAGTTCCGTGGAGGTTTATTCCATTGCGCTGTTCGGATTCAAGCTCCGGTGGCATGGTCTCGTTGTTTAGCAGGTTTGAGCCCTGCCCCTTTTGCGCTATAGTTCTCTGCGAGCACTTCCTCTTATATTTTTCATCTGTAAAGGTTAAAAGAAATTCATCTCCTGTCGTTGGGGTTTTCTATTCATTTAAAAAAAAATCTGTGCGTGCTCTGTTGGAAACAGGGAATTGCTCCCAACCCACGCGGAAAACCTCTCTCTCACACAGGTAAAATCACAAATTCTTACCAGGTTGCATGGCTCGCTCCTGAGTTCTACAGTATACATTTTGTTTTTCTTATGCAAATTCTGACAAAGGTCTGTAATCTGTTCCTTGCACTTGCAGGTGCGCTCAAGAAATTCAAACCCTATCTTATGTAAGGGTATGGGACTTATTCCAGCTCTAAACCTCTCTCTCGCTGGCGAAACTTGCAGGTACCGAGGGTTAACATGGAATGGGATTATAATGTTATAGCTTGACCAGGCTTAGCTGAACTTTTTCTTTGAGTTTGAACTGTATGGAAGTTGTATAGTCTTTACGGCAGAAGAGAGTTTAGTTGGGTTATTTCTCTAAATGTACTTTGATGGATTTTGCCTAACAGTATTTGCAATTTTCCGGAAGAACTTTCGTTCTCCCAAGATTGTAACCATATACCTGTATATACATGTTATTTCACATTTCTGATTCTCGAAGTTTAATGTGTCCCTATCTGGAACGCTCTTTAAGTTATTATGACTGGATATTTTCGGCAGCCGAGTTTGGTTAACTGTTTTCTCGTTCCAGTTCTTTATTGTTTGGTACAACTGTATAATTTCCTTCACCGTTTTTTGAACCTTTGGTTCGAGGTCTTGTTTTATGCGTGCACAGTTTTTTTTTTGCTCATTTCTGTTTGTCATGCTCTGGTGTGATTACTTCTCCTTTTGGGATTGTACGGGGTATCAGTCGGATGAAAACTCATCACTGAACCCTGGAATGGTTATAAAGAAATGAATGAAAACTTTATTTATCTACTGTCGTTGTTATAGTTTAGTTAATACCTGAAGGTTCTGCCTGTCGCAATCATTTCTTCCATATGATAACGATATCAAAAGAAAGATCTCTGTCTAATTGCTAGGGTTTACAATTTATCTTCTAAAGTGTTTATTCTCTGACAAGATTAACCGTGTTTTTCCTGCTTTCTTTTCTTAAAAAAAATAATAATCCCAAAGGGTCTTCTTTCCTTAAATATTTTCCCTCACAGTTTAAATCTTTCTTTTTCAGGGTTACCCAGTTACCCAGATTCTATAAAAGAAACAACTTTAACAGTATAATTTCCACATAAGTCCAACCTACCGTTCCAACACTCATTAACACAAATATTTATTTATATACATCTACAGTTTTCTTTGTATCACAGTGCAACTACGTTTACCTGTATAATACTTATTTGAAAACAACAGCTATAAAGATTTCCACTAAGACTACGTCTTAGCCTTCATTACTCAGTTCCGAGTACTTATCTGTAAAGAATTAAGGCCCTTTCTTTTCCTTGACTGGGATCCTCCCAACCGTTAAGAGGGGCTATCACGTCCGCCTCTTACCCCCGAGCTCCAGATCTTGGTCAGCGCCACAGGAAAACAGTGGAACTTTCTAGCTGCAGAGACCTCAGGATTACTGTATCCAGTCTCCAACAGAGAAGTATATCTTTTGCTCTCAGGGTTCCTGAAGTAATTTCAACTGGTCTTCCACCAGCTCAAGAAATACTTCCCCTTAGTTTGCAAGTTTCACAGAACCCCTATCCTTCTCTAGGAATTTCCTTTTATTCCCCAGGATGGGTAACTGTTTCCAACTGTTTTTCCCAACCACTTTTTGATCCTGGAAACTTTTCACCCACAGTCTTCAAAGAAAGATTTTCCTTTATCTATTTTTAATTTTTATTTCCTGTTTTATCTAATAACTTAATAACAGAGAAACTTTTAAGTCATTAGTAAAATTTTCCATTCAGTTTTTCCTTTGTCCCAAAACAATAAATAAAACAACATAGAAATTAAAGAGAGTAATTAACTAACAGTCTTTAACCAATGGTAACTAATTCACTTTAACTGCGGTGTTACACAGTCGCTAGCATCTAGGGTTCCAATCAAATCTGCGTTCGAGGATGAGTGCTAACCCTTGTCCTCGTGCAGGAATTTCAAAGAAATTTTAAGAGATTGAAGGCACAGGGCTTTGCAAATAATTTTTTCTAACTTTTTTCTCTGATCTGGCTCGTCTTTTGCTGAAATTAATTTTGGAAGCCTTTGTCATAGCTGCAGGGTCAGACTTGTAAGGCTGAATTTTATCACATCTAACCATTTACGTTTGGTAGAAATTTCACATTAAGCGAAGGCCTCTGGAGGAGGGTTTATGACATAAATTTTTGGGCACAAAGATTCTGTGACCGCCGCAAGGGTTTTCAAACTGATACCTTCTGCATTTTTGTGCCTCATTTAACGGTGTTTATTGCGGCCTTTAAAGAGAATTTTGCCACCATTTTAAGCTGCAAATCTTCTGATCTGAATGCTCTTTCCTTCAGCAAATTCTTGGCATTTATCGAGGCCTTTGTGCGGCTCCCTTTTTTTTAAAAGCCGAGAACAATCTTGTAGCCTCTACAATGGTGCGAAATTCATATTGCAAGAGGGTTTCAAGCAATTTTTTTTGAAAGAAATCAAACCCTTGAGCTTTAAGAAATTACCCTAAAAATAAAAATTTAAAGTTTACGATCAGGACTTGGAGAAAAATTTAAAGTTTAAAGTTACAATCAGGACTTGAGGGTATTGGAATGAGGGTCACTTCAATTTTGACGGCATAGAGATGTCAGCTTATTAGAAAAAGGGACAACTGTAAGTTATTATAAATAATATTTGCTTTAAAAAGAAAAATTAAAATTGATATTAAAAGGACATAGTGATAGTTGCTTGGACACATAGGCCATGATTTAAACAGATGTGACCTTTTATTACACAAATCTAAAAGGGTAAATAATTCACATGGCTTTCTTTAGTTTTTTTTTTTTTTTTTTTAAGTGTTCATAGTTCTTTCACAAAGATAACAAAATCCAATTATAATGATTGAAAATGAATTTATATAGAGTCATTCAAGGATAACAACAGAAGTTATATTTATTGAGTAATAATCAATTTCTATAAGCCTTCCGATCATTGTTAAAGGTATTTTGTTGTAGACTTTTCTAGTTTTAACATTTTAACATTTTGACTTTTAAACTTCTGTGGTGATCATTTTTCAAGATGCTTTCCGAATTATCCACAGTATTGAGGAACATGTGTCGACGTTTCGAACCCCAACTGGGATCCATCATCACAATCAGGACTTGGAAGGTATTGGAATGAGGGTCACTTCAATTTTGACGGCATAGAGATGTCAGCTTGTTAAAAAAAGGGACAATTGTAAGTTATTATAAATAATATTTGCTTAAAAAAAAATATTAAAATTGATATTAAAAGGACATAGTGATAGTTGCTTGGACACATAGGCCATGATTTAAAAAGATGTGACCTTTTACTACACAAATCCAAAAGGGTAAATAATTCACATGGTTTTCTTTAGTTTTTTTTTTTTTTTAGTGTTCATAGTTCTTTCACAAAGATAACAGAGTCCAATTATAATGATTGAAAATGAATTTATATAGAGTCATTCAAGGATAATAACCGAAGTTATATTTATTGAGTAATAATCAATTTCTATAAGCCTTCTGATCATTGTTAAAGGTATTTTGTTGTAGACTTTTCTAGTTTTAACATTTTAACATTTTGGCTTTTAAACTTCTGTGGTGATCATTTTCAATATGCTTTCCAGATTATCCACAGTATTGAGGAACATGTGTCGACGTTTCGAACCCCAACTGGGATCCATCATCAGGACAATTTAGAATGATGGATGATGGATCCCAGTTAAGGTTCGAAACGTCGACACATGTTCCTCAATACTGTGGATAGTTTTAACATGTATGCTTCTATGATTAGAAATAAATATAAGGTAAGTTATAGTGTATATTTAATGTAAATAAATGTTTTATAATTTAAACATGATTTAAATAAAGTTGAGAGTATATAATGTAAAGACATGTTATTTATGTATAAAAAAAAAAAAATTCATGAATATAATATAGTCAAAGGAATAATACTATTTAATTAAAAAGTTGTAGTTTTTATATTTGAATCATTATATAAGAGAAATGTTTTATTAAAAAAAAAAAAAAAATACCAAATCCTTGTAAGGTTATAATGTGAAACTTATACACATGACGATTTGAAATAGACAAGAGAATTTGGTTTTATTTTCCATTGTAAAATTGATGATTATTGTTATCAAGGGAAGGGAAAAATAAAATATATTTATGTATTCAAATAATATGCTTTATTGAAAACCTATTTTTTTAGTTTTAATCACAATATTGATTTTCTACCTAATAGATGCTTCTCTATTGAGTTATGATGTCAATTTTTTGAATTTCTTGTGATATAGCTAATAATGTTGTTAATACTATAGTTTAGGTTCACATTTGACATAGGGAGTGTTATGGCCTAAATCTACCTTAGACTGAGAAAGGCAGAATCTAGGGTAACATCAAACCACGCTTAATCTGGTAGCTAGCCCTACCAGATCGAGTGAGGGCTCTCTCCTGGTCAATCTCAACAAAAAATGAGCAGTGAGGCTTGAAATGACTTGAATAAAGGCTGATTTTAGGCTAGGTATATATGCAAAAGAGTTTGATTTGATTTTGAGGGTGTTTGTTGGATCAAAGGAAAGGGCAGATTTTGGGTCTGGGAAATGAGCAGTTTTGCAGGGATCTGAATGGGGCAAGGTAGGCACTTGATTTGACACTTTCAATTTGAAGGAAATGGAGAGTTTGAGAAAGGTGAAGAGCTGAAGAGGGCAAGAAACCTTCAAGGATCCTCTCCAAATAGATGAAAACATAGAAAATTAAACAAACTCTAGGTAGAGCACTGCAAACCCTAATGAATTCTACCTTTAACCTTGTTCGTTTAACTTAAGAAGAAATAAGAAGGAAAATTGTATACATGAAACACCAGTAAACTTACATTAACAGAGAGAAAAACATCATCAAAACAAAGAGCCACGTGAATCCCAAGGAGTGCTGCAAACCCTGGTCTATTCCTTTGCCAAACTGCAGAGATGAATGTACAATGATGCTCAAAGCAATCCCAAATGTCCAACCCATGCTAATGACTGAAAAACCACAAGATATAGACAAACAACCACTCATCCTAGCTTCTACAGGTTGAGCTCACAAGTTTAGGAGTTGTTTCAACAAGATCTAAACTGAGAACTGGAAAGTAGGCAGTGGAACAGCTTGCCTCTATAAGATAGGAAACTGATTCATTTAGTTGCAATTCACCTTTTGATGGATGAATCTACCTCCATGAGTAAAAATTTAACAAAATTACATCAAGATCCAACAAACTACATCCAATTACATCATGAGTTTAACATTTGGAAGTAAGAAAGTCAAAATGTCAAAAACTAGGCGAAAAACAGAGTTACTAAGTCCAAAATGAGCAAAAATCCCCAAAGCGTCGCGCCTGATTTCTCTATGCGTCACGCCAGTTTGGAGCTGATTTTGGAGGCCTTCCTGTGATCCAAATTGGCTCCAAGTGGGCTTGTTGGAAAGGTCTGCCTGTCTACTTTCCAACACAAGTGGAATTTTTGAATTTGGCCTTCATTTGCCCCTCCAAAAATGAGTTCTCCCAACGCTGCTTTCTGTGTTTCCAAAAAGGGGCAGAAAGGTCATTTTTATGGTGTTTTTGACCCTTTTGGAAGCCCAAAACCTGTCAAAATCTCTTGGCCATAGGTAGGCATGCATAATTTTCCATGAAAAATCCAAAAATGTAAATTTTTCATCAAAAGGAACCCCCAATCATAAGCGCGCGCCAAGTGGCGCGACACGTAGAGCTGAAAAATCTGTGTTTAGGCCCAAAAAAACAAAATTTGTAAAAAGTGTCCCAAATTTCTTGAAATTTGGGCTGAGTGTCTTTCATCATGTACTATGCTGGGCCAAGGAAGCCTTGGCCAAAATCTGAAGTTTGTCATGCTTTTTACGCCTCCTCGATGCCTTCTTCATCTCTGTCATAAGAGGAATGTGTCTCCACGTTTGCCAAAGTCTATATTATCTTAGATAAGTATGAAGAATTTTTGGTTTTTGTTGCCAAATGTGTGATAATATGTGAGGGACTATGAAGGGATAGGATGAAGGGAATTTTAGGAATATTGCTATTTGAAATTTGCCAATTAAAGAGTTTTAGGGGCAGCTTCTAGGCTTTTTGGGATAGCATTTGGGGTTGGGGAATTTGTAACTTGGATTTGGGATAATGGGAATTGGGATAAGGAATAATTGAATTTTAGGGATATGGGGGATAGAGAAATGTGCTAATGGAACTAGGAAAACGGTGAGGAAACAAAAGGATGTAGGAGTGATAGCATAAAAAACCAATGTATAAACCCTAGGCTATGATTTCTTGAGCAAGGAAGTAAGGTTTTAAATTTTTTAATTAAATCCTCATACACATCATAAAACACACGTTCATGGCATTTGCAGAGCTGTTTGACTTACTTTGGACCAGACGAAACCAAGAAAATTGAAGTTTTGAATGAAATTGTGGTGAAAAGAGCTTGCAGCTCTATGCGCCGCGCCACAACCCAACGCGTCACGCCCTTTTGCAGGAGACTTTTGGAGACCTTATTGATGTCCAAATTGGGCGCAGGATAGCTCGTTGGAAAGATAATTGAGTCTACTTTCCAACCCAACTGTAATGTTTCAATTTGGAGTTCATTTTCCTTATCAAAAAACAAATCTCCCAAGACTGGTCAAAATGTGCAAAATGAGGCTGCCTCAAGGCAGAGTGTTGTTGCAGTCAACTTTTGAAGGTCTTCCTCAACTCCAAATTGAGCTCATGATAGCTCATTGGAAATATCTTTGTGTCTAGTTATAATTTGACTCATCAATCAAGTCATTTGGCCAACCAAGCTAGGATAAATATTGATTTTCCAAGGTCACTTCAGAGGTGCATCAATTCTCTTGAGGCAAATGTATTTTTGACATTTCTCTAAAACCATGACACCTGTGTAAAAAGTGAAGGAAATTTTTCTTCCTTGGCCTATTTTTGACAAAAACCTCTCTCATTTTTCCCAAATTCATCTTTTCTTGCCCAAAAACATCATTTAAGTAAACCTATCCTGATGTGTGGAACAAGGGATTTGTCGAAATGAAGTGAAATGAAGGGGGTAAGGGGCTTCTAAATTCTTGAGAAAATTTTTGGAAGTAGGGAGAGATGTTAGGAAGCAGGGGAAAGTGTAATTTCAAATATTGAGTGAGGGGAAGGGGTCCAAAAGGGCAAAACACAGGCCTAGCCTAGAAAATTGTCAAGTTGTAGCAAGAAACTAGGGTTTGTGTGAAAATTAGGAATTTGGGGGATCTCAGTGATGGGAAGTGTTTAATAAGGTACATTAAGGATAGGGGAAGGTGTATGAACATCAGGATACAATTTTTGCTGATGATTTGACTATCCAAGTGAATTTACCTTCAAAACGCTAGGAGAGGGAAATGAACCTTACCTAGGCACAACTGAAGCATGAACAAGGTGTAAAATGACCCTTTGGAACTTGACATGATGATGAAAACCCTTTGAATGATGGTACACTCAACTGAATGGTGACATGGACCGAAATTTGGACAACTTTGACAAGAGTAAAAGCAAACCCTAGACCTAATACCTAGTGACCAAATTTTACTTGAAGACTCACTGAAATGACAAAATTTGACCTTGACACCTTAAAATCACTTTGTAAGAGCATGTTTGATCACTGGGGGAGGCTGCAAAGACTGACACTAACAGGGAGAATTCTCTAGACCTTGTTGATATTTGTTTAGTATTATTAAAAATATGGTCACTTTTGACATTTTGTCAATTATGAAATGATTTTAGTCACTGATTATGGATGTACAAGTCTTTCATGGTGTTGATTTACAATAATACTATTTATTATTTTGATAGTGCTCATTACGCCAAAGGTGTCCCTATTATGAGCTTTGCTGGGATGAACAGTGCTCCCAGCCAATCTCTGTGCTCCACCTATCGCCCTTCCAGCCTCTCAAAATTTGACACTTGGCGGTTGCTCCCACCCCCCTGCTCTCAGCTGTTTCCCGCGCGCGTCAGCTCCTCCGCATCCGTGCTACTATCGCGTCATCCCCCTTCGGCATTCCATCGGGTCATTTATTAAAATGACCAAGTGCTAGTTATACTTATTTATGGTTATTTATGGTTGGTTGTCAGAATGTGATCATGTGCTTATGTTGTAGCATAATCATTAGTGTTTTATCTTTTTAAGAAACTCATGTAAGCTTTTGACATGTACATTTTTGTTTTCATTTATATAATGATTAATATACAAATGGGTATGGTTGAAAATATATATGATTGAACTCTCTTAGTCATTAGAGCATATCAATAGTTTGATTGGTCAACATTGTTCCAAGGATGTCACCCCTAGAAAGCTAGCAATGATGTATGTAACCCTAGGTAAATAGTCAATTTTCTAGCTAAAGGAACATGGAATGATTATTGACAAGAAATTGGGGAATGATAGGAAGAATGTCATTATTTCTCTATATTTGATATGTATTGAAATGATTTTCATATTCATGAAGTTACGTTATGATGTTATATTGACATGTGGTTCCATTTATTATGTGATGTCACGATTATCATTGATATTATAATTTATGATGATATTTCATGGTGTGAAGCTTGTGGTGATCACATGCGTATTTTATGACATGCATGAGCACACAATTCTTTACTATTCAGAATGTTATGACAACATGATGTTATGTTCTCATGATGACATGAAAGACTTGACGTGTGGATTATTTTTATGATGTTATGATTATAACTAATGTATTGGATACAAGTTGAGATGTGGTGACTGGCAGGAAAATCCACAGATGGGCCAAGAGGGCCGGCTTATTTGATGATCTCGTGGGAGCCCATACCTACAAGGGAGAATAAGTAACACTATATGGGTTGGGGACAAACTCAATCAACACTACATATGCCAGTGGTTCCTTTGTCTTGTATATCTCTTGATGGATAGCTCTTCAAGGGTTGTGGGACCATCTTGAGCAAGCCAAGGGCCTGATATTGTAGCCCAAGTGCCAAGTATTGGATGGGAACGCCGAAGTCTAGAAGTGAGTGTAAGACTTTGATGCCTGGGGATGTGCGCCTTAAGGAGCTGTGGAGGGATTGGGCCAGCCTTGCGAGATGCCCGGAGTCATTGAGTACTGGGACCGGATGCCTACCTTGGGGCAGATGAGGTCTGAGTCGGGCGCGAGCCTTGGCTAGAAACAGACCGGGGAGGCTTATGCTTGGTTCCGAAAGTGGGAAAAAGGACATAGATTCCTTGAGATTTCCCAGGTGTTGTAAAGAACTTTCGATGCCTAATGGTTATACTAGTTCAGCGGAGGGTGTTGGTCACACATGAAGTAATAAATAATAAATAATATAATATAATATCATTAAATACTTAACTTCGGGATGAAGTTCCTTGAAGAGGGGGAGTATGTAATGTCCCATAATAATTATAAAATAATAAATAATATAATATAATTTAAAAAATAAGTAAATAAATAAATAGTCAAGAGAATAATAAATAAAACATTAAACAATAACTGGAGTTCTAAATAAAATAGTAAATAATAAACTGGAGTCCTAAAGCAATAAACAATAAGTAAAGTTAAAGAAAGAATTAATTAACAAAAGTAAATTAATTAACAAAAGTAAATAAATTAACAAAGAGTTAAACTAAGAAACTAATAGAAAGAAAGCTAAACTAAGAGAACACTAAATTAAGTAAAGCTAACAAAAAGTAAGAGAACACTAAATTAAGTAAAACTTAAGTTGCATGTTGACACAGTGAATGTGTGCATGTGGTTCTCATTCCATTTTTTGGCCTATTTAATAGACATTGAGGAAGATTCAAAGATCATTCATTCTTTCATCCATTCTCTGGAGGGAAAGGTATGGTGAGGCAAAGGGTACCCTGGCAGTAGTACGTTGATTGAGAGCTCGGGGGTGGCTAGCTGTGGAAGGATTACATCCAGCTGAGCCTATGGTTGGGTGGAGAGTTGTCCCCAAAAATTTGTTGCGGTCAACATGATTCAGATAGCGTTCAACCTTGGAGTCTCAAGTAAGGAAAATCGCCATTACAGGTAAGTTGTCTCGCTCATGTTTCTGAAAATTCCATGATGATTAGTTAAACAGTTTTTGGGTTGATTATTCATTTTTTATATGATATAATTAATTGCATGTTAAAATTGGGGTTGTTACAACCTATTGGTCCCACACTAGTGTGTGTGCTGCAATTTCTTGTTAGACTTCAACATTCGATGCCTGCAAATAAATATAATGAATTAAAGAAGAAGAAGAAGAAGAATTTGTGGTTTTCTCTCGTGTGGGTTTCTATGTAAAAGTTTGTTTCTCCTTGTGTTAATGTGATGGCATCTTGATGATTTTATGATATGATTGTAGTTTCATGATGCATTGATTTACTAATTGATATGTAGAAAAATTGTTGTGATTCATAAGTAAAATTGTTAATTGAAGAAAAGTTGTGAAATGGTTAATTTTCTCTCACATCGATTCAACCCCTCACCCCCCCTCTTAGTGTTATCTTTGGTCCAACAATTAATGAAAGTGAAAGGGAAAGTTAAACAAACTTATGTTTGTTTTTTAAGTTTAACAATCTAATAGCTTACATAAAATACTTTATATGATCCTCTGCTAAGATGGACACACCAAGGTTAAATTTGAGAAGATAACTCTCAACCATGTTAATATTAAAACATAACACTTTGATTTTCTATCACTAGATATATTGGAGATCTTGTATAAGTTCCCCAATTGAGTATCTAAAATATTTACGATTAAATGCAGTCTCCAAGTTCGCTTATGATTCAATAGTTCATAGAAAATAAGCCCAAATTACCAGGATTTCTATCATATTTCCAAGTATACGTTTGAAATGGATCACTTTCTTGAAATTCAAGGGGCATAATAAGGAATATTAGTTTGATGTCCAGTGACATGAGGGAAGTTATATTATTGTTTGGGCTTCTTATTTTTAATCAGATTTCATTATCCAAAATTTCATGTTCTTGGTTATTTTCAAGTCATTTTTATATTTAGATTCGTTATAATCTTTGAAATCTTTGTTCTTATAAAATTCATGAACAATTTAAATGAAAGAAAATTGTATCGCTCTTCATCACACCAAACTATTTGTTGAAATATTTTTTGACCCCAGTGAATGCACACAAAATCATAGAGATGAAAGCCTTAACTCATGGTTCCCACCCTTTATTAGTAAACCCTCTAGTTTATGTTATTGGGTACCAAATTCTTTTTATAGTTTCCAATGTTTATAAATTTTTAATTTGGGTTGCAAAAAGAAAATCCTAAATTATTTCACTATGTTCATAACTCACATCTATCTTCCTTCCTTATGACTCACATGCATTATTTTATTAGAGGAAATTTCAGCCTAAAAGTGGTTTCCAAAAGAAAAATAATAAAATAATAGTTCAAATAATAAAATAAAAGTTATGAATTTTGGAGGAAAAAAAATGAAAACAACTTTTTTTAATAGTATTTTTGGCTTATCTCCTTATAGGTTAACTAAAATTTCAAGTGTAGATACTCGTTGGATGCATAATTAAATTCCACATCCAATGAGTACCCATTATGCATACTTTTGAGAAAACCCACATTGATAAAAATTGAAGATACATTAAAAAAAAAAAAACATGCTCAACACGCTTTTTTAATGTATATTAATTTTTTATCAATGCAGGTCTTCTCAAAAGTATTAATAATGGGTATTCGTTGGATGTGGAATTTGATTATGCATCCAACGAGTGTCTACTTTTGAAATTTAAGTAAACCTATAAGGAGATAAGCCAAAAATACAATTAAAAAAATAGTTTTTCTTCTTTTCCCTCCAAAATATTTGGATATAACTCTTTTCAAATTTAAAGGATTTTGATTAGTTTATATGTTATGACATAGAAATCATGTGAAAATTTCACGGGAACTTTGAGGCTGAAATTTCCTCTAATGTATATCCCTCCTTTCAATATGACTCACATGAGAACACCATGAATCTGAAATCTCGAAGTCCCTTATCTATAATAAGGAAATTCCAGACGAAGATGGACTATCGACATAGTATACATAAGCATAGGAATTGAACAACAAGCTCCCCTTGTATATAAGAAAGGTACTTTGTCATATTAGAGTGAATTGAGAAGGTAGGACGAGAGCGGAGTGAATTAAAAGGGAAAGATTTAATTTTCTTTCGTTACTTAGAACTTGGTTCAAGATTCATTGGATAAGGATATATATGTTATTATGATATACAACACAATATGAAAGAAATCACAAATATAACTTATACCACTAGCTCTATCTCTACTGGCTAAGTCTTTAAAGAGTTGAAACCAACCCTACCCAAGCTAAATAAAGAAGTGATAAGTTAAGGCTAGGCTAAATCCAATGCCAAATAACTAAGGAATCAAAGTATGTTGGAAATGAAACATGATAATGTGTCAAAGGAGTATGCCTACACAAAAATACATAAACTAATACAATGTCTAAGAATTAACTAGAGTTAAAAATTTATCATAAACAATCTAATTCAATTCTAGTTTTATAACTAAACTAGAATATAAAAAAATAAAAAAACAAGAAAATTAATCTATACAAACTCACAAGAAGACAACATAAGCATGAGATATAAAAACATTTTCATTCTTTTAAATTAGCTACAACTTTATTAAAAATGTTGCTAGATACACTTTTAAGAATCTTAGATTTTGTTAATAACAAAATCATTAGCATATGAGATTGGAGTAGCAACTCTTACTTATATATATAGAAATATGGTTGATATAATTTAGGGTGAAATCACAGTTTTTTGGTGGTTTAAAAAACATTTAGATTTTCTAATTTAATTTATGATGTTAATAAATTACTACATAATTTTAAATAAAATTGAATATATATATATATATATATATATATATATATATATATATATATATATATATATTGTAATTTTGGTAGGACCTTTCTTTTTAATTAACTTTAAAAAAGGAAAAATTACATCCATATCCATATGGTTATGTGGTCTCAACCTGAGAGGGAAACCATATCTATTGGCCACCTAACTGCATGATAAGACATCCAAAATAAAAATGTGATAAGTCTAATCATCCACACCAAGTAAGTTTGATTGTCCTTATACTACCTAAAGTCTAAATAACTGTAAACATAACTATATACATACTGAAAATTATAAGATTTTTGCATATAATAAAAGGTAAGACAGAGAAACTAACACCAAGCTAATCATCATCAACATACTCAACAGGAGCAGGGCCATTCGCACTAGAGTCAGGGACCTCAGTTTGAGGGATTTACGGGATGTGTGGCTCAATATGGTTGATGCGCCCATTCTACTTCTGAAGTTGAAACTAAATTTTCTGAAATTCCTTGCTATAATTTGGAAACCCATGAGTGGTCGCAACCACACCAGACGAAATATTATCTAAGGATTTGGCCAGGAGGCTCTTCATCAAACAATACAAGTGAAGAATTTTTTTGTACTGACATGCTCTGCCTCGATAGTGACCAGGATCGAGCACAAATTTTCCAAGTCATCCAAATCAATATCCAGAATCCCTGTTTCTTGGTTAAGTTCCTCTTCCCATTCCTCAATTTTCTAACGAAACTGGGTTGAGGTGCCCTCATGATACGTTGTTGTCGCTTCATTAATAATAATGGAAACCGACTTTCGACCCTAGAATTTTCCCCAAAGGATTTGGGTTATCTAGCCACAGGGGATTCCTTAGAACTTTTCCCTCAGCCTTGGGAACTCTAGGCAGCCTTGCCCTTTCCGAAGGCAGCTCGAGCCATGATAATCAGATACCTGCAGTGACTTTGAATTACAAACAGAGACCCATAAACCACCATGATGAGAGCTTAAACCCAAAAATATGAAGCTTCCAAGGGTCGCCACAGAGTCAAGGACTTGCCAATGTAAACATATCATAGGGAAGAAACTGGACCAGACCCAAATTCCGTCACTTGTTACAGACAGAGTTGGAAAGAAAAAAACCCCTTGAACCCAACATGCATCCAATTCCTCCCGAGGAGTTGGAATATGGAATTATGGGTTGGATCGTCCATATACCAAAACCCTGGAGGTTCCGAGCCAAAACCATTAACATACATACAAGAAAAGAAAACCCTAAGGTGGGGATGTAGAAAAACAAATAACCAGGAGCAATGTGAGGACCAAACCCAATATAATCCCATGCATGACAGTAAAATTCCAAACACCACAAACACAGGAAGATAAGAGACAAAGGAAACTGCTTCCAATTTATGTAGCATCCATGGATAAATCCACATATGCCACCTTCCATAGCAACCAAGTTGCAACAAAACCATTCATCCCAATAACCAGCAGACATATATAACAAACAATAGGAGAAAAAATAGAGAGATTGTAAACATACATGTGAACTAGAGCTTGAACAAATTGAGACTGAACCAGCGCCTAGTGAAGATTCGCAGGCAATGCCTTCTCCAAGCCATCGTTCAGCGCGGACCAGAGTCGAGGGAAATATAATTCGCTAACATGAAACTTACCAAACTTATCGAAGAATACTCTGGTAATCACACCCACTCTTATGTCTCTCCCACCTTCGGGGTTGGAATTAACTCCTCTCATGCAAAGAGCCACCGCTCCATGTGCTTCATGTATGTGGAGGGTGGCAGAGGGGCACCTAGGGATTAGCATCTTCATTAATATGCGGATCTTATGGTCTCCAGCTCACACCCCGATCGGGGAGACAAAAAAATATAATTAAAAAAACAAAACAAAACAAAATAAACTACAATTACAAGATTACCTAAATTTAACCTTCGTTTTTATTTACTAACTTCTATTCAACCAAACATATTTCATTGTTGGTCTTCCAACTACCCTCCTCTAGCTTTCATCTACTAAGCCTTTTAAACTATTATAAACTCAATTTATCACATGATTATTGACTTTTCAAAACAAGACAAAATAATAACTATGCCTAAGGATTATCTAATTTGGAAACATAATTACTTATGATTGAAAGTTATTCCTAAAAAAAAAAAATTTGGGGCAAAAATCACACTTACAATCATATTTTTAATATTTGATAGTTGTTACTCATAATCAACATATAATGTATTAGTCGATGGGTTGAATTGTTTGCAGTAATGTCATATTCTCAAAGTTTCTCGATCAATTTGACAAATTTAGCAAAATTGTTCTCACACACATAATTTTATTAATCAGAAAATAAAACTTACATAAGGGTGGCAGACATATATAGCATGTATATAACCATTTTAACCTTATCTCAACACCTCATGTGTCATTGACAACTTAAAATAATCACTATGACAAGGCTATGACAAAGCTTATATGTCACTTAAGAAATACAACACTTCTATAATTCACTTTATTATTATATAACTAATACATTCTAAAATAAATTTATTTATCTAGAAAAAATAAACTAAAGGATTAGCTACTCCACACTAAACATTGTTTTTTTGGGAATCTCAGATGGGATGTTGGCACGGGATCTTCTCTTGAGATTGGCCTGGATTCCCTCTTAGGCTTGACAGGTCTGCATTTACTATCTCCTCCTCTTATTACTTTTTTTCGCAAACACAGTTATTTTGTGATTAAAGATATTGCAAATGCTCATCTTTCCTCCTCATCTTTCACACTTGGAAATATGCCTCCGAGCTTGAAATTCCAGAGCCCTTGATTTCGAAATGGAAATCATATATTAATAATCTTAAGCTCTCTGGGATTGTGCTTACAAAAAAAGAAGAGAAATTTATTTGGTTTGGTGGCCCACAACAGGGAAAGGTTATTGTTCATGAGGCATATCGAATAATCAACCAGCGTACCAGACAAATATTGTTTTTCTCTTGGTTGGCTAGGTCCTAGAAATGGAATTTTCCTCTCAAACTCTAGTGTTTCTCCTAGTTTGTGGTACACAACTAGATTCTTACTTGGGAAATCCTTAGTAAGAGGGGCTATCAGGGCCCGGGAAGGTGTTGCCTCTGCTCATCTTCCGCAGAGGACATCAATCACCTCTTTTTCCACTATCCCTTTGCCTCTTCAGTCTGGACTTGTGTGCTACAATTGATTAACTCACCTACATATTGGGATTGTTAAGACATTGTCTCGTCTTGGTAGATGAAAAATGGATCATCAATTTCATAGAACATTGGCTTTCTTTATCATCTCGGGAATTTGGTGGTCTAGAAATCCCTCATCTTTGAGCAATTGTTTCCTGATATCTGGAGGACCAGATATAAAATCATTTCTTTCTATGTTGAGTACTCTTACTTTTTTCCCTCGATCTCTAAAATCCCTCCTCCACCTCGCAATATCTAGTCTACTTTTCCTGTCGGATTTTTTTATGGGGCTTCCTCCTCTGGCCTATGTGGTTGTGGAATGGCCATTAATTTAGGGCATGGGACCTTCTACAAATTCCACTAGCACATTTGAAATGGATCCAACACTCGTGTTGAATTACTTTCTCTTTTTCGTGTATTGCACTATGCTATTTGGCTCGGCCTAAGGGGTTATACAGTTTTGGAGACTCCAAATATGTCATTGACTGGGAAAATGATAGAGGTTCCCTAAAATATCCAAATATTGACTCCTGGAAGAGCAGAACTATATCCTTGATCAAAGAAGTACACTCTGTCTCCATTTCCCATATCTATCGGATCCAAAATGGTGAAGTGAACCATCCCTCCAAGGAAGGCTGTTGTTCAGAGCCAGATAGGATATTTTTCCAGTTTTTTTACTCTAGCATCATGCTGGGTATGGGTCTATTATGATCTAGCTGAAGGCATTAGACAACATTTCTAATACTCTCTTTCATTTTTATTTTTCTTCCTCTATTTCGATCAAGCTGTCTGTTTGTATTATGGACAATCCACAGTGGCACAATCTTTCCCACTTTGTATGATGGATAATGATGCAGGTCATAGAGAATGGTTTTGGTATTAGCATTCTAATTTTAATTTCAAGCGACAATGAGAACCTCTATTCTCTGGATTATGTACTTTCACTATAAAATCAATTGAAAGTGTTTTTTTTTGTTTTGAAAAAAAAACACCTTTCAATCATAAATGTAGCAGAATAAGCACATTTAAAAAAATTCTTGAATCTAACAACTCAACTGAGATTTCACTCAACATACTTGTAATTTGATTTTGTGTGCTTGCAAGATTGGACTCATTGAATTCCAAATAGGCACGGAATTGAGCAACCCAGATTATACTTTAGCTAAAACTGGTTATTCATCAACCACCCTACAAAAAGGAAAAAGTTATGTCAAAATAAGATTTTAGTATTTAGATATACATATCTCAATAATCGCATTTTTAGTGACATAGAAAATGGTTTTGAATAAGTTGGTGTTGCTCTGTCAAACCTTTATCTATAAACTTATCCTTGAACTATATTATATGCAATAAGATTTGCATGGCTACATCAACAGAGGTTGTCGTTGGTGAATCTTCATCACTCTTTGAGATATGAGTACGCCATAATCTTCTTCTTTTTTCAGAAGAAAAAAAAAGTTGCATATATTAGATATACCAGTACATTGACAAATTACATTCTCAGCTGATATAATTCAGCGAGAAACCAACATTGCATAGTCAGATTGTAAAATTCAAATTCAAAGAATGAATAAGCAATTTAGAAGTAGACTGGCAATCAAAATTTAGAGGGAAATTAATCAACCCCTACCATATTCCACTGTTCATTACTGTAAAAACATATGCCCTATACAAAATGATTACAAGGTACCGACAGCATAATATTATGTTCTTAATATGCAAAGCAAAATTAATAGAGCCGAAAATGAAAAAAGGATAAACGATTGATGTTATGGCAGGGTTGCAGCAGGTTGACCAAATGATTCTATCTGGTAGATATGATATACGGACGTCCATGCCTGATTGAAGTTGAATAATAGAAAACATGCAAATAAAAGTCATAACTAGAAACAGGTCGATAAGATATTAACAACAGGCTCGCTTGTAAAATGTAACAGGCTCGCTTGACAAATAAAACCATGATCGTTTGAAATAAGGAATGTCTGGGCGAAAGCAGGCTCGCTTGATATAGTATGTCTCGACTCGCTTGATAGAAGGAATGCCCAGGTTGTAGCAGTCACGCTTAATAAATATATCCATTCTCTCTTGATATGTGAGACGACGCCAAAGAGTCTGTGAAGACTGAACCCCAGTAGAATGACAAAAAACAAAAATCAGTGAAATATATTAGCAGTGCAACATGATCATGGAATGGGAATAGAGGATTCCCGAATTGGATTTCCATCTCTGAAGTGCGAGAACTTCATCACCCCAAATTCAACCAAAAGACCCTTCTTTGATAACCCATCCACCCGAGTATTATTTTCTCTAAAGATATGATTGATAGGCAGACAATTCAACCTCCTCCATAGTCTTTGTGTTCTTTCGAACCAACCTTGAAGGTTCGGTGACAACAAACGAAATATGTTGGTGATCCATCCAATGACCAGATTAGAGTCCCCATATATATTTACATCCTGAAGAAGAAGTTCAGATGCCGCCCAAAGTCTGCCCCATAGAACCATGATCTCGGCCTTATTATTAGACCCTGGACCACTGTTCCAATAGATATGGATTCGATCTCGCATAGACAGTTTTATCCATACTCCACATCTGGTATAACCCTCCACTGAAGCCCCATCAAAATAGATTGCGGGAATGGCAATCGCATGTGTTCTAATGCGATGTGAGCAGTCCACCACCGACACCACATATTGTGGACGATCAATCATCCATCTGTTAATGGCCTCATATACCCTGTTCAGCTGGAAGGGTTTGTTTTCAAAAATAAGCTGGTTTCTGGCCAACCAGACCTCCCATATAAGGAAGAAGGGGAGCGATTTTTAATTTGACTTCAATTTATCCCATTCAACAACCGAATATAGGAAATCCACAGGGCACCATAAAGGATTCAAAAAAAAGGAGTTGAATAACGTCCACAATCGCCGAATGATTTGACATGAAAAAAATAAATGTGAGATAGTTTCATCCTCCCTACAGCAAATTTCACATCGACCTAGGCCCTGTTGACCCCTCTTCTTGAGTTTCTCCCACGTAAGAATTTTCCCACACCAAACCAACCACTCGAAGATAGTGATTTTCATAGGAATTTTCCTACTCCAAAATGGAAAAAAATCCCTTGTCACTACCATTTGAGAATTGGAAATGATGCCACGATAGATATCCTGTACAATGATCATATTATCCATAAGAGGACCATTCCATTTAATCAGATCACCTCCAGGAGCGTAACAAAAACCAGCTCCCCGCAATTCATTTTGGATCAGATCCCATTCGGCAGCAACCTCCCCAAATAATCCCAATTGATTCGAATTCTTGAAAATAGGAGCAGCAAAAGACCATTCCCGAATATTTTGGGAAAGAAAATGGATACCTCTGTGTGCCAGAGAATGAACAAGATGTTGGGAAGGGCCTGTACAATTATGCAGATAGAGAATGCCCTGGAAACCAATCGGAATGCTTCCTCTGTCTCGAAATTTCCAGCTAAGACGATGATCAAAATATCTCAGAATTTTCTTGAAACTGCCCCAAATGGCAGATATTTTCCGAGGAAAGGAAATATCATGACTGCTGAGCCAAAATAAAATATCCCCGTCAATATCTTTGGATCGAATAATGGTGTTCCATATGCACGTACTGATGATGGCCTACCAAAATGATTTCATCAGAAGGGCACAATTGAATACACGGGCATTCAGAATGCCCCAACCGTCCATATCCTTGGGCCGGCATAATAATTCAAATCTGCAAAGATGATATTTTCTATCCATTTTAGCTCTGCCCCAGAGGAATTGGGTGATGATATAATTTATCTTCCTAATGATACCATCAAGTATATAAAAAAGATGACCCTAGAAAACTATCATCTGAGACAATACATCTTGTATCATTATAAGTCGTACCCCCATGGACAGCCAATGATGAGTCCATCTGCCAATGCAGGTCCTGATTTTATCTACCATCCAAAGCCAGTCTCGATTCCTGTAACCGCATGGTTTCAGTATATATCCCAAATATTTGAAACCTAGTGTTGCCAATCTGTGTTCGACACCCAGAAATTCTGCAATGAACCTGATCTCTTGAATGTCCCCAAATTCCTAAATTAGAAATGATTTGCTCTTTTTAATACTCAAGCCTGTAGCAGATTCAAAACGCATGAACATTATATGTATATAGAACCAATAGTTTCTAATCAGATAACCAAAGATTAATAGATCATCGACAAATAGAGAATGAGTCGAGGATACAGATTGTGAGAATGCAAAACCCTTTAAGTAACCCCTTTGTTCAGCATTGTGCATGATCTTGCTAAATCCATCCATTATGAGGATGAAGACGAGCGGAGATAGAGCGCATCCTTGACGTAAACCGTGACCTACTTCAAAAAAATTTGTCGGAATACCATTCACAATAACCACATATCGAATAGAAGATATTCAAGACATAATCCAGCGAATAATCTGGATGGGAAGGCCAATCTTGAGCAGAATAATTCTAATGAAGGACCAATCCACAGAATCATATGCCTTATGAAGATCCACTTTCATCATCAAGGCCTCCTTTTTATCTGAGTGCATAGAATGAAGCACCTCCTGTGCAATGGAAATTGCATCATGAATAGATCGACCTGTTAGAAAACCATATTGTTCCTTCGAAATATGTTGAGACAAACAACCTTTAATATGATTTTCTATGATCTTGGAGGTAACCTTATAGATGAGATTACAAAGAGATATCGGCCTCAAGTCTGAGAAATATAGGAGATCCTAAATTTATGGGATAAGGGCTATGAAAGTCGAATTTAGATTTGTAGGAATATGTCCCTATGTACGGAATAACTCCATTAAATCAGTAAGCTCCCCTCCCATTAAATAAAAAAAGTGAATAAAAAATTCTGCAAGCCACCCATCCGCCCCTGGGCACTTATCATGCGGAAATGATTTGAGGACCCCTAGAACCTCATTCCGGGTGATGCACTTGTCAATCAACGCAATGGCCTCAACATAAAAATATCTGTTGGTATGATCCAGAACCCATGTTTGATTCTCGACACTTATCGACTGATCTTTCATATAAAAAGAAGAGAAATATGAAAAAGTTTCCTTTTTTATCTCTGATGTAGTGTGCGCGAAGTTGCCATCAAGCCTTTTAATCCTCCAAATGGCATTGCGATTACATCTGTCATTTGCAGATTTGTGAAAGAAATGTGTGTTGAGATCACCCTCCTTCAACCATGTTATCCTGCTTTTTAATCGCCATGAAACCTCCTCAATCTGCAGAATCTCCCGCTACCAGCAACTGAGATGGGATAATAACCTCATAGTATAATCCACAGGATTAGAGATCGTGAATGATGCATATAAATCCGCCATCTGTTTTCTAATCTCCATTAACTCTTTTTTAAGGGCCTTTTTCTTGTTTATTTCCCACACGTTAGTCTCCTTTTTAATCAATTGGAGTTTGTAATGAAATTTTTCCCAGGCCCGGAGATCATCAACATCCACTGCATTTTGCCACAACCACTTAACCAGATTTGTATACTCAATATCCTCGACCCATATTCGATTGAAATTGAACGGCCTTCCCTTTATCACCCCACCAGAATTCCATGTTAGTTTTATGGGCATATGGTCAAATATATCCGAAACAATGACAACAGAGCGAGGCATACCCCACTTATCCAACAGATTTTCATTAACTAATGCCCGGTCCAGCCGTTTACCAATTAATTCATCATCCACTCGCTTGTTTGTCCATGTAGGCAACAATGGAAAAGGACGAATATCAACCATATGAAGATCAAGGAACATATCATTTAGAAAAGAAGAAAGAGGATCCATTCAAGCTGAATGTCCCCAAATCTCATCAGATTGCATGGTAACATTTAGGTCCCCCATCAAAACCAAGTTCGGCAGCATAAGAATATTTTATGCATTAGATAAAAAAATGTAACTTTTCCACCCTGTTATAAATACTCAGAGGATGTATTCATGACAATATATGATATCAAATTGTTAACCTCTATGAGAATTTCTTTGCTGCTAGTTTCAACCTTCTGAATTTCGATTTCGTTCTTAAGATTTGATTATTTATCTGTCTTCGACTTCAATCTCTCCATGCATCTCTTGAATTTTATCATATAATATGTTAGAAAATAATAATCAAAGGTGATGGGAAAGGTTGGCCAAGGTTATTTGTTTTTTTCTTTCGGATTTGAATGGTTGAATTTATAGTTTGTTTTTTTTCTTTAAGATTTGAATGGTTGAATTTATAGTTTCTTGGTGTGTTATTTTCTCAATAAATAGTGGGTTCGATATATACATTAACATACGAGGTTTTTTAGTATGCATTTTTAGATACAAATATATTAGTTTTATCTTTTGATATACAAGGGACTGATTGAATAAAATGTCTTTCTTAAGATAGAGAATTGAAGGCATTTGGTACACCATCCAATCCAAAGGGGCTAACAAAGCACTAAATATACTAAATTATTCATTCCCATATATATACTTGTGAATTTTTTGGTAATGGACATGAATATGAGATAGCATAGTTGCCCATGTAAAAACAAATTTTGATAAGAAATAAGATGCACATACATAATCCAAGCGGTATGAGTACAAGTGGAATGTGGCTTTCTCCTTGAACATTAATATTTTGGCCCTTTCAAATGTAGGATTTAGTTTGTTGGATATGATTTTTGGCCACTACTATTATGTACTTTAATACTTGTGGTATGATTGATATCTAATGTAGTGGTAACTAGGTGGTATTTTTTTCTCTATGTATGACTTGTCAATATTTTTATTTTAAATTTCTCATATCTTTCCACAAAAGTGTAGCTAGAAATTTTTGGAAATATTGAGAGGGGCTGAATCAATATTCCTTTTCAATTGTTATAGTTTCCAGTTAATATTATTCACAATTGTAATCAGAAAAATAATAATAATGATTTTATTATGAATAAGGGAGGACTCCAATCCTATTTTACAAAAATTTGAGTACAAAGATGTTTTGAGGGCACCAACCCTTCAACATTCCAGGCTCCAACTTGTTTCCAAGAACCAACTTGGACTTTTGTGAGGCTACAACCTCTAGGGATTCAACCCTATCCTTCTCAAGGCTCCAACCTTGTTTTTAGAGGCTCCAACACCTAGGACACCAATCCTTTAGCCTTCTTTTGATAGAAAATGAGTGATGTACTTACTTGAGTATCTTCAAAAAAAAATGTGCATTGTTCAACTTTTCAGATGTTTAATTAGATCCAAAAACAAATTGTGCTTGATTGTCCAATATAGGTCTCCACCACTGATCTTGATGTTGCCACCACAGTTTATTCACATAATGAACCACTAGACCTTCAAAATGTTGGTATATTCTTGGTGTTGTGACTTACTTCTTCACTGAAGATCTGAAGATATTAATGCCGAGGTTTATAGTGGTTCTCCACAGTCCGAATAACAACTTGAGGATTATATCACAATGGTGATTCAAAATTCATAGTATTGCTTCACAGTCCGAGGAGTGCCTTAGGGGTAACAACGGTCAATAATCCGAAGAAGATGAGGTATGAAGACAATACAACACATTCCAAGAGTAATTCTCCAATTTCTGATCGCAGTAAGGCCGAAGATCACCACAGTTCAAGGTTGTCTCACAGTTGTTAACCACAACAAGTAGTTTAATCGAGCCATAACAAGTTGTATTGTTGACCAAGACACAGATCTGACCCCAAAAAATCACAGTCCGAGCAACTGAGGATAACACAGGATGTTGTGATGAGGTACCGAGCTATTGTCCAAGGCAAGTGATCACAGGGAGGCCGAGAGTTATCTTCTGTATAGTTTGAACTAGAGGGAGTAGCCACATTCAAGCTGAGAATCATAGAGATTCAAGGTGTGAGAGGATCTGAGATGTTGTGTATAGGGAATAGAACAAGGTCTGAGGTGTATTTCTAGTCCAAGAACTTTTCCATTTTCTAAGCCCAAACAAGATCGCCCATAGCCCTTACTCCTTATCTTCTTTCTTCAAGTTTTATGATCATTTTCTCCTTTTGTTCACGATTTGTGAACAGTGGTTATCTTTTCTTTTTTGCTGACTGAAAGGATGATGGAAGAATGAGGACCGTTTTTTCTAGGAAGATGAAGAGACACGTCTATATGAGGGAGGTTGACATGAGTGTGTAAGTGTAGGTAGGCTCAATGAAAAATTAAGGATATATAACATTCAATTACCTTCAACCACTAGGATTTTGAGGGCAAGTAAGGGCTCGTTAGAAACAAGGAAAATTCCTCTTTAGGATGGACTAGGATTCATTGTGACAGGATGCCTCCAAGGTGTCAAAATTTATTTTTCTTTGTAACTGCCCTTGAATTTTTTGTGCATAAAGTGTTTGGGACAACATGAGGTTATTAGGTTCTCCATTGTCATGTCTTATGTCGTCATAGGGTCTCCAAGTTCTACATCATAATGTCATCATGTGATAGTGCAGCAACATGTCATCATATGATAGTGCAGTGATGTCACCAATCGTATGTCATCATATGTCATAGTGCAGCATGTCATCATATGATAGTGCAATGATGTCACCAATTGTATGTAATCTTATGTCATAGTGCAGCATCCATCAATTTGTCATCAAGAGAGATTATATTTCATTAATGACAATTATTGACCAACAGTATCCCCCTTTTCCATTGATGGAAATATTTCAACATTCTCTCCCCCTTTGACATCAATGGAAAATGGGGTGCCCAAGTACTCCTCCTATCAAATCTCTCCCCTTGTCATCTTGCTCCCCCTGTCATGTTGCTTCTTCTCTTCTTAATGTGTTCTTTTAATGTAATGCAAGAGCAATGACCCCATCGTTTGGCAAAGATACTCAAATGTTTCTCGTGGAAGGGGTTTTGTGAAGATATCTGAAATTTTACCCTTTATATTGACATACTCCAACTCGATATTTTTTTCAGTAACTTGTTCATGGAGAAAGTGTTATTTGATTGGAATATATTTGGTCTTTGAGTGCATCACTAAATTATTTGAAAGATTGATCGTGTTAGTATTGTCACAATAGATGGTGATTGGTTGATTAGTCTCTATGTTGACATATTTTAGCGCTTCCTTCATCCACAATATTTGTGTACAACAATTTGTAGCAGCTATTTCGGCTTCATCTGTGGAGAGAGATATAGAAAAAAAAAATTGTTGAGCCAAGATACTAGGGAATCTCCCATGAAGAATGCATTTTCGCTGGTACTTTTTCGATCATCTATGCTTCCATCCCAATCAACATTGGTGTAAGGTGTCATAGTAAGAGTTGTGATTTTTGGATACCATAGACCAAAATCAGGAGTACCTTTCAAGTATCTAAGAATCCTCTTCACATCCAACAGATGGGATTGCTTGGGAGCTGGTTGAAAACTTGCCACCATCCCTACTGCTTGCATAATATAGGGCCTTGTAGCAGTTAAGTATAGGAGAGATCCAATGATTGACTTGTAAATAGTTGCATCTACCGAGGGGGATTCATCATATTTGCTCAATTTTCAATCTGTGGTCATCGGTGTGCTCATAGGTGCACATTATTCCATCCCATATATTTTAAGCATGTATTTAAGGTATTTTGATTGAGATATGAACATGTCTATCATAGTTTGAGTTACTTGTAGTCCAATGAAGTAAGATAACTCACTAATCATCGACATTTCGAACTCTTTTGACATATTTTGAGCAAATTCATGGCTCATCTTATCATCATTGATGGAAAAATTCAAATCATCAACATATACAAGAGTGACTACTAATTTATCCTTGTTTATATTCATGTAGAGATTACTTCCTTCCACTCCCTTTTTGAAGCCTTCTTGTTGTAGATGGTGATCCAATCTTGCGTACTAAGCTCTAGGAGCTTGTTTCAACCCAGATAATGCCATTTTCAAGCCACACACAAATTCATTTCCTTTTGTTAGATCAAACCCTTTTGGTTGCTCCATGTAGACTTATTTCTTTAGGTCCCCTTTC
Source organism: Pinus albicaulis (assembly GCA_034641835.2). Classification (NCBI taxonomy): domain Eukaryota; kingdom Viridiplantae; phylum Streptophyta; class Pinopsida; order Pinales; family Pinaceae; genus Pinus; species Pinus albicaulis. Next base: position 1,634,461,009 of record CM076580.1, on the reverse strand, counting down.
ATAAATCTTGATTTTACATCCATTTGATATACTTTGAATCCTTTTGACCAAGAACATTCCAAAAACATTCTTATGGCTTCTAATCAAGAAGCTGGTGCAAAGGTTTCTTCAAATTCAATTCCTTAAATTTGTGTGTATCATTTGTAGACAAGTCTTTCCTTATTTATGGTGATTTGTCCATCCTCAATAAATAAATTAATTAATTAATTAAAATTAAAATTAAAATAAATAAATAAATATATATATATATATATATTTAACACCCACTTGGTTCCAATTATATTTTTTTCTTTTGGACGAGGTACCAGCTCCCATGTTTTATTCTTCTCAATTTGAAACATTTCTTCTTCCATAGATTTTACCCAATGAGGGTCCTTACTAGCTTGAGTTAAATTTCCTGGTTCTATCGTGGATAGAAGAGCAACATCATATTTTCCTGGTGTACTTGTCATCCTTCTTCGGGTTTGTATTCCATCATCTACATTGCCAATAGTTTGTTCTTTCGGATGGTGTTTTTGGAGAAATTTCACTTTTGAAGGAGTTTGAGATGGTTCCTTTTGATTTTCTTGTTTTTTTTCTTCCTTTGCTGACTCTTCTTTGAATTCTTAAAAAAAAAAATCTTCTTCATGGACTTCAACTTCTTTTTCTGGAAGTGATTCATCAATTTTTACATCAATTATTTCCACAAACTTTTGCAGATGATTATTATAGCATTTGTAAGCTTTTCTTCTTGTAGGATATCCAAGAAATATTCCTTCATTAACTCGAGAATCAAATTTTCCTGGTGAGTCATCATTGATCTTCATAAAACATTTGATTCCAAAAATTCTAAAATATTGTACTGAAGTTGGTATTCCTTTCCATAATTCATATGGAGTTTTGTCATTATTTGGTCTTAGTTGAGTTCTATTCAAGGTATATATCATTGTCCCGACTGCTTCTCTCCAAAACTTGGCCTACAAATCAGCTGCTAGTAGCATTGTTCTTGCCATTTCTTGAACAATTCAATTTCTTCTTTCCACTATTCCATTTTGTTTAGGATTTCTAGCAACAAAGATATCTCTCTTGATTCACAGCACTTGGCAGAAGTCATCAAATTCTTTCGAAGTGAATTCTCCTCCTCCATCTATTCTAAGACACTTAATCTTTGTTTCTTTTTCATTTTCTACAAGAGATTTAAAATTCTTAAAACATTCAAATGCTTCAGATTTGAATTTTATAAATCATACCCACATCATTCTAGTATAGTCATCTACAAATAGAGCAAAGTACCTTCAGCTAGAATTTTGGTAAGTCCACATAAATTTGCATGTATTATCTCCAAAGGTTTTGATGTTGAGAACTCCTTAGTCTTGAAGCAGGTTAATTTGCATGTATAATACATAAATTTGCATGTATTATCTCCAAAGGTTTTGATTTTGAGAACTCCTTAGTCTTGAAGCAGGTTCTAGTTTGTTTTCCATGTCGACATGGGCCACACACAATTTGATATGGCTTGAAAATTTTTGGAATTTCCCTTACTGCATTTGTTTTGTTGATATTAACCAAGTTATCAAAGTTTAGATGCCCCAATCGTTTGTCCCATAACCAACTTTCATCTGCTTGACTCATATAGCATTTATATTTTTGAATCTTACTCAAAATGTATACGTTGTTTCGTGTTCTTACTCCTTTTGCCACAAGTTCTCCAGAGGAGGAATTACTTATATCACAATCTTTAGTGTTAAAGACAACATTATGTCCTTGGTCACAAATCTGGCTAACACTTAAAAAAAATTATTTGAGTCCTTCCACTAGTAGTGCATTTTGAGCTTTTCCCTTTCCATTAACAATGGAAACAGTCCATTTTCCAGCAATTTTAGCAGATCCACTTCGAAAATATACATTTCCATCCTTCTTGTTTAACGAGATAAACTTATTTTGGTCACCTTTCATGTGTCTAGAACATTCACTATCCACAAACCATTGGTTTTCATCACTATGTGCACATAAAGCTAGTCCACATTTATTAGTAGTGGGTTCCGCCTTCAATTCTTCTCTTTTGAAAGAAAAAATTAGTGTGTAATGGCCAAAATCATTGCATTTTGAGCAAAATAGATCATACTTATCCAAAGGATCAAATGAATTGTATGTCTTGATTTTTTCTTGTTCATTTAGGCTATGTGGCTTGCTTTGATAATTGAACTTAAACCTTCAAGAATTATCCTTATGGATTTGCAATGTTTAGATTGATGACCAAAGTTTTTACAATGAAAACAATAACCAAGAAAGATAGTTTGATACCTATTAGGAAGGCCTTGACTTGATGTAGTATTCTTTCTTGGAGGTAACCTTCCTTTATTCCTTGGGTTGTTAAAGGTGGACCTTTTGTCTTGGTGGGATGGCTTCTCTTCTTTTGGATGACTGCAAAGGATGTCAGCATAACTTCTTTGGTTTTTTTATTTATATTCTCCTTTGTTATTGATTATTCTCCCTTGAAACCAATTCGAGAGTTGTCATATTGAGGTATTTGAGTATTAAGAATTTCATCAAGAGTTTGAGAGCTTTGCCTACTCTTTTTAACTTGATCCAACTCTTTTCTTAGGGAAACAAATTTAGCTTCATGCTTTTCACAAATTTCTTCTCTTTCTTTTAGTTTATTGTTCAATAATTATTCCTTCCTTTTTTATTCCTCTTTTTCTAATTTGAGGGAAATGAACTTATTTCGTAATTTCTCATTTTCTTCAATGGCGCTTATTAGCAATTCATCCACATTTCCTTAATTTTCTTGTTCAAAATCAATATCATTTGCGAATTCCATGAATAATACTTCACTGCTTCCAACATATTCATCTTCTTCATTGAACTCATCATTGTCATTTTTGTGTAGAAAGGAATTTTTAGTTGATTTCTTCTTAGTAATCACAAATTCATCTTCATCAGAGTCATCTTGTTTGGAGAAGAAATTTATCTTAATAGACCCTTTATTCCTGAGCATCCTCTTTTGATAATTTTCTTCATCATCACTATCATGCTTATGAGGGCACTTTGTAGCATAATGTCCTATTCTTCCACATTTGAAACAAATGAGAGGATACCTACCTTTTATCTTGGATCATTTACTTAGTTTCCTTACAAATTGTGCTAGTTTAGATTCAGTGTCGGAGTCATCACTCCTATAGTTAAAAAAAAAATCTTTCTTTGATGATTTAGAGGCCTGGAATGTTGCTTCCTTGGAGTTTGGGATTCCTTTTCTCATTTCATATGCGATGAGAATCCCATGAAGTTCATCCATTTTTAAAGTGTCCAATTCCTTTACTTCTTCTATGGCACTTGCTTTGGAGTCAAATCATTCCAGAAGTGGCACTTTTTGGACAACTATGATTTCTTAAATTTTCTATCCTAAGCCCTTGAGTGAGTTGAAAACTTCATCTACTCAGAGAAATAAGGCTGAAATGTCTTCTTCATCATCCATCTTGAGACTTTAAAATTGTCTTCTATGAGTTTGGAGTTTTTCCTTCTTAACTTTGGAGTCCCCATCATAGATATCAATGAGCTTATCTCACATTTCCTTAGCGGAATCAGAGTTCATCACTTTTTTTTTTTAAATTCTGAATCAGAAATTCCACTTGTTATGGAATTAGTGCTTTATCATTTGCTATATAAAGTTTCCTTCCGTCTTGATCTGTTGGTGGAGTTGGTGGAGCTTTATATCCATCCAAAATTGATTTACATACTTTAGGTCCAAGAGACATTAAATAGAATGTCATCCTACGCTTCATAAAAACCAAAATTTATTCCATCAAATTGGGGGATATTTCTTGTTGTTTCCAGATTATTCATCATGCCCTAAGGATCCTTCTTCCAATTGTTAGGTTGATTATGAAGAAGTTGGCTCTGATTCCAATTGTGGGAAATATTGAGAGGGGGGTGAATCAGTATTTATTTTCAATTGTTATAGTTACTAGTTAATATTCTTCGCAATTGTAATTAGAAAAATAAATAATAGTGATTTTATTATGAATAAGGTAGGACTCCAATCCTATTTTACAAAAATTTGAGTACAAATATATTTTGAGGTCACCAACTCTTCAACCTTCCAGGCTCCAACCTGTTTTCAAGCACCAACTTGGACTTTTGTGAGGCTCCAACCTCTAGGGCTTCAACCTTATCCCTATCAAGGCTCCAACCTTGTTTTTAGAGGTTCCAATCGCTAGGACACCAATCCTTTAGTCTTCTTTTGATAGAAAATGAGTGATGTACTTATTTGAGTATCTTCAATAATATTTTGCATTGTTCAACTTTTCGGATGTTCAATTAGCTCCAAACAACTTATGCTTGACTTTCCAATATAGGTCTCCACCACTGATCTTGATGTTTCCACCACAATTTCTTCACACAATGAATCACTAGACCTTCAAATTTTTGGTCTATACTTAGTGTTGTGACTTACTTCTTCACTGAAGATCTGAAGGTATTGATGTCGAGGTTTATAGCGGTTCTCCACAGTCTAAATAATAACTCGAGGATTATATCACAATGGTGCTTCACAGTTCACAACAGTGCTTCACAGTTCGAGGAGTACCTTAGGGGCAACAACAGTCAATAGTCCGAAGATGATGAGGTCTGAAGATAATATTACACAGTCCAAGAGTGCTGCTCCAATTTCTGATCACAATAAGGCCGAATATCACCACAATTCAAGGGTGTATCATAGTTTTTGACCACAAAAATTAGTTTAACTAAGCCATAACAAGTTGTATTGTTGACCAAGCCACATATCTGACCCTAAAAAATCATAGTCCGAGCAACTGAGGATAACACAGGATGTTGAGATGAGGTACCAAGCTACTGTCCAAGGCAAGTGATCACAGGGAGGTCGAGAGTTATCTTCTGTAGAGTATGAGCCACAAGGAGTAGCCATAGTTAGGCCGAGAATCATAGAGCGATGAGGTGTCAGAGGATCTGAGATTTTGTGTATATGGAATAGAACAAGGTCTGAGATGTATTTTTAGTCTAATAACTTTTCCATTTTCGAAGCCCAAACAGAATGTTCGGTCTCCATAATACTAGTGCAGCCCCTTATTATTATTGTTATTGTAGCCCTATTATTGTTATTGTTGTGCCCATGTAGTCTCCATATTGTTATTATTTTTCCCCATAGGTGTATCCCCATTATTGTTATTGTTGTGCCCATGTGGTCCCCATATTGTTATATTGTGACCCCTTAGACTCCTATATACAGAAGATAGGTTCTTTCATTTGTATCATCCAAGAATTATTCATTTATGTAATGTAAAGGAGGTTTCCCCCTCAAAGAGGTTGATTTCTAAGTCATGATTTATCTTTTCTTCTATTTTATGAGATGGTTGCATAACATTTGGTATCAGAGTTTTTTATTCTAGGGTTTCGCTACAGCAAACAAGACATCTTGGCATTTTCGCTATAAAATTTTTTCTATGAAGGTTAAGAAGATAAAAAAATTACCAGGAGAATCAAAAATCTTGAGGAACTTTGTGTAAAAATTTCAAATCTTGGTTCGCTATATTTTCGGAGATATGATCTAAGGAAGGTAGGGTTTTTGCAGGCTCCATAATTTCATCTCAAACAGGTGACCGAGGGAAAATCGTCATAAATTTTGTTTCAGACATCAGATTGGAATTCTGTAAAAACTGTCCAAAATTGCACTGACTGTAGTTTCTTTTCTGTCAATTTTAGGGTTTAAGCACAAAACAATGAAATGTGGCACGTCGTTCAATTTCGTTATACTGAACCAATCCATAATTAGGTCATTGTGGGAGATTGGGCATAAATTTATCTTGCAGAATCCAAATTAGGTTTGACCTATGGCATTGGAAAGAAGACTCAAAGGGATATGACAGGACTGAAATTTAGATATTAGAGATCCGAAATTACAGAGTTACAACCATTTCAAGATCGAGTTCCTAAAAGCAAGAAAAAGGTGTGTATTTTCTTTAAAAAAATTGCTTAACTTTTGTTTGAAAAATCAGTTTGAAGTGATTCCAAGGGAACACTAAAGCATATATATTAGTATTTAGTTCTAAAATGCCTCCAAAAAATAATTCCACACCCATTAATCCCTCAGAAATCTCTACTATTGCACATGAGGAGGAATAATTGCAACATGATATCTCAAAATTACAAGACCAAGTACAACAAATTCCGCTCTCACATAAAACAACCAAAAATGAACTAATAGGTGACATGGATGGTTTAAAAGCATACATGGAAGCTAAGATCGATGTTATAGAAGAAAAATTGAAAGGAAACATGGTAGATTTGAAGAAATACATGGAATTTTTTAAGGAAGGTTTGACAAAGTTGCTACAAGAAAATCTTCCTAATGGCGAAAAGGTAGTATAGGAAACTCATGATGAGAAAAAAATAAATGTTAATCATGATTTCATAAACTCTAACATGGTATTAAAGACCCACCATATTCCAAATATCAATATGAGTAAGTTTTATGGCAAGGATCTCGTAACATGGATACTATAGATGGAGAAATATTTTGATCTCCATAATGTGAAAAACACACAAAGGGTATGCATTGCAACTTTATATTTACAACCCAATATATTTGTATGGTATCGATGGCTTTGCTCTCGTAAAAAAATTGTCACTTGATCAATTTTTACAGAGGAAATGATAGCATGTTATGAGGATACAAAGAGCAACACCTTCTTTAGCCAATTGATAAATCTCAAAAAAAAGGGTTCAACGATGGAGCACATCGAGGACTTCCAAAAATTGAATATAAGAGTAAATGATATTCCAGAGGAGCACAATATTGATGTCTTCATAGGGACTTTAAAGGATAACATTCAACATGAGGTTCGCCTTTGGGAACCTGATTCATTCGAAAAGGAATTCAGGTTGGAAAGAAAAATTGAAAGTAAAATTATGGCGACAAGAAACCCTACCACTCACAACTATAAAGATGGAAGTGTTGCTACTCCTAGACTTCCACAACCTACAAGGTTGACACCACAACAATTGGAAGAAAAAGGATCAAAAGGGATTTGTTATAGTTGTGATAGAAAATACACTAAATTTCATATGTGTGCTGAGAATAAATTATTTTACATAGGTTGTGAAAAGGAGGAAGAAATGGAACAAGAAACTTCAAAAGAAGAGGATATAAACCAGGAACCAACCCTAGATAAAGAAGAAATGAATCTGACCATACCTTGTAATTCATTGGCAGGAATTACCAATCCTCAAACTCTCAATATAGAAGGACATATCAAGAAGAAAAATGTAATAATACTTATTGATTCTTGCAGTACCCTTAATTTTATTCATTGTAAGGTAGCCAAGGAATTGAATTGCTTCCTATACCCAGCACAAGAGTATCAAGTGATGGTTACAAATGGACGAACTATAAATTGATCTGGAAAGTACCATAATATCAAGAGAACCATGGGGGAATATGTATTGAATAGTACAGTGCTCTCCATTCCAATGGGTGGTGTTGATGTTGTACAAGGAGTACAGTGGTTACAATCTTTGGGGACGATAACTTTTAATTTTCAGGAAATTTTCTTGAAAAAAATTTCGGAGGGAAAGAAAGTTGAATTACGGGGTATCGTAAAGAAGCCAGGAAAGATAATAAGCTCTAATTTCATGAAAAAGCTTCTAAAGAAAGAACAATGAGGCGTAATTGCATAATTATTCTCACTAGAGGTTCAAACATCAAAATCATCTATTTCTCTAGATCTCCAAAAAGTCTTGGACAATCATTCCAAGGTGTTTGAGACTCCCACCTATTCATGATCATGATCATGTTATTCATTTGATTCCAGGAATTGTTCCTCCAAACATCGGGCCTTATAGATATCCTTATGCTCAAAAAAATTATATTGAATGTATGATTGCAGAAATGCTAGAGGCTAGTATAATTCAACCTAGTCAAAGCTCCTTCTCTGCTCCAGTAGTATTGGTGCACAAGAAGGATGGGTCATGGCGTATGTGTCTGGATTATAGGGAGCTCAATAAGCTCACAATTAAAGATAAATTTCCCATCCCCTTCATTTATGAATTATTGGATGAATTACATGGAGAAATTTATTTCACCAAGCTGGATCTTCATTCGAGATATCATCAAATTAGAATAAAGATTGAAGACATTCTGAAAAAAGCATTCAGAACTCATGAGGGTCATTATCAATTTGTGGTCATGCCTTTTGGCCTTACCAATGCACCTTCCACATTTCAAGGTTTGATGAATTCCATTTTCAAACCCTTCCTTAGAAAATTTGTGTTAGTATTTTTTGATGATATAGTAATCTACAGCAAGTCTTGGAAGGATCATGTTCAACATGTTGATAGGGTGCTCAAGCTATTGGAGGAGAAACAATTATATGCAAAAACCTCCAAATGTTTCTTTGGAGTACAAAAGGTGGAATAATTTGGTCCTATTGTATCTCATGAGGGTGTTAAGGTAGACCCTAACAAAATTAAATTCATTAAGCTAGAATTGAAAATCCCCACAACCATAAAGCATCTTCGAGGATTTATGGGGTTAACAGGGTATTATCGCAATTTTTTTAAGAATTATGGGAGAATATCAGCACCTCTAACATCGTTACTGAAGAAATATGCATTTTCTTGGACTCCTGAAGCAACTAAGGCCTTTGAACTTCTTAAAGAGGAAATGTGCCAAGCATCGGTCTTACCTACGCCATACTTCACAAAAACCTTTATTATGGAATGTGATGCCTCGGGAAATGGAATTGGTGCGGTTTTAATGCAAGAAGGAAGACCCGTTGCTTTTGAAAGTCGTCCAATCAAAGGAAAGTATTTACAAAAACCTATTTATGAGAATGAAATGTTGGCAATACTACATGCACTAAATCAATGGCGACCTTGCCTAATGGGAAGACACTTCAAGGTAAAAACAGATCATGATAGTCTTAAATATTTTTTGGAACAAATATTATCTTTAGAAGAGCAGCAAAAATGGGTCACAAAGATGTTGGGTTATGACTTTCAAATCATCTACAAAAAGGGAAGAAAAATGTTGTTGTAGACACACTCTCAAGAAAGGATGAGGATGTTGAAGCATTTCTTTGTGCCATTTCTATTATCCAACCTGAGTGGATAGTTGAAGCAAGGGATGAACTGGAGAATGATGAAGAGGTGTGGATAATCATTCAAAATTGGTAGCAAAATCCAAGTACATCTGAAACATTTAGCTCGAAAAATGATTCATTATGGTACAAATATCGCTTATATATTTGTAAGAATTTCCAACTCAAACAAAATATTCCTTTGGAATTACATACCTCTCCCTTAGGAGGGCACTTAGGATTTTAAAAAACTTACCACAAGGTCAAGAAGGATTTTTTTTGGGGATGGACTTAAATTTGATATTCAAAATTTTGTGGCGGAATGTTTGGTTTTCCAACAAAATAAATTTGAGACAATTAAGACCCCGGGTCTGTTACAACCTTTATCCACTCCAAGTCAACGTTGGGAGGAAGTTCTAATGGATTTTATCACAAGTTTACCTAAGTCTAAAGGAAAGACTGTCATCATGGTGGTAGTTGATAGACTTACCAAGTATGCACACTTTTGTGCATTATCTCATCCATTTAAATTCAGTACAATTGCTACTGCATTTGTACAAACAATTCAAAAGCTACATGGAAACCCAAATATTATTGTAAGCGACAGAGATCCCATTTTTACATGAAAATTTTGGATGGAATTATTTTCTTGTTTGGGTACTCAATTAGCTCATAGCTCATCATATCATCCTCAATATGATGGGAAAACTGATATAGTGAAAAAATGTTTCGAAGGATATATTCGTTGCTTTGTATCTAATAAACATACACAATGGTCAAGTGGTTACCTCTGGCTGAATGGTGGTATAACACTTCCTCCCATACTGCAGCAAAAATGACCCTATTTATGGCACTTTATGGATACCATCCACCGTCCATCACATCATCTTTAAGAGAAAATTCTAAGGTTAAAGCAGTGGAAGATCACATTGAGCATCAACAACAAGTTCTCCAACTCTTAAAGGATAACCTCACTTTGGCACATAATCGAATGAAACAACAGGCAGATCAACATTGCAGCAAAAGAAGTTTTGATATAGGTGACTGGGTATTTTTACAGCTACAATGATACAAATAAATGTCCCTCAAGCAAGCTAAGAAGGATAATAAATTATCACCAAAGTATTATGGTCCTTACAAGGTGTTGCAAAATATTGGTACTATGGCATACAAATTGGAGCATCCTGCATCTTCCCGAGTGCACCCAGTTTTCCATGTTTCATGTTTAAAGAAGGTTATTGGTGACAAGCTCCCAGTTCAAAAAATATTGCCAGAACTTGATGAGGAAGGAAAAATCATATTGTAACCTAAAGCAGTCACGGAAACAAGAACTTGAAAGCTACGAAATCAATCAATTTCAAAATATCTCATCAAGTGGAAGAGCTTACCTGTTGAAGATTCGACATGGGAGGATGAGAATTTTATGCAAAAGCATCCATAACTACTCAAGCATTGAGGAAAACACTTGTTTGAAGGAGAAAGGCATGTTAGGTCCCCATAATACTAGTGTATCCCCTTATTATTATTGTTATTGTAGCCCCATTATTATTATTGTTGTGCCCATGTAGTCCCCTTATTTTTATTATTGTGCCCCATAGGTGTAGCCCCATTATTTTTATCGTTGTGCCCATGTGGTCCCCACATTGTTATATTGTGACCCCGTAGACTCCTATATATAGAAGGTAGGTTTTGTCATTTGTATCATCCAAGAATTATTCATTTATGTAATGTAAAGTAGGTTGCCCCCTTGAAGTGGCTGATTTCTAAGTCATAATCTATCTTTTCTTCTATTGTATGAGCTAGTTGCATAACACATAATCAACCATAACCCTTACTCCTTATCTTCTTTCTTCAATTTTTATGCTCCTTTTCTCCTTTTTTTCACGAGTTGTGAACAATTCTTATCTTTTATGTGTTTATGACCGAAAGGATGATGGAAGAATCAAGATCGAAATGTGTATATATAGTGTTTTTTCTAGGAAGATGAAGAGACACGTCTATATGGAGGAGGATGACATGAGTGTGTAAGTGTAGGTCGGCTCAATAAAAAATAAGGATATATAACATTCAAAAATCAATTCATCTTCAACCACTAGGATTTTGAGGGCAAGTAAGGGCTTGTTAGAAAGAGGGAAAATTCCTCTTTAAGATGGTCTAGGATTCATTGTGATAGGATGCCTCCAATGTGTCAAAATTTATTTTTCTATGTAACTACCCTTGAATTTTTTACGCATAAAGTGTTTGGGACAAAATGAGGTTATTAGGTTCTCCATTGTCATGTTTTATGTCATCATAGGGTCTCCAAGTTCTTCATCATAATTTCATCATGTGATAGTGCAACAACATGGCATCATTTGATAGTGTAGTGATGTCACCAATCTTATGTCATCATATGTCATAGTGAAACATGTCATCATATGATAGTGAAGTGATGTCACCAACCATATGTCATCATATGTCATAGTGCAACATCCATCAATTTTCCATCAAGAGAGCTTATACTTCATCAATGACAATTATTGACCATTAGAAACACCCCCATGTTACTCCTCTTGAAATGTTTTGTTAAATCATACCATCTAATATTAATTGATGAAAATCATTCTTGGAAACAAATTCATCGATTCATAATAGATATATTCATAGTACTTATGGAGTTTTGGACTTGTATATCCATTAAATGAAATGAGCTATCACAACATATGCTTGTTTTGATTTTATTCACTTCTGCTAACATATGCTCGTTTGATTTTATTCACTTCTGCTTTGTGCATACTTGCATGATTAAATACTTGATTACATCAAAGCATGTGAAGAACTCCTTTCTAGATATTACCTCATTCACAAATAAATATTCACCATATAGTTTGTGGGTGTGCATTCACTGCTATAATCTTCCTAGGTGTGCATGTTTATCAACATCTACTAGCAATAGTATAACATCCCCAATGGCCTTGGTAAAGAGAGGAATACAAATATTTAGTATGATATGTCTAGTTGAAAAATGGTATAGGTGAATAATGATTTAGGATTAGAGATTCTTCTTTTTCATTCCTTTGTTTGCATAGAAAGGAACATGGAAGTGAACTATTATTTTTGTTGTGTTATCCACTATCGAAAGAGAAGTAAAATCAATGCATTAAAATTGAAATATTGTTTACCTTGGTTAAATTTATGAATCACAGACCTTCAATTACTTGTTGATGAAGTGGTTGGTTGAATTTGCAACAATGGATATAGAAGGATCTTTTTTTGTCTCGATATTGTTTGTTGGGTATTTTGGGAGTTGAAATAACAAGATTAAAAGAAAACAAATGAAACAATTGCCAATTGTAGTTAATATTCCATGCAAGCTTTTCTTTAGAACACCTTATTGTCAATGTCTCTTTACATGGGAACTTTTCTTTGTGTATCAAAAAAGAGAGAGTGAAAAGGAAACAAAGTGCCAAGAGAGGGAACACAAAAAATCCAAAACATGGCTTGGGAAAAATTTTTGTGAGATCAAGAGAGAGTTATCAAGGTAATGAAAACAACGTGGAGAATAATGTGCACATACAGTGGGGTAATTTTATTTGAACCCTTGAACTATTAATTTTTTATTTGCCAATATTCTTACAAAAATAAAATATGATAATAACAATAATTTAATGAATTCTGATCTTGTTGACTTAATTACTCATGGAAAAGATTGATTCTTTGCTTGAAATATCAATCCCAAAGCCAAGAGATTTCATGAAATTCACAACAAGGGGCTTAGTGAGTATACCAAATAATGAGAATAACTAGTCAATTTTTTTTATATTAACAACAGTTTATCAAGTGAAGTAAACAAAGCATCGGCTAGGTCAAATCACTACCTAGGCTTGATAAGTTCATCACTGAATGCATGCAATTCGTTTTAAAAAACCCATGTAAACTTGAATCAAATAAAAACACCATACAATCACAACATGATATATATTTCCATGAAATTATATACTATTAACCTATAATATATAAAAGAGAGAAATAGTTTTTTTTTTGTTGAAAGTGGTAATTTCATATAATGAGAACACTACCTATATAAAGTTCAAAGCCATTACAAATATTTGTTATGACTTGAAAAACACATAAATTTCAATATTCAAAGAAATCCATTCTCGATGACGTATAGAGTCATGTGAAGAGAATAAGCCTCACTTTCAATTTCAAATGGTTCAATATCTTCTTAAATTTATGTAATGTAGTTAGGGAGGATAATACGGGGCATCTAAGGAGGTACCCAAAGGGGATAATTATTGCAATGGTCATAATCATTGAATAAGCCCACTACATAAATAAATGTATAGTAATAAGGGATTGTCAACATAGACCTATAGGAATATTCATCAAGAAGTATAAATATGCATGAGTATTATTGTAATAATATAGGTTGGTTTTGCATGCTATTATAAGGTAGAAAGCATTCCTTGTGGAGTGATTCCTTCCATAGGGTTACCTTACATTAAGGTTCTTTCCCTAAATTCTTATGTTATTTATTGTGTAGATGTATCTTTTTATTTATAAATTTAAATATTTTTTCTCAATATTAAGGGTTATTTTTATCTTATATTTTTCAAGGTTACTGTATGTGGTATCAAAGTTCTTTCTCAAGCAAAAAGTGGAAGAATTATTTTTTTTCCTTTTGCATATTTTTTCAATAAAAAAAAAAAAAAACGATGGAATTCAAATCATTAATTTAAGTTCAAATTATCATTCAAATTGTCACAATTGCAATCCATAAACTCGAGATATCATTAATTTTGTTGGGATCTTGACAATACTGAGAGGGGGGTGAATCAGTTTTGTGCTTGATGGATCACATAATTCTACTTTCTATCTTTTCTTACAAATATATGAATCATCAATTAATTAGCAACATCATATATATGAACATATGATATCACAAGAACATATCATAAGCATCATATAAAACATCAGAGCATATAAACATAAAATCAACACATTAACACCAAATGTTAGGAGGAAACCCTTCCAGGAGAAAAAAAACTTTGATTTCTTTTTCTTCTTGTTCTTTATTCTTCAAAATATTGTTTACATCATGCATTAGCCACCACCAGTGTGCAAGCCCTAACTTGTGATGCACCATGGAAGCCACCACTATCTCAACTACGTAGGACCCAACCTATTTCAGGCTCCAACCTCTGATAATTTTTCAGGCCACCACTCCCTAAGAAAGACACCACTTGCCACATTGAAGGCCCTAACCTTCAAACCCTTGTGGTGTTGAATATTGCAACAAGAAATAGTGAAAGTGGCATCCGGAAACATCATTCCTTGATCCTAGTGAAAAATAATCACCTAAACTAGGTGGGGCCCACAGAAACTATTTTTAGGTGGTATATCTATTTTTAGAATGGTGAGCATATTCGAAAGTTAGCAGCATATTGATCTTAGATGGTTGAGAAAATTCTATCTTTGGATGAATTTCTATTTTTAGAAGATGGGCGAAGTCTATTTATAGATCGCATATCTAAAAATAGAATGCATGTCGATTATTATTAGCCCTTAATAATAATCAGACAATAAATAGTAACTTATTCTCTTGGAGCAGTTTATTTCAATGAACATATGTGGCACATCACTGGGCTGAAGGAATTACGCAATTCCTATGGTGGTTGGTGACTCATGCATGGAGAACTTTGTTATAACTTATTGTGGCAAGTTGTAACAAAGTTGGAAGAGTAGTTATGTGAGTTGTTATGTGAGTTGTTATTTAGTTTAACTCAATTCAGTGAGTTAAACTCAGTTGTGCTAGTTGTAACTGGACATACACTAGTGATAGATGAGTGAATTAATTATTTAATTAATTCACAAGTAGTGCCTTACTTACAACTGAAGAAATACAACAGTTAACTACTTGCATGTCAGATCCAGTGGAGACCTAGTGGAGAGATAGGTGAAAGGGTGAGATGGACTATCAATTATGACTATAGTGATGCATTCAATGCATCTACACACACATTGGAGATGCTTATGAGGATTTCGTAGTCAAGGCAAGGCAAGGTCGAATTCATTCAGGGATCTTCTTCAGCAGGGATTGTGTAGTGGAGGCAGGCTGTCAAGAGGCAAGAAATTGGTGCATAGATATGCAAATTTATGCATGACAGTGTGTAACGATTGTATATTGTACTAAGAGCTCTATGAGCAGAGATTTGTATTATTTGTTACATGTTCCATTGATATACATAATATATAATAGTTGGGGTTTTTAGCTTTAAGCTTTCCCGGTAAAACATCTTGTTATGTGCGATTGATTTTGATTCATATGTGTTTTGCAATTGGCGATTTAATTTCCACAAAGAATTAAGTGGAAGGATTCTGTATTTAACATAAGATTAATTTCCTAGATCAGGAGAGTCTGGAAATACATATCAGTATTTATAAATTTCTACATGGTATCGGAGCAGTGTTGATCACTGGAGCTTGCATATTGAAGCAGTGCTAAGTTTTGTGCTGGTGGACAATTCGAATTTGCTGCAAGAATTTCTTGGTGCGATGGTTGAGTAAACATTGAAATGGCTTTCAATGGGTTGCGGTTGGAGTATGCACTCAAGGGCATATCTAACTACATATCCTGGAAGGACAAGATGGAGGTGGTGCTTGAAGATAATGGCTTGAAGGATTTCATCGATAGCGATGTTCCTAAGCCCACTTTGGCGGATGCTGCAGTACTTGACGCATGGAAAAAGAAAGTAGCAAGGGTGAGGAGGATTCTGTTGGAAGGTGTGAAATACCATATTGTGTCAAGCCTTCATGGTAAATCCACTCCATTTGCAATGTGGAAGGCTTTGACATATCTTTTCCAAAGAAGCAATGACCATAGGAAATTGGCGCTGAAGGATAAACTCAAAAAAATCAAGATGGAGAAGAACGACACTATTCCAGTATACTTAAAAAAAAAATTCCAATGAAGGGATGATCTTGGGAGCGTAGGAGTGAGTGTTTCGGATGATGACTTGGTGAGCTTGGCTCTCCTTTGGCTTCCGAAGAGTTGGCACAACTATCAAGTCTCTGTCAATGGACGAGAGAAACTACCAGATTGGGAGTGACTGTATTCGGATCTAGTGCAGGAGGAGATAAGGCGGACTACCAAGGATGGCTCTTCATCAAAGCATGATGATGAATAGGATTTTGCTTTGGATGCTAAGGTGAAGAAGAAGAAGGGGAAGAAATTCCATTCTAGATTTGAGGCCGGAGAAGATGGCAAGGAGCACAACATGTCCAAAGTGAAGTGTTTTCATTGTCACGAGTTTGGACATATTGCTACAAATTGTCCACATAAGAAGAAGAACAAGATGGCTATTGGAGTTGTAGCTAGTGAGGCCCTTGCCTCACAATTTGAGCTTGACTTCTCATTTATCGCATGCATGGTGTCTAATGCATTGGGATCGGGGTGGTACTTTGATAGTGGTGCTTCCTTTCACATGAAAAGATATGAGAAATTGTTCAATGACTTGGTGGAGAAAGATCTCCAGATGCATGTTGAGTTGGGCGACAATAGACGATATAGTGTGACTGGCATTGGTACTATTACCTTTCATAGAGTGTCAGGTAAACTCTTTCATTTAAAATATGTTATGCATGTTCCAGGTTTAAAGAAGAATTTAATCTCAGTCGCAATGTTAAAGGATAGAGGCTATGATGTTGTCTTTAGTGAAGGAAAAGTTTTCATGTGACACAAAGCAACATGGAAAGCCAAGAAGGTTGGGATTCAAGTTAAGAATCTCTACAGATTTTAAGTAGATGGGATTTCTACGGAGCTTCCAACATTGGGAAGTGTGAGGAAGACATGCAATTGAAGCTTGAGAGGGAGAAGGATTTGCATGCAGGTAAGAGTGAACCTCGGGATGTGGAGCAGCCACAAGATGAGGATCACGGAGTGGGAGCAACCACTCATGCAGAGAAATTTCGTGCCAGATGGGCAGAGGGAGTGCATGTAGCTATACCACCAGGTAAGAGGTGGGGCGATATGCATGAGTAATCCCAAGAAGATATTTTTGGGCAGGATTCATTGAGATGGTGTGGATCTCATGAATTGAACCTGGCTATGAGGCACCCACAGAGCAACAGTAGCATGATCAGTTGGATTGATGCAGTCAGATCAAAGTGATAGTGTCGGATACTGGAGCGCGGATTAGAGTTGACAGAAAGTGTAGAGTGCATGAGTGCGGAGTTCAACAACACAGTGGTTCCAGAAGACATGTGCAGTTGGTACCAGCAGAAGTCATAAGACTTTGATGACAGATGCATTATACTGATTTAGTTGTTTGGAGGCTATTTAGTTTCGGAAGTGTTGCATGAAAGTATTGCAGGGCGAATGCATGGAGTTGCATGTCGCATGCAAAGACAACCCTTTCTTGTTGATAGGGAGTGTTGAAGATTGCAACAAGAAACAGTGAAAGTGGCATCTGGAAACATCATTCCTTGATCCTAGTGAAAAATAATCACCTAAACTAGGTGGGCCCCACACAGGCTATTTTTAGGTGGTATGTCTATTTTTAGAATGGTGAGCATATTCTAAAGTTAGCAGGATGTTGATTCTAGATGATTGATCAAATTCTATCTTTGGATGAATTTCTATTTTTAGAAGATGGGAGAAGTCTATTTATAGATCGCATATCTAAAAATAGAATGCATGTCGATTATTATTAGCCCTTAATAATAATCAGACAATAAATAGTAACTTATTCTCTTGGAGAAGTTTATTTCAGTGAACATATGTGACACATCAATGGGCTGAAGGAATTACGCAATTCCTAGGGTGGTTGGTGACTCATTCATGGAGAACTTCGTTATAACTGATTATGGCAAGTTGTAACAGAGTTGGAAGAGTAGTTATGTGAGTTGTTATTTAGTTTAACTCAGTTCAGTAAGTTAAATTCATTTGTGCTAGTTGTAACTGAACATACGCTAGTGATATATGAGTGAATTAATTATTTAATTAATTCACAAGTAGCGTCTTACTTGCAACTGAAGAAATACAGCAGTTAACTACTTGCATGTCAGATCCAGTGGAGACCTAGTGGAGAGATAGGTGAAAGGGTGAGATGGAATATCAGTTGTGACTATAGTGATGCATTCAATGCATCTACACACACATTGGAGATGCTTATGAGGATTGCGCGGTCAAGGCAAGGCAAGGTTGAATTCATTCAGGGATCTTCTTCAGCAGGGATTGTGCAGTGGAGGTTGGCTGTCAGGAGGCAAGAAATTGGTGCATAGATATGCAAATTTCTGCATGACAGTGTGTGATAATTGTATATTGTACTGAGAGCTCTATGAGCTGATCTTTGTATGAGATTGTTACATGTTCCATTGATATACATAATATATGATAGTTGGGGTTTTTAGCCTTAAGCTTTCCCGGTAAAACATCTTGTTATGTGCGATTGATTTTGCTTCATATGTGTTTTGCAATTGGCGATTTAATTTACGCAAAGAATTAAGTGGAAGGATTCTATATTTAACAAGAGATTAATTTGTTAGATCATGATATTCTGGTAATACATATCAGTATTTATAAATTTCTACATGTGGACCACCTTTCATACATTTTTAAACTGTGAACACTATTCTCTACTCGAACAATTGTAGACCTTAATTTCATATATTTGCGTACTACACTTACATATATCCTTCTACTCAAATGAATACAAAATCTCTACTGACTCAACAACCACTCCGCAATCAAGCCCATGTTGACTCAAACCCTAGCTCAATAACCATTCCCCTTAGAAATTCAACAATACATTACCAAAACTCTAGCATCTAATCCAAGTGGCTATTGGTGGCCACACACCTATTCCACTTGGACCCCCAATATTGTTTCCTTTCATTTTCCTTAATTCTAGCACAACTTTCTATTTTTGGCAGTTTTTCTGAAAAAAGGGCCAGAATTTGTTTCACATATTATTTTTTCACCTCCCTCTGGAGATCTTCGAAACGAGGTATTATGATAGCCAAACGAAGATCATATGCTAAAGTTACGACACTGGGAAGTTGGCAGTTTAACTTACCCCAATGAGGCCCAAAAATATTGGCACTTCATCTCCTAGGATTAGGGTTTCACACTTCTTATTTATGATAAAAAGGCCTCTGAGCTTCATTGTAACACATTTTAGAAGGCATGTAGCTATCACATCTCTTCTCAAAGATAAGCTGCGGTCACCCAAGCTAATTTGTTCCATTTTGCATGTAAACAGTTTTCAGTACTTGTTATTAATTAATTGAATTTTTGTTCTTTTGTTGTATTTTTGTGTTATGTTTAAATCTGCATCTCATTTCATTCCTTCATAAATCAATATTAGCATCATACCTACAACATACTCATTCAACTATACTCTCACTCTCAACCTCAATCAATACATCAACTCCACATAATACTTCACACTGAAAAACTCTAATGGTAGCATAATCATACATGCATCAACATATACTTTGAATCAACCCACACAATAACCATGCTCTCAAACACACAATGGACAATAGCCCAAACACTGACAGCAACATATACCGATACATAGACATTAATGGGCTTTAATATAACATTATTATACACCAGCACATCAACCTCTTCTCTCTCAAACATACATAAATTACAAATAACATCAACAACTCACACTCAACCATACACTAGACAATAGAAATTAACATATACATAGATAGAATGAAAATTAACATAAATATACATCATAGATTCAAGACTCAAACTCATCCCATAACGTAAAAACTCTATGAATCAATCCCTAGCATGTAAAAAAATCAACAAGACATTTGAAACCACAAATAACTAGCCATATATGAAATACAATCAATTCCTTGAAAACATTACTATGGACACTATAACAACAACGTCATAGTATTCAGCATCTCTGGCAATCATACATGCAACACACTCTATAGCAGCTCGAAATACGCACCAACAAAACTCATTGTATCCTTGGGAAACTCCACGCATATGTATGCACTCCATCTCTCTTTAATTGTATTTCCTACATACTCATATGTATTTAATCCGACCTCAACACATAACATATAACTTGATACCTTGTTCTATCTCACAAACAACAAACTTAACCTTTTGTTGATAGTGTTGAATGTCGCCAACAAGGTGTCTCCCCAATGTGAAGTCCCAATTAGACCTCACATTTTTTGGTGTAGGAGCCTCATCCAGATATAAGGTTCAGCAACCATTGTAAGTGATATAAAATAATTCCTTAGCTTCAAAACATACAAAAGAGATCATGCACATAACTTTGGGGTAGCAAGTATGTAAGCTTTGTGAGGCATCAAATGTAAGGTGTAAAAGGAACTTCCACACGAGAGATATAAGAGACGAGCCTCTAATATAAATATAATAGCACTATCATAAGAGAGACCCGTGAGAGAAATGAGAAGAATCGTTGATTAACCTGCAAATTAGTTCACAAGATAATAGCTATCATATAAACACATAACGACACCCATTTAACAAGATCCATAGCTAAAGCAACGAAATAGTTAATTATCTTCAATGTGCATAAAACAACATATACCGAAAACATCTAAAGAATAGTCTTACAATATTTGCAATACATGCATGAAAGAGTGTTGGCTCCACGAGCTTCTGATAATAATGGAATATCCAAGTACATTGTTACAATGAAGAAACACTAGCTCCAATAGTGTAACATGAAGCTACAACTTGCTTCTCCAAAAGAATGATCTTCTCCCTTATGCACAACTAGAGAAGCCAAGGCCAAATCTCTAAATGTCCAAGCCCTCATGAGTTATGAGGGTTTATTTATAACAATTTACAATGACTCTTGAGTTTCCTCATGACTCTTTAACTTCCATAACCTATGGGCTATATAAGACTCTTCAAATTTTACATATATCTCTTTACATTCCACATGTATCTATTGGACTCCTTTTACATTACATTTATTCATAAAAGACGAAATTACATCAAAATGGTGGCTATATAAGACAAAATATTCTTCATGAAGAAGAAAAGCACAAATTAGTAGCTTGAACATGGAGTTTATTTGTGATATAGGAGTGCCATTCTTTGCTTTGGAAGTGAAGATGTGATAAATTTGACTTTGACTAGAATCTCTACAACATATCACATATTCACCTTCAAAGCCTCTGATAATGTGGATTTGGAGCTTGAATATATGTTATTCCACAACCAGTAAAACTTCATGTGAACTTTAGTTGGCTCAATTTCACATTATACATAGTATTACTCGTGATGTCCAAGCCTTATTGATCTATTTCCTACTTGATTTGTTCAAGAAACTCCCTTATCTCCTGCATGATGACATCCTTGCTTCTTATCTCTCCAAGTGAACCCACAAACAATACTGTGTGTTTATGTGCCAAGGAATGTAAACCACTATGCAATCGAACATAAGAAACAATGGTGTTGGTCACTTGTTAACTAAGGTGAGCATAGTTTTGAGTATTAAGTATTAATTGTGCTATAGCTACCTCGACTGCTACCTTGTCCTTATTGACCAAATTGTCAGGGACATCCGAATACTTAACCCCCCAATCCTGTATCAAGTCTACAACTTTGCTTGTTACCTTGAGAAGCTTTGGTATCTCTTCAGATTTATTCTGAATTTGAACCAGGGGTGCCACCATCTCATGCCAGAGAATCATCTCATTTTGCAACTACCTCGTGGTGTCTTCCATTGGCTTCAACTCTTCGAATATGGCTACCCGTAGTTCTGTCATGTTGATACTAGCGAAAGACAATTATTGATTCTCTACGGTAAGATGATCAAACTATCGTTTTGTGAAAACTAGCTCTTTGTGTAATCATGCAACCTCACTAATAAGATATTATGTGTTATCTTGACCTGCTATCACAAAAAGACACATTTTTTGCCATGAATTCTCTGGGATTCCTCCTAGTTTTAGATTTTATCACATTCTCCGTGGATATTGAAAATGGATATAAAGGATCATTAGGAAAGTACCTCCGCCTTTCTTGTACAATCCCATTTGTCATCTGGTCCAAAGTGAGGCTAGATACTTCCATGACCATATCTTTTGGTGGAGGAACAATTCCCACTTACTAAATGGGAGGTGGCCACCGATGAGAGGAGGATCCAGCTGAGTGTTTGGTTCATTTGCAATTGGTTCAATGGCGTCCTTCTCCTCCAAATATACTTCTACTTCATGGGCCATTTTTTCCTCCTCCACTATCTGTGCAACTTCTTCAACATGTAATTTCTTCATTTATTTTTCCTATGAATTCTTCTATAGTTACTCTTCTATTGCTCTTCTCCTCTCCTCCTCTTCTATCAACTTTAGCAAGTAATCTTGCTTTTTCTTTTCTTCTTCTTCTTTATGTTTGCGTCCTCTCTTTTATGCTTTTCTTCTAACCTTCTCTTCTCCTCCTCCTTTTATTTCCTCTGCTTCTGTCCTTCAATAACACCTTTGCTAAAACAATCAACCTTGAAATTTATATTGTTCTCTGCCACTATCATGTTTCAGCTTCTTCCTGGGTGCTATAGTGTCCACTTGAGCAGTTTTTTCCTGTCAAATATCCTCCATCTGAACATCTGGTACCTATGGAACCTGGGAGGGAACTACCCCATCTCCTACCCAATTCTTTCTCATTGCATTGTACCAATTATTAATATTTTCATATTTTGGCACGGCCATAGGTCCACGCAACCAAGTATATTGTATATTGTCATAGTGTTTCTAGAAAAATTTTCTAGGATTGTATTTGTGGAAGCTCATCATTCCAATATGAAGGCGGTTGAGTTCATCAATTTCAACATCGATCGCCTTAAGGCTCTTTAGCTCATAGATTCCAATTCGTAAAGGAAGAGTGGACCAAGGAGCCTTTTTCCTCCTATGGATTTGTGCATACAATCCATTATTCAACTGATAGGTCAGCTCCTACAAGACCACCTTATTGGCCACATACCTCGGAATAAGGTGAGGGGTTATCTCAAACCTGAAACATTTGATGTATGTTCCCTACGATGAAGAAAACAAATCGACAGTCTCATATAGTTCCTCCTTCACCTAAAATGTCATGCAAGGAGGTCCAGTCTTAAAGATCATCATGTACAATACTACAAAGAAGTGTTATGCCAACTTATCATAAACTCCTCGGAAAATAACTTCTGATAACAGTCTACAATGAAAGTCTACAGGTAATTGTTCTTGTGGGGTCTAGTTCCATTTCATCCTAATGACTCTCAAAACGGGCACAAATACCATCCAACAAAATAATCGGACATGTAAAACTCTGGTGCTTTCTTAGCTTGTAGGGTTGTTGTTGTAGCTACTACAAACCCCCTCCAAATAATTTCCCATGCCTTGATTTTGGAGCCTACCTTCTGTCCACAAGGATTCATATTTCACTTTCGTCAAGTATTCATGCTGATATAACAGATTTATCTTTCCTTCCAGTGCTTGAGATGTCTTTTTTTTACCCCAAGTTGAAATTTTCCTAACACAAGCCATATCATGCCTTGACCTCGTAGCATTTCCAGACTTCCCTCTTGGAAATACATAATCCACTATCTTTGGAAATTGTGTTGGGCCTTGAGGATCTGAACTGCACAATCATGGAAGGGAGGCCAATCTTAAGCTCAGAAAATGCGCAAGAGCTTATTTTCCTCTCAGAAACTGTGCAATTCACTGAGTCAACGAACTGGTCAATCCCTTAAGCCTGAGAATTGCACATTCCCTTCTACCAATGTGCGAAGGAATTTTCCCAAAAAATCTGAGTTGGAATTCCTAAAATTAAGGAGTTCCCTAAGTAATGTATGGTTAAGTCCACTAAGTTGTTAATTATGACTTTCAGACAAGTGGCGCTTTTTCCTTGATTTTAGGCATGTGCGTCATAAACCCTAACCCGCCTAGATATATTTAATAAGACACCCCTATAGCTCATTTTTACTTTCAATTTTGGATCTGTAGACTTCCCAAGGAGATCAAGTAACTTTCGGCTAAGTTTCGACAGTTTTCTAGGTAAGTTTTTCATGTGTTGCTTGTTGTCACATTTTCTGTCGCTTTTGCTTCTATGAGTGCTATTTTCCTGTTTCTTTTCATGGTAGCTGGTGTTTTAACTATTATTAGCTTGTATAAGTGTTTTTTTGTTCCGTTTTTCACATTTTCCAAGTGTCGCGTTGATTTCTTGCTTTTTTCCTATCAACAATTGTCATTGCGAGGTCACTTTGTGCATGTTCATTTTTCCTTTTTCATGTTTGTTTATGACACTTAATTTTCACTTATATATATTCCCCTTAGGTCGATATACATTCCTTCCTTCCCCGACACCCATATATGTCACTTTTATCTCTCCATCCCGGACAGATCTGCGCAATCATGGCCAACAATTTCCCATCACAATTGAGTAATTCGCATCCTCAAGAGACAAGCTTCGTGCTTGGCCTATGAGACTGCGCAATACATAGTCATTGGATTTCCAAACTATGCATTGTGCAGTTCTAGGCCTCATCCCTCAGCCTTGGCCATTGGGACTTCGTAATGCGTAGTCTCTTCCTTCATCTTGCCCAGTTGAAACTGTGCATTATGCAGTATCAAGCCTCTAGTTATCACCTTGTTTACTGAGACTACACAACCCATAGTTCATGAACCCAGTATCTCACCCTTAACCCAGGAATTGCACAATATCTCTTTTCAATCTGTGAGTTGTTTCCTTTATCTTTCTAAATAAATTGTTTTGCTTACACTAATTTGGTTTTCCATGAGTCAATATTCTCACACATGTACTACAACTTTTTGAGGTTACCTCTCTTTATCAATTGCTATAACCATGGCACCAAATAGATCTTCCTCAAAAGACGCCATAGAGAGTAGCATTGGTGAAACAATTGAAACAAGTTTACCATGTCAGTTCTTTCAGATGCATTCAAGCACGAAGCTTGTCTCTTGAGGATGCTTGTAACTAGTTGTTGTGAATGCATAACTAGTTACAAAGCATATCTTGAACACAGACAAGTTTACATCAATGTCCAAAAGATAGGATTACATAAGATTGCATGCAAGTATCCGACCTTTCCTTGTGTAGACATTGTCAAATGGATCCTATCAAAAACAGATATAAAGAACATGATCCTCAGCAGTGCCAGTGGACAAAGGCTTCCCTCTTTTGTGGCACATGATTTTCAGCTTATGTATCATTTTTCGTTGCCAGAAGTTTACATGGATTCCCACTTCTATGCAGTCACCAGTTACATGAGCACTAAAGATGTCATCAAAGTTTGGGTGAAAGAGTCATCCAAATTATGCCAAACACCCAGCAACACTTATAATACCAAACCTCTCAGGAAATCATTTCAGTACGTGATAGTTCTATGTTGTTGGATCTATGGTCAAAAGAGAATTGAGACGTTTACTGAAGTATGGTAATTCTTGTTGCATCATATTTTGAATGAAGGTAAACTATTCAACTGGTCAGACTTGTTGGCTCCACAGTTAAATATCCATGTGAATAACACCAAGAACCATCCTAAGGGTAAGAACGCTAGGTTCTACATGTATGCTTACTTGTTGGATGTGATATGTGCTCAAAACTCTTTTCCTGGCATGAGTTGGACTTGGTCACCAAAGGAGCCTATTGTACATATTCACTGCAAGTTTATTTTAGAGTTCAACTACAAAGGAGTTATGGAGAAGCTAGCTGATCACTTCTGCATACCACTGTACAAGATGATATTTGAGGAAGAAAGACCTTGCATGTCCCATGAGGTGACAAAAGCAGTATTAGAAAATTTTTATTGATTTGCCTCATCGGATGGCACTTACCTCAGGGTGTTTCGTGGTAAAAAGTCTTCACATTTTCTACCAAGGTATTCCATCAACAAATTGGTCATGCAGGAAGTAGCTTATCATATTTCCACATGTTTATCACGAGTTTTGTAGAGGAAGAAGAAAGCACCTTGGCCCACTCTTCCTTTGAAAATTGGATTTTATGAGATCAAGAATCTAAAGGCTACTTAGACTGAGGGTAAAGAGTTAGAGAAATTCACATTCGGTCACATGGAATACCACTCGTATGATCTGAAAAGTGTTTTCAAGAAACACTGTGTGAATATACATTTCAGTTGGTCAAGCGACACTTATTCCATACCAGAGGAGGAAATGATAAAGAATTGTTATAATGAATTGAAGCCTCAAACACCAGTCATATTTGTAAGTACATCACAATTTACTCTTAAACAAGAAGCCACTCTAGAAGTAGAACCATCAAAGAGGTGCAACCAAGTGCATGAAAAGGGTAAAAGGAAGGTTGTGCATAGTCTAGCAGAAGAGCAAAGCCGCAAACCATAGCAACAAAAAGAAAGAGGAAGCAGAGGAAGCGGGAGGAATTATTAAAGAAGAAAGAAGAACAATAATAGAAGGAATGAGAAGAGAGTAAGATACAAGAAGAGGAAGAAGCAACACGAAAGAAAGTGAAAGAAGAAAGCAAGTAGTTTCAGGATAAGGAAATTGCCCAAGAAATTAAATATTTTATAGTGATCCAAGATATGGAGGTAGAACCAGAGCAACAAAACCAGGATGTTGATCTCATGCCTTGCATGCAGCAGATCACCACTTAATCTCCCCCTCCTCCTACAACAAAGCAAGCTCCAAGCGAGGAAGAGGAAATTGATCCTCTTGATGAAGGTTTGGTGATGGATATATACATTTTAACCTATGATGAGCTATAGAAGAATATCATACATGAAAGGAAGAAACAATTCTCGTAAGATCTCAGACATCATGCTTTTATCAAAGAAAAGGTGATTGTGATGGAAACTAGTAAAAATCCAGAAGTGGTTGTCGCAGCCAACTTGGACTTAGTAGGAGAATCCAAGTCAAATAGATAATACTTAATGGTTGAGAAAAAACATATGGAAAAGAACTTAGAGGCTATAAGGAAACAAACTGAACAGCTCCAGGCATCCATACTTGGTGAAGTATAGGCATTGGGAGAAACCATTAGGAACCTCTATGAGGAGCTTGTCACCGTGCATAAAGAAGTTGTCTGCTTGGAAAACATGTAACAAAAATGTAAAGACAATGCTAAATCTCTCAAGTTTTTTCATATATCCATCACTACTATGCATGAGTGGGGAATGCAGTACAGAGGTTCGCCTCTTGAATTGGTAAAGAAGACAAGGCAACAAGCTGAGTTGGAGAAATCAGAGGTGTGGATGCTTATCCAAAGTAACAAACAAATCAGCTCTTTCATCTCCAACATTCAAGCCTCTTATGCACGATTGTATAACATGGTGGATTTCATGGTGAAGTCACACAAGATCCCTTCAGTTGGATCACTCACCAAAGCTAAAGGCGGGAACAAGGTTAGATAGAAGGTTGATGAATACTTGGACCAGTTTAGGCAGATTGCCACCAAAGGAGATCTAGAGGTTAACATGCATGATATGCAGAAGTATATTGGTGGCCATGCCAATATCAACACAATGTTTTTCTGGTTGAATAAGGAAACTCATACTAGCTCCAAGACCGTGTACCCATATGCAATGGAGGCTAGAGTCTGCTTCCAACCTGATCCCATCACAAATTTTGGAGAAATCATTGCACAATATAAAGCTTGGCATCACTATGTAGTATAAAAGCTACAAGTTGAAGTGGTTCAACTAGAGTTTCCCCAAACTCAAGCTTGACATGTTGTTTGTCTTATTAGGATTGTCTAGTTGACTCTACCCAATTTTGTCCTATATGGGTATATGTAATATTGTATTTAAAATAATTTTGTAAGTGGAAGTCCAAGTGTCAATTTTGGAATATGAAGAGTCATTATGTAAAACAAGTCAAAAGGTAATGAGGGAAGTCAAAGAGTCACAAAGGAAGATGGATAGTCATCTTATTTATTATAAATATACCCTCACAACTCATGTAAAGGGATTTTAGCTAGTCTTTTGGCTTAGGATTGCAAGCTAGGGAGTTTTGTTGAGAGCCTTGGCTTCTCCTTTAGCATAGAAATATTATATATCTTTGGAGGAGCGGGTGTTGGCTTCATGTTCCACTATTGGGACTAGTGGTTTTTCAATTGTATATGTATGTTTGGAACTTTCACTTTAATAAAATCTCGGAGCTGACACATCTTCATGCATATGCCATGGATTTAGTAAGACTATTCTTGTTATGTTTGTGATACGTGTTATTTAATTTACGCTAATGCTTATGAACTATTTTGTTTTCATTAGCATGAATCTTTTTGAATGTGTGTTGTTATGTTATTTAGATTATGTTTATCTTGTGAACTATTCTGCGGGTTAACTTATGAATATTTCATTGCTCGTGTGTACCTTTCAAGCGAAGTACTATTACAATATTCCAAGTAACCCATTCTCTTTTCCTTTGGTGTGATAGAACTACTCATGCATTATACTTGACACTTCGCAAAGTTATACACTTGTTTCCCCAAAGTTATTCATACATCATGCTATGCGGTTATTGTAGCCAAGGCACGCCCTTAAAACCCACCACTTCGGTAATCGACTGTATTTTTGAAGTTTGCAACAAGAAACAATGAAATTGATCCGAAAACATCATCCTTGATCCTAGTGAAAATTAAGCACCTACACTAGGTGGGGCCCACATAGGCTATTTTTTAGGTGTATGTCTATTTTTAGAATGGTGAGCAAATTCTATTTATATCGAGAATCTATTTATATATGGTTGAGAAAATTATATTTATGGATGGGCGTCTATTTTTGGAATTCACATGCGAAGTTTGTTCATGGATTTCATGTCTAAAAATAGAATGCATGTCTATTATTATTATCTCTTAATAATAATTAGACAATAAATAATAATCTTATCTCTTGAAGCACTTGATTTTAGTTAACTGACGTGGTAAACCAGTTGACTGAAGGAATTACGAGTTATAAGTTTGGTTGGTGGGACATGCGAGTGGACTTCGTTGTAACTGAGTGATACAAAGTTGTAACGGAGTTGGATGTATAGTTATGTGAGTTGTAAAGTAGTTTAACTCAGTTAAGTGAATTAAACTTAGTTGTGCTAGTTGTAACTAAAGATACACTAGTGAGAGATCAGTAAATTAAATATTAAATTGATTCACATGGAGTGATCTCACATGCAACTGAAGATTTACTATTGTTAAATACATGCATGTCAGATCCAGTGGAGACCTAGTTGAGAGATAGGTGAAAGGGAAAGATTGACTATCAGTTGTGACATTAGTGGGTGCACTCATGCAACCACACACACATTGGAGATGCCTATGAGTATTGCGCAATCAAGGCAGGATAGAATTAATCATTCAGAGGTTCTTGACCATCAAGGATTGCGCAGTGGAGGCAGGTTGTCGGGAGGCAGTAAATTGGTGCATGTGTGAGCCAATTTTTGTATGACAGTGTGAGACGATTGTATATTGTACTGAGAGCTCTTGGATTAGAGTTTTGTATGAGATTGTTTCATGATCCATGATATATACATAATATATGATATTGGGTTTTTTATCTTTATGTTTTCCCGGTAAAAACATCTATGTTATGTGTGATTGATCTTTCTTCATGTGTTTGCAATTGGCGATTAAATTTCCACAAAGATTTTAGTAGAAGGATTATGTATTTAACAATGGCATATAATTGTTAGATCAGGAGAATCCGGAAATACATAATTGTATTAAATTTCTACACGTATTCTGGTTGGGGCTCCTACTCCAAACGGTATGGGGTCTAATTGGGACTTCGGATCACAGAGAACCCCTACACCCGTTGACGGCTTCCAACACCGTCAAAAATTTCCTTGGCCTATTGTATTTGAAGTTGTAGTTCATGAGAAAGGATATCTGCCCAATTGAAAACTTCACATCTTGAGACAACCATGTTGAGCAGGAAAATTCAATTCTCCACACAATATTTTGCATTCTTCCATCCATACATCTTGTAGCACATCGCTATGGGATACTAATAGACCTTCCTTAAATATTTGATCTAATAAAACACACTTAGTCTTTGGTGGAATCTTGCAGGATCTTGGCACTAGGATTTGATGACTTCCTTAGTATTGATATTTTCCCAAGTTACATAAAACTGAGTGTTCACATACTGCCTAGGCCTTACCATCTTGTAATAAGAATGTATATAATGTGGATGGTAAGTGGAAATTTCATTCTCGCTTTCATTGTGATGGACCAAATTTGTATTATCCATGTGCGAAAATATCCATTCGATGGCTTTTGCACAAGGCATCACTGGGAATCTGCGTGCAACTCTGTTTGTCCTAGACCTTTTGATGTTTATATAAAATTCCTTGTCTTCCAAGTCTTATGGGAACTGATTTTGCATGAAAACATATTTGATGTCCTTCCATGAGACTTTCAAGGATTTGTCTATGAAGCATTGTCTATATGAAAGATGGGGAAAATTAGCTTGATGATTTCCATCGCCTCCTTAGTATTAGCTTCTGAGATGTTTTTGATGTAGCTTGATGAGTGGTAGGAGGCATTGTATCAAAAAATGATGAGAGAGTGATGTATTATGTATCTAGAGCACCTGCAAGTGGAAATTGACTCATGGCGAATAATAATTAGTTTCAAGAAATTACCAAACTATCACATGCAAATTATTCAAAAGATAATGATCAAGGGAAAAACCAGGTAGAAGAAGTGAGTATTATACCATGGAAAAGATAAATACTGCTTGGGTGCAAGGCAGAGTCACAAGGGATAAGGAGGGAGAACATTTTTGCTTGAAAATTCTTTATGCGCTCTGGAAGATCCAATGAAGGCACAGGGTGCAAGAACAGTGGACAAGGATGCCAATTTTTTCTTGTCAACGCACTATGATGAGAGGGGATTATTGCTTTTTGGGTGCAGTTTTTCAAGACAAAGGGTCCTTGCTTCTGGAAAGTGTCCTCTGAAGAGAGCTTCTTCTATTGGGCACAATTTTGGTGGATAGAGGGTCCTTGTTTTCCATAAGTGCGCTCTGCTCAAATGTGGGCTCAAAACAGCTAAGTGAAGGGAAAAAACAAGTGTTAAACACAATAATAATGAAAGAAAAGAGATGCAAGTTTCTATAAGTTATGTTGCAATCATGACTGGAAGGTGAAAGGTCATAGAATGAAAATAATCACAAGAATCTCCAATTGCAACAGCAAGACGACACTTGTACGAGGAATTATGGATGAAACTCCACTTAATAAGTGAAAAGAAATTGAAATGCAACTAAGGAAAATAGAATTGCCACTAAAAACAAAACAAAAAAGAAAAAATAAAATAAAAATAAGAAACGACACTGTGCAAAACTTACTCAGAATCCATGTACTTGAGATCAAGATTGAAGCAAAAATCCTTGTGATGATGGAATGCACTCAGCCTAGAATGAACAATGATTGTGAGAATGAGTGATGAGTTGGGATAGCTTATAAGGAAAATATACATGCAAATAAATTTCATGCATGATCGCAACTTGTCGATGGATGAGTGAGTTAGTTACAAGAAGTGGAGTGGTCTCCTATTTTCTAAGAGTGTGCTCAACATGCAAACAAGAAGGGTGCATGCAAACGAAACATGAGGGTACAATCAGTCATGTCAAGGAGTGCGCTTGGGTTAAGGATTAAAAGGGTGTAGTCACGGATAACAAGGAGTGCACTCTCCTTGTTGACTAAGAGTGCACTTAACTAAGTGAAGGAAGTGCGCTTAAGTTAAGAGTTTGAAGTGTGATCATTCCTAGGAGAGTGCAGTTTCCTCCATCAGTGGCTTTTGTGACTGCTAACTTTGGTAAGTGCACTTTTTTTCTATGAGTAAAATATGCACTTTCATGCTTTTGTGTGAGATGCATGCCAAGTGAAGAAAATTTAACACTAAGTCAAAGAAAGCTAGTTTTTTTCCTATCTTTATAAAGATGAAAATTTGTTTTTAAAGATAAGAATACGACACTTAAGAAAATTTGACCTAGGAGGAAAAGTGACACTTAAGAATATTGCAAGGATAGTCAACACTTAGGAAAATATGAACAAATAACAAGTCGACACAAGATAACATGAGACGACAGTTCATGTAAGCTCCAAATTTGACTAAGGCAAAAATTTGGAGGGTCGTTGTCGCAACAATAACACCTTCTTCAACTTACCATATGGATTGCTCAAGTGATGTGCATGGTCTCTATAATGCACAACTTCTTTAACACATACAACAAGCAATTGTAGGCTCAAATCACACCAAATATTTGGCATTCCCACTTCATAACACTCATTGTTGTGATTACAAACATGCAAGAGTGTATATTATACTTCCAATCACACTCTTTTTAACCTTTGATCTCTAATGCGCATTGTGATATTCTTCAGAAGAACACTCTATCTCTGTCCATGCACACAAGTATATCTATTAGCTCAGATCACTCTTAAGTGTAACCTTAGGATGATACATTTCATAGCCATTTAAACTAATGGCCCAATAAAACCAAGTTAGACTAGATAAAGCGCTCATTGAATATGAACCACTAAGATTTTGACCAAATCGATGCATCAAACGTGTTCCACTCCTTTTGGACTAGATCGATCACCTAGACTTTTAATACTTTTACACCTTTATGATACCAACTCAATCACCAATTTGGAGGGGTCGAATACCACACCAATGCATGACCACTTCAATGATGATTTGACCAAATCAACAACACCACAATCAACCACTTCTAAGTTATCAATATGTTCATACCATCAAGATATTGAACCAGATTAAGACCATACATTGAAGACCAAATCAAGACATCTATATCTGATAATTCCATGGGAACTTCACTAGGATAAACTCATGGATTTTCACTTTGCATCCTACAAAACCATATGTGATTTGTCTAAGGGAAACCAACATACATACATGATTTTTCCACTGACAAGTATCATATATGTTGTTTAATCCATATTTTTGCAAGTTGCTCCACTTAGCTCAGAAACCACCACATCATACCTTCTTCAAACACCTTACCAAGCATCTGTAGACCTCCAGAACACCTTGTTCAACCATTAGATCATCGTGCACAAGCCACTACTCTTGTTGAAATAAATGCCCAACTATATTTGACTCATTGTTGACATCAATACTAACACCATTCTGCCAATAATATCCCCCTTTGGCATTGATGGGAACCTACAGCCACATCACCAATTTGATTTTCTTTAACTGACCTTCATTCCCCTCTGGCTAGCTAGTCTCACCCCCCCCCCCCCTCCTTTGAAATCAATGGAAAAGGGTGAATAATCCTCGCTAAAACACCATGCTGACACCATGTTATGTTGATACCAAATGTTCTCTGATGAAAGGGGTTGACGTCAAGACTAAACCTTATATGGTTGTTGCTTCTTGTGTTTCATTTTAACTAGAATGAATCATTTATTGTTTTCACCTTGCTCTTTTAGAGGCGTAGGGTTAGGAGAGGTTTGAGAAACTTAAGCTTTTAGACAACTTTTCGCAAAGTGTCCATACTCATGACACAAATTACACTTCAAAGGAATATGTTGATAATACAGATCTAGAGGTGAGAGTAACCATCTAAGTTTAGCTAAATCGCATCTAGGAGGCCTTTTGAGAAATCCATTTCTGCACAAATTCTGGCACATAATTTTTTTTCCCATGTTCCATATCACTGGAAATAAATTGGCCCATATTTTCTCCTATAGCTTTAAAAATGCCTTCAACCTAGCAAACAAGAGGAATAAATGGAAATATGATCCATACAGGTGCAGATTAAATTTCCATCATGTGATTAAATTTCAAAGACCGGTGAGTGAGAAACAAACCTGAAATAAGGACCCAACTTATAGATATAATCTCTATCTTCCGAGTTTTCAAAAAGAAATGCATAGTACCCATTTCCGCAATAGTAAATGCACTTGGGTTCATGATTTGCCCAATTTTCTAAAACCCAATCTTCAATAGCTTCATAACTTTGCCACAAGCCAAAAAAATTTCCTAATAATCTTCTTTCCTTCAAGATTACCACGTTCCTTTTAGCTAAGGAGGAAAACCCCAGATCCAAAGAAGGATTTAATTCTTCTTTCTTTAATAATTTGTTTGGGGAACTCATTGTGTGTGCATTAAACTGCACATCAAGCAAAAAACCCACTTGATATCCCTTAAAGGTTGTCCACGAGTAATGATTTCCATGGGTGATCCATTAAAAAATAAATATTCTCAAACATGCAAGATTTGGAAAACCAAACCTGAACTCAGCTAATACAGATGCTTAGATGTTCAACAACACAGTGGAGGAGTGGATCCCTCTTCAAAATTCATGACAAAATCCCACATAAACTCACACAAAGGCACCAACCGACGCATGCCACATATCGAGTTGAGTTACCCACACCAACTGCAAAGAACAATGTCACTTAGCATGCCTAGGAGGCTATCAAAATGATTGCAATTCAATCTAGCTAACGCTTGTTGCGACTATAATTGTATTGGGAATTCGATGATGGGTAGGGAAACAGTAGCCGTTGAGAAAGTAGCAGAGCTCCCAGTCATTCGTACCTGCATCTATTGTTCCATACCATATCAAAATATAATATATATCTTACCAACAAAAGCAATAAGATCAGAAACTTTGCCTCACCAAAAAAAAAGACTTTTTTTTCCTATTTTTTAGTTCACTCCTATTAGGAGTTTAATTGACTCCTCATGGGGTTTGTAAAACTTTCTTTGTGAGAATTCAAATTTGGGATTCCTTGGATAAGATGTGTTACTCTAATTTTCCTCATATTCTCAGATATAGTCGAATAACACTTTGATCTCTTGAATTCTTGCAACCATGGTAATTGAAAGCATGGTCTTCATTCTTGTATTCTTATATTGTTTAACGGTTCCACCCATTATAGGGCATAAGAATCGATCGAATTTGATGATATCAAAGAACAAGAACTCTTCAAATACATGAACTAGTTAGTGGAAAGAAAAGTAGTTTTTGGCATTGTACGAAGCAAACCCAACTGTGCTATGAAACATATGTTGATAAGTATATTCTCTTATAGATTTATCTACACCAACCCAAATCTATATCAACTTTGGATTTATCAAGTACTAAGAGAAACCCCGTTCTAAAAAGTATGCAAATCCCTTAATGCTTAAAATATATTGAATTAAGATGATCTACTTTGAGACATATATATATATATATATATTTATATATATATATATATATATATATATATATATATATATATATATATATATATATGTATATATATATATACATATATATATATATATATATATATATATATGTATATATATATATATGAATGATGGTTCCACATCAATAGAGACAATGGTGGGCATATTGTAGTGAAAAATTGTTTTAGATTCTTTTTTTTTAGTGGTCTATACATTTCCCAAAAATATTTATTTCACACAAATATCTCTGTGAGAGATGCGAAGGTAAATCATATTATACAAGGCTCAAATCCCAATACAATATATACTTATGAAGAGCTCAATATGTCACTTAAAAAAATTAATTATGTGTGAGGAAAATAAAACTCTTCTCAACCATACATATATATATATATATATATATATATATATATATATATATATATTTATTTATTATAAAATTAAACAAACCATTATATTTAAAATAATAATAATATAAATCAACAAATTTACAAATTCAACTATTTAAATACCATACATTTCTCAAAAATATTTATTTCACACAAATATCTATGTGAGAGATGCCAAGGTAAATCATATTATACAAGACTCAAATCCCAATACAATATATACTTATGAAGAGCTCAATATATCCCTTAAAAAAATTAATTATGGGTGGGAAAATAGAACTCTTCTCAACCATACATACTAAATTATATATATATATATATATATATATATATATTATAAAATTAAATAAACCATTATATTTGAAATGATAATAATAATAATATAAATCAACAAATTTTACAAATTCAACTATTTAAATACAATATCCCTTACATAATTCTTAACATAAAGTTAAAAAATTCCTTTATATCAATATATATTCAAATACCATATGAGTTACATACTTTTTAACATAAGTTTAAAATATCTTGAACTATAAACCAATATACAAATGGAAACATTCCACATACAACACAATGTTGATAGATAACTAGTTTTTCGTTATCTACATCCATACAAACTACATTCATGCAAAACACCACCTACATTGTTGACACTAATATAAATAACATATAATGTTGTATTGGTTTAAATGGAGCTCCTCAACCCTTGCAATTTTGATGAACATAGGGAGGTGGAGGATTTGGTTTGATTCAAAGTTATAATTTAATTAATGGTTTTCCCCATAAAACTCTTAGTCTCTAGCTATCTTTCATAATACCATATCATGTTGTGATTGGGTGGGTACACCTAATATAGAATAGGTGCTCAAAAAGATATGGTTGGTGCTCCTTGATTTGGGTAGTATATTGCTTGCAAGGAATACCCACACCCACTTTTTCTGACCATGTATTGTTGTACACATTGTTGACTTAGTGATTAGGCATGTGTCTATGAAGGAATGTGTCCTTGTCAAAATGATATGCATGAATATTTTTAAAGGAAATAGGGCAAAATATAAAACTCACAGTGCATGAGAATATCAAGATAAATAAAACCAATAGGCAATACATTAGAGTATAAAGGTGTCTTTGACAAATAGACCACGTACCTTGACTACGAGATAGTGAGTAGATATCTAGACATTAAGATGAGTGCAAGGTGGAAGGATTGGCCTTGGCTTTTGATATTGCATGTGTTTTCAAAATAAATATGTTCTATAATCATGAAGGTTGGTTGGTCAACTCTCTATTGTCACAAAGTATGTGATTTGTCTTAATATGTCAAAAAAATAAAAAACTTATTTTATAATGTTAACATTACAAAGGAAAATAAATTATTTTTTTATTATTTTAATTTTATTTTTTTTAAGTTTCTCATTGGGGTCTTATTGTCTAATCATAGTCCTGCCGTCGATCGTCGATTGGGCTGGCAAGTTTGACCATACGACATTCACTTTAAAGAAACGAATCTTCGATTAAATTTCGTGTGTATTGGGCAATAATGGGCCAGAGTGGATTTGCAAGAAGTTGTCTATTCAACATACAGAATAGTCTGGATGAGTAGTTTTTTTGTCGGAATTTAATAAAATAAAATTCAAAAAATCAGATATTTGGAGTGTTTAAATTGTATTTTTTAAAGTGAAAATAGATTCAGCATTATCAAAAACTCTACAGACACCCAAAATACTAAAGTTTAACAACTGTAAACAAAATTCTGATAAAATCTTTACCGAATTTTAAACCATTCTATAACTTTTTTAAACTACACAAATTTACAACGTACGAAAGGGATTTGTAAGACTCTAGAGTTGCTGCAGCCTCCAATGGTGGCCTTCTGAATCGTACTAACACAATTATTTATTACTCACTTTTTCAGGTAACGAGTGTCTCAAACTAATTTTCCCGAGATTCAAAAGTTTTCTAAAATCAAACATGCACTTAATTTCATATAATTAATAATTATATTTTCATTTCATGGACTTTTCATATAGTTATTTTATTTTTACTTTATAATTGTAACGATTTTATTAAGATAAATATTGATTACTCTTTTTCTCAGAGTCTCACCAATATTTCCATTAATTTTATGCTGTATAAGAAAATTTCTAAAATCATAGTTTCTCAAAGTTAGATAATTTTTGTATATAATTATTTTTATTTTTATTTTTATGAAATAAATACTCATATTATATTTTGTTGTCATTTAATTATAATGTTAAATAAATAAAAATAAAATATTTAATATATTACAAATTTGTTATTTCTATTTCTCATATTTTTTTTGTGAATTTCATAGGGCCTTTTATTTTCTATTTATATTGACCAAGCAGGTTACAGAAATATAAAAACGGTCGATGGCCTCAACCTGCCCGGAGGAAACCAGGTCTGTTGGCCATCTCAATGCATTGAAAGCAAACCAAAATTGGAAAGTTTTCATCCGTCTGTGTGCATCATCTGCTAGCTGTTCTATATCGTACTATTCTACGCGTAGAAAATAAAAACTAAGTTTATACAAAATTATGTATTTCATAAGCCATCATAAAAGGAACCATTAAGCATTTGAGGAGGAGACTGGAGCGGGGTCTTTCACAAAAGGCCTTGGCATGTCCACTTGCTGGGTTTGCTGGAGCTGCTTTTCTATACGACGCACGTGGTCATCAACTCTGCTAATACGATCAGCTGCCTGGTACTGGGTGATTTTAATGTGGTAGAGTTGGTTTTGCATATCTTGAAGTATGTCCTTCAGGCTGGTGTCTATCTTTGGCTGCTCTTAGTGAACCTGAGCTGGGGGAAAACTCTACATGGCCTTTGCAAGAAGGCATTTCAGGATCCAGTAAGTGTGGATTGTTCGATGAAATGACGTAAGACGGCCTCTAGTATTGCCAGGGTCAGTGATAAAATCCAAGATTTCAGTTTTAGCTTCCAAGTCTTCAGGATCTGTTTGTATTTCCTTTTCCCAACCACGGATTTCCTGGCGAATCGTGGAAGAGTTTCCTATGACATAGCTGGCTGCCAGGTCCTCTAGAATCTCTTGGTTCGACTTCCTACCACGCTTCTTGGAGGTGTACTCAGTTTTAGTATATTGCTTCCCTTTGGCAGTTTGGGTTGAGGCCCGTCTCTTCCCCATGTCGCGTAAGAACCTGGTGTACAAGACAGACATGCAACAGTACACATGAAGGATGAAATCAACATAAAGGAACCTCAAAATTGTTAGCCCCTTATCTTCTTTGTTATGGTTACAAAGTAATTCAAAGGCCTGGAATTGTTGGGGCCTAGCAATGCCACAGTTCATGCAGGCTGTATGCAGTGTTGTGATACAGAATACAAAGAAACCTTTTGCTCGACACGACTGCCCTAACCTTTCTACAAGGTGTAACAGAATCAATTGGAGCGGACCTTTTGACCGACAATTAGTTAAAGAAAAATTCCAGAGCGAAAGCAGAGAATGAGATCCTGCAGCGAAATGAATCCTACAATAACCCGACTTCCTTAACCTTTCTGCAAGGTGTAACAGAATCGACTGGAGCAGACTAGTTAACAGACAATTAGGAAAATAAAAACTCCCGAGACAAGGAATCTCACTACAACCTAGACTACCAGGATAATTTAACAACAGGAGCAAAGGCAGATGTTGACTTCCGGCAGTGAATTGTATCCAACAAACCTTGTAAACTAAACGCCATCGCAATTCCGTTAGGGTATAAAACACAATCATCATAACACTGGATGCAGGATTATATGGTTTGCATACAAGGGAATTAAGCATATAAAGCAAATAGCAGGGGTC
Organism: Pinus albicaulis; assembly: GCA_034641835.2. Classification (NCBI taxonomy): domain Eukaryota; kingdom Viridiplantae; phylum Streptophyta; class Pinopsida; order Pinales; family Pinaceae; genus Pinus; species Pinus albicaulis. Next base: position 1,634,421,547 of record CM076580.1, on the reverse strand, counting down.
TCGGAAGCAAGGGAGAACCTCTTGCAGTGGAGTAACAGAGGAAAAGACCAATAAAAGAATCTGCGCTACCCTTTTAAACAGCAAGGAGACTGAAACCACATCGTTACTAACCATTAAAGCTAGAAAAAGGCTGGATACATACCACCACCTGTTCGAATGGACCGTGCCCGGCGCCCTCCACTGAATCCTCCAAGCTCTTGCATGCAATGACCGATGCGTGCAAGAATGAAGGCTAGGAGGTGGCCGACTTACCATTTTTGAAACTTTCCTCCGGCGTTCTGACAGCGCAGGCTGTCCACCTTGCGTACTCATCAAGGATTGGATGTTATCGTACTGCAGAGACGTGGAGTTACAGTTTCGCATGATGAGAGGTGATTGATATAAGGACGCACAAACCGCCACCTTACCGTGGCTCATAAATGCGCTCGGACAGGTGTACACCCCGATCGGGGGGATTTCTATTTCTCATATTTTTCACATTACCTTTATAATATTTTCACATTGATAATTTTCTAAAATTAATTTTATATATATATATATATAATATTTTTTAAATGAATACTAGGAAAGATTCATAGAAACTGACAACTTGCGGGAACTCGGAGGAAACCCTAGCGGCTGAACTCGGGGGGTTACAGGTTCCATGGCGGGCTCGGCGCCCTGCGAGGGGTTGGCACTCTGCTTAGGAGACCCCTGAATCGACTTTGGCAGCAGCGACTTTTGTATTGTGACGACGACACCGGTTTTTACCCCAAGTTACCGGGTTCCCCTGTCGCTATTTTTATTGGGTAATGTGTTTTGGTTTAGTTTATGTTCTGATCAGTGCACCTGTCTGACCGGTCTTGGGGCTTTTGGCCGAGCTCCTTTGAACTTATATTGACTGCTATCGATTGGGGTGGTTTGTTTTTCTTGGACCGGGGACTGTTTCCTTGTCTATTTGCTGGATTTGCGGATTGTTTTATCTGCCTTGGCATTTGCTGCTATCTTTTGGCCGACCGACTGTATTGCGTGGGGCCTTTCGGGTCTGTGGAACCTGACCTAGAGGCATCTTGGCTGTTTCATCGGGCCCTCACCACCATCAGCGTCTGCACCAGAACTGACACTCTCTGTCTCGGGACTGTGGATTTTACCGGACCTTCCACCATTCACCGCGAGGTTTGGCCCTATTTTGAAGGTAGTACACGGTTTTAACCAGGGTCTCACTACCCATTATGGATCACTATGATGATGCGGTGGATTATTCGGAGGACCCCCTGGAGGGGGTCGACATCTAGGGACTTGAAGCACAAGATGCGGAGGACTACATGTCTGACCTAGACCTGATTCCTGAGGTGGCGGCACCTGCTCCGTCCGAGCTGGCTAATGTGGGAGGCTACATCTCACCTCTGGCTGACCTGCCTATTTTTTCTCTCGACTCTCCCTCGGGTGCAGACTTGGGATCGTTGGATTTTCCCCAGGCAGGACAAGATATCACCACGAGTGTCGCTATTGGATGCTCAGCGCAGTTCTCGGAGGCGGTTTACCATGATATCGGGGTCGCTACCGAATCACTGGCTCAACTGAGCATTGGTGGACCTAACTCTCATGGACCAACGGACCCAGGGGACGAGACGCTCTTAGACTTGGCTCCCACTGCACCAGAGGCGGCATCGGGGGCGTTTACAAATATATCGGAGGACTTCAACTTGCAGGGGGGGATTGGCACATCCTCTGTGACTGACGACTCTGTGGAGCCGGAGCTGGGCTGCTCAAGGGCAACAAATTTGCACAAGGTCACAAAAAATAAACTCATCTATACCACAAACTTTGGCAGCGAGAGCAGTATGGTGGACTGGGGCTTTATTGCAACCAAGACTCTTGTGGGGAAGGTCCGCGGCCAAAAATACTCTGTCACTCGGCTTCGGAGGTGGATTCGTGAAATCTGGAGTGACACTCTCCCTATCCTCCCAGAGGTCCAGGTCCTCACCAAAGGCTGGTTTTCACTCTCTTTTGATCGCCCTGAACAATCGGACTGGGCTCTCAAGCATTACTGGCATCTTGAGATGCACCCGGTCTACCTCAAAAGATGGGTTCCCCTGTTCGACCCTAAAAAGGAGAATGCCGGTGCTGGCCCCATCTGAATGAGGCTGCCTGGTTTGCCACTGCAGTTTTGGAGCGAATCCGCGCTGAAGAACATCGGAGGACATTTTAGCCTCTATCTAGATCATGATCGATCCTATTTCACATCGGGCAGTCGCGCAGTGGCCCAGATCTTGATCTTCTTAGACACTAGGGATGGCCTCTATGAAAGTTTCAACATGGTTTTTGATGGGATGACCTGGCAGCAACCACTGGACTACGAGGGCATGCCATTTCGATGCCGGAAGTGTCATGTTGTTGGTCACTTGTATAAGGATTGTCCTATGTTGGGCATTGGCAAGCAGGCTCCGCAGAAATCCTGTTCGACGGGTACTCAGACTGGGCCGGTGAATAGCAAGGTGTTGGGAGGTGCTGTTGTGAGTCTGCTGATCCCGGACGGCCCGAGAGAGGCTGAACTGATGCCTACTGTTCTTCCATCGTGGACCACCTCGCAGCCCAGAACTCGCTCGCTGGCTTCGATGGAGACTACTCAACGGATCCCTCCTATTCCGGGTAACTCTCTTTCCTGTGCCTCTTCGATTTCTAATGGTATTCCTGTCCTACCAGTTTGCACTTCTTTTCAAATCACATCTGGTATTGGCGATATCATTCAGTCATCTCCTATTCATACCACTGGCATTCCTTCGTCTATGTCTGGCATTCCTTCGAAACTCCCCGCGGTTTGCTGTACTATGGCTTTGACGCACCCGTCATCCACTCCTATTATCCACCACTCCTCTAATGAACTCCGATGCCACTCATCCTCATCTTCCGAGACTCCCTCATCGCGTCATAACTATTTCCTTAGATCACTCTCTCTACCACAGTCGGGTGAGACTTTTGGGATTGGGCCTAGTCTGGACTGTATTCCCATCAAATCTCGGGGTCGACCATCTGCATTGGCGAAGGCGATCAAAAGAGAAAATCTTGAAGTTGAAGCCGGCACTCAATCCTCTCTTATGCGGGTCCTTAGAGCCAGAAGACCCTCGTTGACAGTTACATCATGATCTGCCTCTCATTCAATTGCAGGGGTCTGGCCAACCCCGATAAGAGATTGGCCCTCAAGGATTTGTTAACTCAACGACCTATTGACATTCTATTTCTTCAGGGAACGCTTGGTGCTGGCCCTGACGTGCAGGCTCTCTTGACCTCTCTCCTACCTCGTTGGACTTTCATCACCCTTGATGCATCAGGGCGATCTGGGGGTTGTGCTTTGGGCATTAATGACAGGACTACCTGGATGACTAACTGTTGGGGTCGATCTGGAGTTCTGGCTATGAATGTCCTCTTTGGTAACTCGGAGGTGGAATTTACTTTGATCAACATTTATGGGCCCTGCACTAACAGAGAGCATTTCTGGACTTCTCTGTTGACTTGTTCTTTACTCAATGCACCTCATCTTATTCTGGGTGGTGATCTTAATTTCTCTTTAGGGATCTCTGAATCTTGGGGCCCCAATGCTTCCCCGGATCCATTAGCCGAGTTTTTCAATTCCCTGCTGGATGCCTCAAATCTGTTTGATATTCAATCTACCAAGATTCAACCCACCTAGAGGAACAGAAGGACTGGCATTGCTGCACTGGCACGCAGGTTAGACAGATTTCTTATTAAGCAGACCCTCCTACCTATTATGACTCGGGCTCATCAATGGGTGGGGATGGGTGGTAAATATGACCACTCTCCTATATATCTGGATTTCGAGTGTGGTCCTAATAGGGCTCGCTCCCCTTTCAAATTTAATGCTCGGTGGCTGAGAGATCCTGATTACACCCTGATGGTTACTCGGGCCTGGCAACGATGTGGCCCTTTGAATGACTGAGACCCCGGCAGGATTATCAATGAAAATCTTAACCGAATCAAAAAACTTACTATTCGATGGGTTAGGAACAAGAAGAGATCGGAGAGGGAGGCTCTGATCAATATTGAAAATAAGATTGCCAGTCTCAACAATGCTGATTTACTGGGCTATCGATCTGAGGATACCAGGGCACATCTTATTGCTCTTGAATCGGATAGAGCTAAATTTCTGAGACAAAAGGAGGAAGACTGGAGACTAAAAAGCCGGGCTATATGGTTACAAGCGAGTGATGAAAATACTAAATTCTTTCAGCAGCATGCAAATGGCCGGAGGGCTGCAAATGGCATTTGGGAACTGTCTGACAACAATGGATTTACAGCAAGAACGCAGTCTCAATTATCTGACCTGGGCACTAGACACTTCACAAACCTTTACAGGGCGTCTAACAGCATTGACCTCCCGGACATCATGCGCATTACCCAGCATATCGAAAGATTTGTTGAACAGGATCAGATGGATGACCTCAATGCACCAGTCACCTTAGGTGAGCTGGAAGGTGTATTGAAATGGTTCAAGCGGGACAAAAGCCCTGGGCCTGATGGTTGGCCCATTGAGTTTTTAATTCATTTTTTTGATCTCATTTCATCTGACCTGTTGACTATGATTGAAGACAGCAGAGTGCGAGGTCGAATTTATGATGGATTCAACACCACTTTCATTGCTCTAATACCAAAATCTGACAATCCAACTAGCTTCAATGAATATAGACCTATATCTCTGTGTAACTGCATATACAAAATCATATCCAAACTCATTGCTAACCGCATCAAGCCTTTCCTGTCTACACACATTGAAAAAGAACAATTTGCATTTCTGAATCATAGGCAGATCCACGAAGCTATTGGCACGGCCCAGGAAGTTCTCCATACCATTAAGACCCAACGCCAGAAATCCACCATTCTTAAGATCGACCGCACAAAGGCATTTGATCGGGTCAACTGGAGTTATCTCCATCTCATTTTGATCCATTCTGGTTTCCCTCATCTGTTTATAAACTGGATTATGGGATGTATTTGTCATGCCACTTTCAGCATTCTGATCAATGGCACCGCATCTGATTTCTTTCATGCGGGGAGAGGACTGCGACAGGGATGTCCTCTCTCGCCATTATTATTTGTCTTGGTTATGGAGGGACTCTCGGGGCTTATCAAGAATGCTAAAGACAGAGGAGAACTCCAAGGGCTCCGAATTAACGACACTCTTCATCTCACTCATTTATTATTTGTAGATGACGTTCTCATTTTCCTCAATGGTACTAGACAAGACTCTGTTCATTTTGATCTGCTTCTGCACTGTTTTTGCAGGGCCACTGGCATGGAACCTAATGGTACCAAATCCACCATTATTATGACTGGCTGCTCGGGTATGGAACAAGGTATCTCTCTGCACCTATTTGACTATGTTCGCATTGACATCAATGACGGACTCAAATATCTGGGTTTCCATATTAAACCAAATGACTACAAGATCAAAGACTGGAACTGGATGATTGCCAAGATTGAACGCAGGATCAATATATGGTATAACAGATGGTTATCCAGGGTTGGACGACTGATCCTCATCAAATCTGTGCTGGAAGCTATTCCGGTCTATTGGATGACCCTGGCTTGGATTCCAATTGGCATCACTAACAGAATCAAAAAGATTTGCAGGAAATTTATCTGGCGCAATCAGGGTCAAGCATCCACCTTTGCTTGGGTTGCCTGGGATCGCATTAGCATCCCTAAACATTGGGGAGGCTGGGGATTAAAATATTTACATCTCTTCTCGAAGGCCCTGGCTGCTAAGATGTGCTGGCATTTAATCACGGGTCAGAGTCTCTAGAAAGATGTCATTGTGGCTAAATATATTTCGCCTCGGAACCCCCTCAATTGGATTCGAGACAGGATTGGTCAGACCACTGGCTCATCTATTATTTGGAAGGCGATCAATAAGGCGGCACATATTATTCAGCTTGGTTTATCTTGGCAGATTGGCACGGGTACTATGGTCCGCATAGGCTCTGATTCGTGGTCTGGCAGTGGAGATCATTACAAACTACCTGTATTTATCACTGAACACCTTGCAAACAGAAATATTTTTTACCTTGCATAGATTACAGACCTGGCTCATACCTCGTGGCGGGGCCAAGCCTGGCTCAGCGCTGCGGACCTTGACATCCCACTGGCGGGTGCTTGGATTTGGCAGAGGTATATTTGGGCCCTTAAAGACACAAACATTCGGTTTACAGAGCAGGCAGATAGGTTAATTTGGGCTGTATCTCCACATGGTTGATATGCTCCTAAACTTGGATACCATGCTTTAATTAGGACTAAGGAACCTCCTATCAAAGAATGGTGGTGGCGCTGTCTTTGGAAATTAACTGCCCCTCACAAACACAGAACGCTGTTCTGGTGCATACTCAATAAATGTATTCCCACCATGGATTACCTCCACAAAAGAGCGTACCAAGGGGCTTCACAATGCAGTTACTGTCGGGCTTGCTGTGAGGATGCGATCCACTTATTCCTCCTATGTAACAGAGTCAAATATATCTGGGCTCGGATCTGCACAGACCTGGGCTGTAATCTTATTTGGCAGGGAGACAGCATTCTGGCAGCCTGGACTAATTGGTGGAGGCACTATGATAATGAACCGCGCATGAGGAATCTTCCTTTAATTGTGGCATGGGAGATCTGGATAGGACGAAATAGACATATTTTCAGAGATATTCCTATCGACTGTGATCATATTGGCGCAGCCTCCATTGCTACCTTCAGTCTTTTTCCGGTTGACAGTCATCACAGCAAGCCTCCTCTCGACACCCCTGAAATAATAGATCACAGGCATGCTTGGGCATACTTTGATGGTGCGTCCAATGCTGCAGGATGTGGAGGGGGTGCAATCCTCTACTTAAATGACCACCACTTCTACCATATCAGAATGGGATTGGGACCCGGTACAAATAATTATGCTGAAATGAATTTCCTTCGCCTACTGCTGACTTTTGCACAGGACATCCAATGCAACGTCATCCAAATTTTTGGTGACTCGCTGCTTGTTATCAATTGGTTCAATAATCTTGCACTATGTCACTCGCACACACTGTCTGCACTGCTGCGGGAGGTTCATCATCTCAAAGCCCTTTTTGATTCTATCTCAGTCACTCATATTTACAGGTCTCGGAACACAATGGCCGACAAATTATCCAAAGAAGCATCGGAGATAGATTGGGGCACCTGGCATTTCACTGAACACACGGGCAAACATGTTTACAGATATTTTCATCGGCCATTCATAGAGGAGGCACATCTATAGGTGACTTACTTGCTGTACAGGTTTTTTTGGGGAGAATTTTGTGTCTATATCCCGGGATATCTACTACCGACATGTATATTTAATTATATAGTTTATATTTTTTGTTGTTTTTGTTAGTAAGCTAAGCACCGAGCTTACTAAGTAACTTTTAAATTATCCCTGAAAATATGTTTATTTCTGGGACTGGTTTCATACCTGCTTGATGGCATGTATTTTGACTGTTTTAGTTTTGGACTGATCAGTTTTGCACTACACAGCTATATGTAACATGTAATCTCTCTATAATGAAAGTTTACGAATTTTTTCTCTCTGAAAAAAAAATATTTTTTAAAATTTTTTAAATGATAAATAAAATAAAACTCAAATATTTAATATCATTTTAATTTAAAAATTAAAGTTTTCTTGTCTATGAGTTGTCTTCACGGTGTTATTAAAACTGTCGGTGTATTGAGTTTATCCTTGAATTTATATTAGTTTTTCTTTTGAATAAAAAAAATCTATTTTATATATGAATTTTCGTTAAATATTTAAATTTGGACTCGGAGCCTTATTATCTCTACTTTTAAAAGTGGGGATACAAATAATCCTTCTAATTATCGGACAATTATGATCAGCCCTCTCTTAGCCAAGTTATATGGTATTATTTTGGAAAAGAAGTTGAGCATTTAGCTTGAAAGTGAAGGTAAGCGGGGTAAAGGCCAAGTGGGTATTAGAAGGCAACACTCAACAACAGACCACCTCGTTACGCTTAGGATCATTGTGGAGGAATGCCGCAATGATAAATCTAATCTCTTATGTTGCTTTGTGGACTTTAGAAAGGCTTTCGATACGGTTCCTAGAAACAACCTATGGAATAGATTAGAAGAGCTCAATGTTCCTTTAGAGCTAAGAGCGGTCGCTATAAGGTTATACGAGAATGTAATTGGCAAGTTAAAAAGCAATGAGGGGTGGTTGAAAGATATTAAGTGTAATATCGGAGTTAAACAAGGTTGCCCCCACTCCCCTACCCTATTTGGAATTTACATCGACAAGCTAGAAGGTTGTTTAGAGGAAGCATGATGTGCTGGCACGATCTTAGCTGGGATAGTCATCATCCTTCTTCTCTATGCTGACGATATTGTTCTTCTCACAAGGTGCCCATCTGATCTTGATAAGCAACTTAGACTTCTTAAGGATTTCTGCTCTACAATGGGTATGTCTGTTAACACTGACAAAACAAAAGTTATGATTATCAAATCCAAGAAGGAAACTTACGCTAATTTTATGTATGACAATAGTAACTTGGAGGAAGTGTCTTCTTACAAGTACCTAGGAATTGATATTCATCACAAGCTCAACTGGAACTATAGCATTCCGAAAAGGATTAATGGGGGGTGGAAAGCTTATTTTGGTCTTGAAAATAATTGTAAAACGGCAAACCTCGTAATCTGGGATAGAAAGAAGTTCCTCTTTGAAACTTTAGTCGCTCTTGTTATCTTATATGGATGTGAGGTTTGGAGTTACAACATCTTTAGAGAATCCTAGAGAAATATTGAGCAAATCCAGAAGCGTTTTATAACGTATAACCTTAAATTTAAAAGCAATACACCCTATCCTATTCTCCTTATAGAAGTGGGTCTTTCCCCTATCGAGAGCCTAGCTATGACTAGGCTTCTTTGTACAAGCACAAGCTCAATAGCATACGAGACCATAGACTTCCTAAGCTAGCTATAAATTCCAGCCAAAACCACCTAAGGCTTAAAAGAGGTTGGTATAAAGACACCAGGGCCTAATTAAACCATTGGGAGATCGACGAGAATGTTGCATTGCAAAACATTAATAACATTAAAAAAATTGTTACTTCTAAGTTCAAAGAAAAAATGTGGTGTGAGAAAGAACTATCAGCTAAAAGAAAATTAAGATATTATAAGGAGGTCATCAACCCCACCCTAGAAGATCAAAAGTATCTCTCTGTTTTAACTAGCTCAAAGAAGAAAATTAATATAGCCAAGATTAGAACGAACTCTCATGAGCTCCATAGTGAAACAGGTCGTTGGACAATTCCTAAAACACCATGGATGGAAACGATCTGCCATCTCTGTGAGAATATGAACATCGAGGATGAAAAACACTTCCTCTTAGAGTGCCCCGCGTACAACCACATTAGAGCTCAATTTCATAATATTTGTTGCAATATTGACCTTCCTAGCCTTTTAAGATGTCAAAATTATAGTGAGCTCGGGAGGCTTCTCTCCAAGCTTTTCGAGCATAGGAATAAAATCCTAAATCAAACTAAATAACTCTTTTCTTTAGGTCCGATAGACCAAATATTGGTCTTAGTGGACGTTAACCATCATCATCATCACCATTGATTTATCAATTTATCTATTTCAATTTATAAAATGTATATTATAAAATGCATCTATCCAAAAATTTAAAAGTGAATGCCCTTTGGATTATGGATTCTTACACCAATGTACGCTTCATTAATTAATGATATATATACTAGTACATGGTGTTGTCTAGTTGTTTTTATTAAAGTTTTGGGATACAATTCTAAATTGTGAAATTTACACAACTTAGTTATTTAAAATGAGATTTGAATATATAAATAGATTTAATATTTAAATTTAAATTATAATTATAATAAATTTCTAAGAAAATATTACATGTTTATATAGAACGCTATATATAAAAACAATTAATAATTCAAAAATCGGTATAATGTCAAAAAGAGAAAAGAAGGTTATTGCATAAGATTTTTGTGTGTGCATAAATGTGACACTAACTATTAAAATAATGTGCAATTGGTATAGAGTTGCCATGAATGTTTTTTTTTTTTTACAGAAACGGTTATAGATTATATTAACTAATTGGTCTAAATGCCAGATTTCGAATTACAATGAGAGGGAGCAGAGCCCAAAGAATTTTGGCAACCAGAAGTGCTATGGAGCTTATGGTCAGCTTCTAGCTCTTTTTGCTTACAGCTATGGATTCGATTTCTGTGATTTGCCCAAGCTTAAAAGTAAAAACGAAATGATTCAATAACAAGCAGTAAAACATGTCAACTGACTAATTATGGAATTGGATCCCATGTTTCATCCCCGTCTCTTATCATTTCCCCAGCAGAGAGAAGGGCAGCTTTATTAGCTTCAAGGTCTACATCTTTGTTGTTGTCTCTCAGTACATGAAAGTATTTCAGACTTTGGAATGAGTTCCCCAGAGTTCTGATTCTAGAAATCAGTCTTGCCAATCTTAAGTCCCGTAGAGATGAGTTGGTCACCATGATTTTTATTATCACTTGGGAATCCCCAAAAATATTTTCCTCCTTGATATCCAATTCTAAGAGCAATTTAAGACCTTGGAAGAGGGCCAAAGCCTCAGCTTGAATGCTGGAGTTGATCCCCAGACCCCAGGCAAAGTTGTAGATCGATATGCCTTCAGTGTTCTTTACAACTCCTCCTGCCCCAGCCTTGCCAGGATTTCCCTTTGATGCCCCATCAAAGAAGAGAGAGTGCACCTTTTGATTGGAGATCCAATCTTGAAAAGCTTCATTTTTTTTCCCCTTATTTGCCAGTCTTTATAAGGGGAGGTAATTCTGATAGCTTGATGAAATTGCAGGCTTAGGGGGGCACCCCATACAGTATCTAACTGATTTAGATTTGAAGCATCTTTTTGTTCTCTCGAGCATTCTTTTAACTGGAATTTTATCTTAGCCGTTACAACCTTGGCATCATGTTGTGTGTTCCTAAAAATTTTGTTGTTTCGCTCTAGCCAAATCTGCCAGCAACAGATTTTAGGAAGGGAAGACCAAGCTTCTTTAATCACTTTTTTTTTTGGAGGAGGGCTGGGATAACTGTTCTGCCAATTTGCAAAGAGATCAATTATGGAGATGGGAAGAACAAAATTGGGGTTCCAATAATCCATCAGTTCACTCCAAATCTGCAGAGCGAATTTACAATTTAACATGAGATGGGTGGCACATTCCACATTCTCTCTGCATAGAGGGCACCTGGACGGGCCATGAAGTCCACGTTTATGCAATTTATCATCGGTGAGGATTTTTCTGTGGCATAAAATCCAATAGAACATGTCAATTTTGGGCAGAGAGGAGAGGCGCCAGATCGCATTCCATGGAGCAGGGTCAGGTGGAACATATGGTCTCAATGATATTTTTGAGTAGCCTTGTGCTACGGTGTAACCAGCTGACAGCGAACCCCATCGACGCGTATCCCTTCTGCGCGCATGTGAAGGAGCAATACCATTCAACAGAGAACGAAGGCAGCCGCAATCGTGAAGTAGCTTCGGAGGCAAGTCAATAAAGTTCCAACCTACCCAGCGCATCCCAGACCATGTGGAAATATCCCACAGAGTGGATTTCCCTGAAGTGGTCAACCAGCTGTGCAGTGCATTCAAGGAGGAGCATTCACCAATTGGAGCTCGATCCATGATGCGATCAGTCCAAATATTTATATTTCTACCATTTCCAGGGATCCAGTAAGCATTGGAGTGAATCCAGGGGGCGGATTTGGAGCAGAGTCTTACAAAGGGAGAGACGCCTTGGGGGAGAGGCCCATCCAGGCAGCGAACTCTCTTGCCTTTGAAATATTTCCTCCATAGTGCTAATTGGGCCCAGCCATGCTTGGGCACAATGATTTTCCAAATTAGTTTGGCTCCCATGAAAATGTTCTGAAGGGAGAGATTCTTGAAGTTTAAACCCCCCTCCATTAGAGGCTTGGAGACAGTCTCCCAGTTAACGAGTGGGATTTTCCTCTCATTTTTTTTTCCTCCCTTCCAAAAGAATTTGCGAATGTGCTGGTCCATTTTCTGAAGAATGCCAATTGGAGCAAGGAGTACTGAGAACTAAAATAAGGGGAGGCTATTGAGCACAACTTTGATGAGAACTGTCTTGCCCGCAATATTAAGCCAGGTGAATCCCCATGCCTGGGGTTTATTCTTGAATTTTTCCACTTGGGGGAGCCAATCTCTGCTGTAGGCTGGCTTGAGGAAGACATGGAGCCCAAGATATTTAAAAGAGGTCCAAGATGAGGAGGTTGTGAAGCCAAAACATCTAGCAACGGAATTAAGCAGGTTGGGCGTAGTATTCCAACAGTAAATGTGACATTTCCCCTTGTTGAGGCTACTTCCTGACTCCATACAAAACTTGTCTAGCGCTTCTTTGAATATGTTGGCTGAGAGGATCGATGCAGCCCCCAGCAACAAAGTATCGTCTGCAAAGAGGGCATGATTGATGCTTTTAACTCCTCTTGCTATGCAAATCCCTGAGATCTCCTGCTCTTGCATTTTCTTGTTAAGGTGGAAACTGAGAACGGAGGCTTGGAGGACAAAAATAAGAGGAGAAAGGGGACACCCCTGCCTTAGTCCTCTTGAGGCTTTGAAAAAATCAACAACTCTGCCATTTACTAGGGGAGCAATCCAGGGCTCCGAGATGCAGGCCCGGATCTAGTTTATAAAACTCTCACCAAATCCAAACTTTTGCAGAACATTCAAGAGAAAACTGTGCCTAACACGATCGAAAGCATTTGCTAAATCCAGTTTGACAACCATACCTTTTTCCTTGCAATGCTGGCTCGAAAGGATTTCCTCTTGAACTAAGATGAAGTTGTCCACTAGCTGTCTACCGTGGATAAAGCCCCCTTGATTCTCTGGTATGATTTTGGGAAGAAGATATTTCAGCCTGTTAGCGATTACTTTGGTGATCAGCTGGTAACCAGTGTTGCAAAGAGAGATGGGAAGAAATATGTTGAAGGAGCTGGCACCTTTCTCCTTGGGGATGAGTGCAAGGAACGTGGAGTTTGTACTTCCTCCAATTTTCTGACAGACTTGGGATTTTTGGACCATTTTATAGAGATCTTTTTCCACAATTTGCTAGCAGGATTGAAGAAATCTGGCAGAGAATCCATCTGGTCCTGGGGCTTTGTCTGGGTCCATGGAAAAGAGGGAATTCTTGACTTCAGCCTTGGTGACTTTAGCTTCTAGATGATGGTTCATCTCAGCTGTGATTGAAAGGGGAACCCAGTCAAGAAGACAAGAAGTTTGAACCAGATTCACATCCTCACTATACAAATTTTTGAAATGTAGAAAGGCTGCTCGTTTGATGCTTGCAAAGTCCTTTTGATTGATAGTTTCTCCCTTGATTTCAGCAATGGAATTGAAGCATTTTCTGGCTTGAGCTTGCTTGTGAAAGAAAGAGGAATTGCTGTCTCCTGCTTTGAGCCAAAGGCAGTGAGACTTAATCCTCCAAAATTCTTCTTCAGCTAGGCAGGCTTTATGGAAGTGTTGTTGGAGTTGGGCCTCCTTATCGAGGATTTCTCTGGTTACATCTGCCTCTTCCAATAGCATATGATGTGCATCTAGCTGATTTTGGAGATTTTTCCTTTCAGCTGCTGGATTGGGAAGGGTTTTGGTCCAAATTTTTAGAGCAGCTTTCGTTCTTCTGATATTTTCTTCCCACACATAGAATGGTGATCCATTGACTGGCTGAGACCAACTTTCCTTGACTATCTGCAAAAAATTGGGTTCCTTGACCCAGAGGGGGATAAATCTGAAGGGGATGGGGCCAACATCAGGGTGGGCCCGAAGCTCAAGCTTGATGGGATTGTGATCAGATATGCTGCAAGAAAGGATTTGCATACTAGCTTCTAATCCAAGCAAAAGAAAGGAACTTTGGACAAAAAATCTATCAAGCCTTGCTGCAATGTGGCCTGGGTCTACTCTTTTATTTGACCAAGTATACTTACCAGAAGAGGGATTGATGTCTAGCAGATCCCAATCCTGTAGTAGATCCTCTGCCCATTCCCTTACTGGATCTCGCACAATGCTTCCTCCTCGCTTTTTTGAAGAGTGCAACGTGAGATTAAGATCACCGACAATAATGATGTTGTCCAGATTCCCAAGGTCTGCTTGGCTTCTTATTGAGTCCCAACAGGCCTTTTTTTCTCCAGCATTGACCGGCACATAAACATTGAAGAGAAAAAATGTCTCTTTAGTAACGAGATGCTGCATTTTTAGCAGTAGCCAGTGAGTATTTGAAGTCTCAGATAATAACGAAAACTTGCTATCGTTCCAAATAGTGCCCAGCTTTCCAGAGGCTCCGCGGGCTGAGACAGCTTTTGCTTTACTTTTACTCCAGAGTTTTTTATTTGTTTGGAGGAAGTCTGAGTCCTCCATCTTGGTCTCTTGGATAAGGAATATGTTTGAGGCTTCTATTCTTATTAAGTTTCTTATGGCTTCTTCCTTGATTCTACTCCCCATACCCCTACAATTCCAGGAGACAATTTTCATTATTTACCTTTGTTCTGGTGGGCTCCCTTGGAGCCTTGAGCCTGGTTTCTTTCCATCTTCGGCTTTTTTGCTAACAATTTCTCCAGAGTTGGTTGGCTGCCTTGTAACTTATCCTTGTACGTTTCCTACTCTCTTTTCTCCCGATCTGTTTTGCGGCCTCTTGTGGATCTCCTTACAGAGGCTTGGGAGTCACCTATTTCTCCATCCTCCTCTGAGTCTTCCGACTCTTGGTCCTCTTCCTCAACTTCGACGAGATTTCCTTTTGAGATTTCTACAACACTTGCATCCTTGGAAGAGATAGAGAGGTTACCTTTATCTGGAGACACTGCCTTTTGGACCACAACCTCATGGGTTTCCTCTATCTGCGAGCTTAGAGGATCAAACTTATTTTCTTGCACCGACTTGGGCGAGGGCTGCTGGGTAGAGGCCTGGTGATGACCTTTTCCATTATGGCCTCTCGGCTTTTGAGTCTTGTGAGAAGTTTTAAAGTGCTTGACTTGATTCCAGTCGTCCCCCTTCCCCTGCATAGCCTCGCTATTGGACGGACAGCCTCTGGCGAAGTGGCCATAGACATGGCATTTCCGGCATTTGAAGGGCAGCTACTCATAGTCCAGTTTCTGCACATGCGTCCAGCTTTCGAAGTTGATTTTAATGGCCTCCGGCAGCCCCACCTCTAGATCTACTTCTACGCAGATTCTGGCGCAGTCATATTGGTCCTTATTATTTGCTCGATCTATGAATTTCCCAAGGGAATTTCCAATGTGCTTCAAAGAGTCCCAAATCCAGCAATGAACTGGGGGATTTGGGAGCCTAACCCACACCGAGACCACTGTGGGCACATCCACTGCTGGATTGAAAACCGGTGTCCATTTATTTAGGTACAAACCCTGAGGGCCCATGAAGTAGGGGCCGTTTTGGAAGATCAGATCTTTATCATCCTTTGAAGAGAATTCGAAGAGGAAGAACCCTCTCCCCAAAAAATAAGAGGTAACACTTTCTTTGATCAACGACGCCCAGTTTTTGATGACCCAGCTCTCAGTGGTTTTGGGGGATGGCCATAGCCCAGTGAAATGGCCGATGAGAGCTCGCTCGGCCAAAGATAATGCAACCTGGATCGGGGTTTCTAGAGGAAGGGAGATCTCAGGTATATCTTCCAATTTCTTGATGAATTTCGCAACTTCTAAGATCTTCTTCTTTGGAAGCCCTGCCAAGAGTCGGTTAAAAGCCTCAGCAGTCGTGGGCGGAGGTGGAGGAGGGGGAGGCGCCTGGGGAGTGCCCAACACCTCCATGGGCACGAGCCCTAGGTTGGACGCGGGCCTGTCTCAAGCAATCAGACGCAACAGTGGGCAGCGATCCAGCGCCAACTCCAAATTCATCATTCGATTGCCATGAATGTTAATATTATATAGTTTTGTAAATAGAAAGTTTAAGCAAAAGCCATCTTTTGCTTAAACTTTCTATTTACAAAACTATATAATATTAACATTCATGGCAACTCTATACCAATTGCACATTTTTTTAATAATTAGTGTCACATTTATGCACACACACAAAAATCTTATGCAATAACCTTCTTTTCTCTTTTTGACCTTCAACCGATTTTTGAATTGTTAATTATTTTTATATAAAGAGTTCTATACAAACATGTAATATTTTTTTTAGAAATTTATTATAATTAAATTTTAAATTAAAAATATTAAATCTATTTATATATTAAAATCTCATTTTAAATAACTAAATTGTGTAAATTTCACAATTTAGAATTGTATCCCAAAATTTCAGTAAAAAAAACTAGACAACATCATGTAATAGTATATATATCATTAATTAATGAAGCGTACATTGGTGTAAGAATCCAGAATCCAAAGGACATTCACTTTTAAATCTTTGGATATATGGATTTTATAATATACATTTTAATCCAGAATCCAAAGGGCATTCACTTTTAAATCTTTGGATATATGCATTTTATAATATACATTTTTATTCCATATTAGTGTTATATGAGATAGATAGATAAAATAATAATATGAGATAGATAAGGTCAATTAAAAAATAATTAACAATTCAAAAATCGGTATAAGGTCAAAAAGAGAAAAGAAGGTTATTGCATAAGATTTTTGTGTGTACATAAATGTGACACTAACTATTAAAATAATGTGAAATTGGTATAGAGTTGTCATGAATGTTAATATTATATAGTTTTGTAAATAGAAAGTTTAAGCAAAAGCTATATATATATATATAGGATAGTTATGAAATCAAAAAGCGGGTCTCAATACCGTGTTTGGTTCCTCTGTCACCACAGTAAAATAAATTGTGACTTAGAATCACAAGAATATTCATTTTTTTATATAGTGAAATGTAGATTTTATAATTATATTCATAGGTGTTAAGTGAATTATATTTTAGAGAATTTCACTAAATTGTATTATTAAATGACACATTTCACTTTAAGAAATATATAGACTATTAAAAAATAAATATAATAGTTAGCTAAATAATTATTTTAACTTACTTAAATTACATATTTTTAATCTATTGGTTCTTGAAATACACTTTAAGATACCCTTTTTCAATGACAAAGATTTTAATGATATTTTTTTCAAAGTCCTTGATATATAATGGTTAGATAAATTATAATTTTATATTGTTTAAATGGCATTTTTAATATCAGTCTTGCTAAATACTTTATTGATTTTGAAAGACCACAAGGTAATTTATTTTTTTGAAAAAATCGGTTGTTAGATTGTATTCCAAAAAAAGAAGGGAGAAGAGGCTCCGAGATTACAAGAAGAGTTGCTTGTTATGTAGTGAAGAGTGCAACTACAGCTATGTATTACATGCCCTTTGATTCTAGTATTCGAGAGGAGCGAAAATACTAAGAAGTTGTAGATACGAACAAACTGAGAAAGAAGTAATGCATATTTAAAAGTCATGAGGAGAAGTGAGAGGGATATTAGTCTATATTTATGTGGCTGATTTTCTGCACAGTAGAGTTCTCCGGATTTTCTTCATTCCCCGCATTCCTTATGTTGTTGGAGCTAGTGCTTAGGGCAGTGCATTTTTCTACCATGTATTTCAGGATTTGAACAGATTCTTCAGCATGAGCGCACTTATTCAAAAGATTATCGAACTGAGCCTGAAGAGAATTGTTGATCATCTTAGCCCCTTGCTAATTTTTGAAAAACAAACAGGGGGGTCAAGCTGTCTTTAAGTTTTCAAAGAATGGATTCCTCCTGAAAAGACATCATCCTTGAAAGCCTTTCATGATTCCCTGCTCTTTAATCCCTTTCCCTCTGCTGTTCTGGAGTCAATAAGCCTCATTGATTACTAAAAATATGTTCTCCAAAGGCCTTTATTCGCCCTTTTCATCCCTGCAGAATGTCCCTTTTTACCCCTTTTTCCCCCCTTGTCAAAGTCCTCTTTTTCCCTCTTATATTTTCCCTTCTAACCCTCTAAATCCTCCCAAAAATCCCCTTAAGTTCTATCCCTATCCCTTGTTCGGTCTAATTCACCCTTATTCTCTCTATCGTTACTCTTCCTTGGCCTTAAAATGCATTAAAATGGGGTTAAAACCCACTTTCCAACTTTATATTAAGGCCTAAGCCCCTTTTCCCGCAAGCTCCAACCACTTCCCCACGTAACCCTTACCCAAAACCAAGCGCTTAATGCCTTGGGGGCCGATCGCATGATCGCATAATCGCAAAATCGCATGTTTATGTGAAATGCTCCAATCATCCATCGCAAATATTTGCGATGCGATGCGATCGATCGCAAATCCGCCCATCGCATCGCAAGTCCCCTGACCTCATCGCAAGTCCTCTGATCACGCCTGCTCCTCTGATTGATCGCATCGCACATCCCCTCGCTTGCGATTGTGATTACTCCCGCTCCGTTTTCCGATTGCGATTGCGATTCCATACGGGTCCCACCTCATACGCATTCCCATTTCATTTCATTCAATTCCCTTGTATTTCCTCCATAGTCTAAAGTTTTGCGTTTTGCATTAAATCTAATGTTTGATATTCATTCCGCCCATTTCTCATATGTCATTCCACGGATTGATCTCCGTCGTTGGTCTACGCCTCCACATCATGATCGAACGGTCCACGATGCATTTCTCCATCAAACCCTATTGTTCACCATTTACACCATATTATTGCATTTTCCACCATTTTTCCACATAAAACACTGTCTCATCTCCGCCTCACTATCATTTCCCCCGCCCCCCAGAACCAGTCTTCCCTATGCATGGTTTTCTTTAACGAGTTTACGGATTTTGCAGGTTTATAGCGGCGGAGAACTATTATGATTCACAGCCTCAATTAATGTGATAGAGAGCACGTCAAAGGACCCGTTTTCAAAACTGAATTATGAAGAAAACCCCGGGAAGGCAAATCGATAAGACTGTCATTAAAGAAGCAAGGGTGAAAATCTGTCAAATCCTCCAGAGTTATTAAAATACGCAGATTTTGCAGATGGAAACATTAATGGAGCAGATAGAGAATATCAACGAAAGATAGGGAATTGAAGACATATAATCGAAGATTTTGGGGCCTTGATCTAACCTTTTGAAGGTACAATACCAGATTGAAGATCCTGCAGATCACTCCAAAGATTTGTGCACAAGAAACAATACCCTCCAGGTTTTATTTCAGCAGGAGCTTTCTCTCCAAGAAAGGACGGAATGCCCATGTGATTTTAATTCTATACCGTGTTCCTGAAGATATTTTTACCCAGTGCATTTACTTCAGAAAGAAGGCCACAGAGTACATACAGCCCTACAGAGCCGTCAAACAGAATGGGCTTCGGCCCTCTCTTTCTTTTCTGGGTTTAATGTTCATTTAGTTTTCCACCTACCACCTCTGCTCCTCTTTCAACTATAAAAACAGTGAAGAAACACATTGTATGGGTTCCAGATTTTATCAGAAAACTATGCAGTGAAAGGCTTTTTGTATACATTTTGTAAAGCTCTTGTATGAAGGCTCAGAGCCCATAGGGTCTCAGTGAGGAGGAGTTATATCTGTTAAAGAGGATTCTGGTCTTTGGTATTTCACAGTCTGTAACTTTCTCTTATGTGTTATTTTAATATATCATTTCATTTCATTCATGTTTCTTGTATCATGTTTTGGAATGCGAGTGGCTCGCTGATTTTTGGTATGGATTCATCCTAGTTGATGCCCATGCTCGGATCAGTCAAGCGCTTTAAATATGGCTCATGCATGATATTCTGTTCCATTACTCATTGTTACACAGTAATTTGTCACCGTCCCTACCATTCCCCGTCCCGCACAATGGAGGACCCATTATGTGACCTGTGAGCAATGTCAAGCCTTGAAAATACCTTCATTGCATCCCTTTCCATGAGGACAACATTTCTTCTGTTTATCATTTCCTGAGCAGACCCCTAAAAACACATGTTTTTGCATTGGCGCTAGTAGCCCGTTATGTACTCGCGCCAATGGGGGAAAATTAACACTGAGCCCGCGCCAATTGGCGCTCTGTCCCAGTGTTGTACCCGCGCCACTCTGTTTATGGAAAGTTTTTTTAAAAAAGAGGCGAAGTTTCGATTACAACAACTTCGTGGATGAGTCATCAGGAGTGGTTTCGCCTGAATAACCACGGCCTTCCTCTTTTGGCCTCTTGTTTCCACCATATGGGGAACCTCCCAAAGGATAAGGCCTCCCTTCCACTATTGTAGGGATCCCAACCTCCTCCTCTCCTCTATAAATATAGCCTTCATCCATTGATGAAGGGCGGAAGAATTTGAAGAGACGTGACGAGTGCCTAAGCTTTGTATCTCCATATTCCCAAGAGCCTTTGTGTTGTAAAGAATCCTCTCTTTCTCTTAAGGCCGACTCAAGTAAGGAGACCATTGTCACGAGACTGCGGAGAGGTTTTCCCTTTCCTTGGCGAGCTTTGCGAGACGTGGACGACCGGAGACCCGTCCGAAGGAGACTGCGACGTCAGAACTTGGTTGTAATCTTTCTTCGTTTATTATTTAATAGATGATTATGATTATGGTTCCACTCTGTTTTCCATCATGTTAATGTGAGTAACGTCCTTTCTGACTGATGTTTAGTTACGTATGCTGGTTTCTATGCTTGTATATGTTCGTTTCTTCCATGTGCAGGTGTTCATCCGCGGAGATCGTGGAGGGATTGTGATCTGCCGAGGCTGAGGAACGAGGACGCTTCTTCTTCAGATCCTAGCGTTGGAATCCAGGTAGGCTTCTATCTCCAGCCTTTTCATTCGTAATTAGGAAATTGCGTCATAACATTGTTTGCTTGTTGCTAGACCCCTGCTGGGCTAGTAGGGATCGCCTCTGTCCGCAGAGGGGATTTACCTCCTCAACAACTTGGCGACTCCACTGGGGATCCAGCTTGTTGTTGATTGTTGTTTGATTTGTAAACTATAGACGGAGTCTGAAGTACAGCCAGATAGCCTTCGAAACGCTTCTGCCTAGCATTAGCGGAGTAGATCAACGCTACTTCAGTCGATCTCCGGTTTGGTTTACGGACTGAACAACTTGGAGTTTTGTCTTGCCTTGTCGTTTGTATCTTGCTTTTCCTTGCTTGATGAACCTTCTGGGTTGGGCTCTTCTTGTGTTTTGGCTTTTGGTTCAATCCCAGAGGATCAGATCTGACCTCTGCTTTTCCGAATTTTCATCTTTTCATGGTTGGCTTGATTGGCGCGGTTTCTAGCCTGACAGTCGCGCCAATTGGCGCAGGTTGCCAGTTCTTCACTCGCGCCATCCCTTGTTTGGCGCGGATTACAACCAGACAGTCGCGCCATTTCCTGTAAGTGGTAAGGTTATCCTTGTTCGGAAGTTTATTTTGGTCAGTACTTTGCTTCTGGGTTTGTTTTAGATTCAGCTTGAAGTGGGAAGTCTGGTTTTGGTTGGGAGAAATTCTTTGTTTTTTCATTTTCAGGAATTGGCGCTTGTTGTCAGTTAGCAACCCGCGCCAATTGGCCATTGGCGCTAGTTGTCCATGTACAAGTCGCGCCACTTGGCGCTAGTTGTCCATGTACAAGTCGGGCCAATTTCAGGATGTGTGAAATTTGAAGATTTTTTCCCCTAAATCCTTCACCAGTGTGTCTTTCCCTTCCGGCCTTTCCTCTGTATGAGCATAGATTACATTGCTCATTGTTTGGAATGTCTTCTTTCTATGATTGTTTGATGTAAAAGGGAATGAATGCCTTGTTTTGATCTCTTGCTTTGGGAGTCCTTTTTGTGTTTGACCGCATATGTCTTGTCAGCTTTCGAGGGATTTTGTCACAAAGTATTTTGAAACAACGATTGCATTCTTAGTGTTTGTTTGCATCCCTTTTGATTTCATCCTTCATTAAGAATATTTGCGTTCTTTTAGTTTTCGTCTCATAGTTTGCTTTTCGTTTAAATGCATTAGATCACATTGCATCGAAAAGTGTTTTTGAGATTTATCATTGGACTTAGATCACATTGTTTAGTGATTGAAAACTAAAAATCGCTTTGAGTGCATTCTCTTTTGTTAAAAGCATGCATTAAGTAGATTCTGATTTCATTGAAAAATGCATTGAGTGCATTCTTATTATTTGAAAAGAAAAAGGAAATTGTGCATAGATTACAATTGCATAGTTTTCGGAAAAAAGAATTTTGCATAGATTACATTGCATTATTCGCATCGTTGAATGTTTAGAATACTTTTGGATAGTGAAAGTCATCTAGTTTGGAAAAGTTTCGTTTTCAGTTTTGCTGTTTGTTGCATCATTGTTTGAAGCTCTTCCCTTAACTAGATAGCATTCATCGAATTGAAAGTTTTCTTTTCTCATGTAGCTTTGTATTTAGGAGACACTACATACGATAGGGCCTGGAAATTGAAACTTAATTGAAGATCAACTGTAAAATTTATTCAATTAACCTAAGGCAGCATTGGAACTTAACGAAACATATTTAGAAGGTCTAGGCTAGAGCCGTGTTCCGGCGTCGTTAAACCTAGCAGCTGTCGTTCGCCTGTTGGCTTTAGACAGCGCTAGTACGGACTTGCGCTCCCCGTACCGTCGCGTATATAAAGGGAGACCCCTCTAGGTTTTTAATCCTTTATCCACAGGAAGCCGAGTCTGCCGCCCTATACCCGTGATACACCGAACACAGCATTCGGGGAGACTACCTGCACGTACGGAAAGTCCTTGGTCGATTTCTGTTTCATTTTTGAAACCAAGGTGTATATTGCAGTTCACGGATATTTGGTACACCCTTTGTGCCTAGTTTTTCCTGAGCAGTCATTTGGTCTTTTCGGACTCCCTAAACTTGAAAAGACCGTCAAGCGCTTGTCCTTTCACGCTTGTGTCAACTCTGAAAGAGATAGAGTCATCTTTTTATCGTTTCTCGACTCTTAAAACATGAAACGGTAGAATCTCTTACTTTCCAATGTGGTAAAATTAATCGCCCACGATTTCACGCCTGCTTAGATATTGCTTGTTGACCGTTTGATCGTGTGCCCTTAACTCTTTTTCAGCCCGTGTGTGGTTTTGAGTTTGATGGCAACTTTTTCAGAGTTTACCAACCAAGGAATCCCCTCAGAAGGGAATCCTGGTCATTTTCCTCCTTTTGGAAATGTTGGTGCTCCTTACATGGCGACGTTGTCCCTTCTTGGATTAACGGTTGGGTTGCCTGTTTGGTTGTTCTCAACCTCTGTAGTTCCGAATGTCTCCACTACTGTTCAATCAGTTCCTCCGACGGAACAACATCATGTTGATTCCAAGGTGGACCTCTCCCCTTCTTCGCCTGTTTCTGCGTCCTCATCTTCTACTTTGCCTGGTGAAAGCCTGGATTCGAGTAACTAGGTGGCTAAAAAGAAGAAGAAGAAGAAAAAGAAGAAGAAGTCTGATAAGCGAGAGGCTAAATGTACGGCTACTGTCCATGAGGAATCTCCTCTTGATAAACCTTCCAACCCTCCACGGAAAGTCAAGTTCCCTTGCCTGTTGTGCACGGGAGACCATCTTCTCCGAGACTGCCCTGGCATTCCCAAGGTGCTCGAAGTATGGTCCAACGGCCGCCCACCGTTGCCTTTGGCTTCCGGGAGTCAAGTTGGGGGCACGTCTTCAGCTGCTGTGGATAAGAACTCTAAGAAGCAGGGTAAGATCACCAATCCCTGTAAGTTGTGTGAAGGGCATCATGCCATTCACCTTTGTCCTTATATGGGTGAAGCCAAGCGAGTTTTGGACAACTCAACCGGTTCTACACCATGCCTTCCACCTGGTTATAATCGGCTTTCTTTGAGTCCTCCGCCAGTTGATCCTATGATGGGTCAAGAGTCATCTTTGGTCCTTCCCACTCCCTCAGAAATTCGAATTCATGAATCCGTCCCTGACCAACCATTGGTCGTCGGATCGGTTGAACTGGCCCCGTCCACGGTGCACCAGGTCTTTTCTGTCGAGAGTGGACCTCACACCCCCCATGTCCTTCTGATTTCTTCAGATTCTTCAGACTTGGAGAAAGATTCTCCTGTCCCTGTACTTCAAGAAGTTGCTCCTCCGCCTCCCATGATGGAGGCTCCGGAGGATATCCCTCCCGCCTTCGAGATGGAGGTTATGGAGGATGCTCCTTCTTCCGTAACATCAGGGGAAGACCTTCGCATTTCGATGGTAGCCCCTCCGAGTAGTTTGGTCGCTTCCTTTGATTGGAACCGATTTGCAGGATTTCGCCTTCCGTCTTATGTGCCTTTCGAGATCACGGTACAGGCTCTTGGTCTGGTTGTACCCAGCACCATTATAGACGAAGGTGCCTCTGTTAGTATTCTGTCTTCAACTACCTGGCAAGCTTTCGGTTCGCCACCGCTTGCGCCTGTTACGCAGAATCTGTTGACATTCAATAGAAGGACGAGTCAACCGTTGGGGATCCTTCCAAGGTTACCTGTTACTTTGGGAGGCAAAACCGTCCATATGGACGTGATGGTCGTTCCAGGCCCTTTGGATTTCAATCTGCTCCTGGGGCGCGATTACACTTATGCCATGGGAGCACTTGTCTCCTCCCTCTTTCGCGTGATGTGCTTTCCACATGAAGGACGGATCGTGACCATTGATCAGCTTTCGTTCTTTGGTCCTAATGTGGCAACTGGTCCACCATCACCCCCTCTGGGTTTCTATCCACCCGTTGTATCTGCTCCACCGCAGGTCAACTATGTGGCTACTTACCCCGTGCCTGTGCTCAGTGATGATGCCGTTGTGCATAATGTGCTGGGGGCATTGGGTCCTGACTTCCAGGATGTTTCCCTTCCATCAAGAGTGGAACTCTTGGAAGCACCGCCTTCTTGTTCATTTTGATGTAAGTTGGTTAGAGCATGGTTTCTTCCCTGTGTCAAGCTCTTTAAAAAATGAAACCAGGTTCTCGCAGCACAGTTCGTTTTCTTGTGTCAAGCTCCTTAAAAAATGAAACAAGGTTGTCGGAGCAGAGTTCCTTGTCTTGTGTCAAGCTCCTTAAAAAATGAAACAAAAGTGTCTAAGGATAGTTCTTTTAATGTGTCAACCTCATTAAAAAAATGAAACATGTTCCTGTTCAATTCGAGTCTTTGTTTAGTTCTCGTAAAATCCCAGTCGAGTCTTTCTTAGATCTCGTAACTTGAACCTTCACTCCCTCCATCTGTTTACTCAGGTGCATGGACTGAAGCTTGGGGGGCATGTACCTCAAATTGAGTCACCATGCTGGGGGCATGCTTAATTTTACAAGCATATTTTGTTCCCGTTTCAAGCTTGTGTAAAAATGAAACCGACTTCAAGCAAAGTTTCCTGATTTCAAGCTTGTGTAAAAATGAAACCTTTCCCATTTTACCCCTTGTGATTGCCATTTTATCAGCCCGTTTTTTCCAGATGAGCCTTGGTTTTCTCACTCCATCGTCACTATCTGCTTGGCCGATCATATGCCTTCACTTGGTTGTTTTACCTGTTCCTGAGGAACCTCTGCGATGAGTGGTCTTGTTAGCCAGCCTCTTAACTTTTACTTGTTTTGAGCAGTTCCACCATTACCGGAACCAGTCGCTACCCTTTATACCACTCGTTCCTCCAGGAGGAGTCACCTTTCAGCTCTTTTCTGACTCTCTAAATATGAAAAGATCGCCGAGGCCCTTGTCGTTTCGATCTCGTTAAAATGGACACGAATCGACATTCACCCAGTATAAGTTTAACCCTTTTTCGGGCTGGGATTGATTGATTACGAAAAAGGAATACCCTAGCCTATCGCGACTAGGAGGTTTTCCCGGATATTGTTTTCTACCTTTTCGGATCTGGGGAACTATTTACGAAAAGGGACCTGTGGAGTTTTCTTTTTTGCTGTCTTTTCAAACTCTCTAAACATGAAAAGACGCCGAGTTCTTCCTTTGTCAGACTCGTTAAACCCTGATGACATCGGATCCAGTCGAAATGACGTTTCCGAGTTTCTCCTTCCTAGGACTCGTTAAATGTACTAGGATGGATTCGTCCGAAGGACGGGTTTATATGACAAGCATATGGTATCCTCTTCAAGCTTGTGTAAAAATAAAGAGGTACTCACCGAAATGGTGGGGAAAATGGAACCATCGTCGTTGTCGTCGGCAGTATGTCGCTCTTGAACATGGCACTTGTCTTCATTCATGTCGGGTTGGGGACATCTCATCTCGTTTTTTCACTTGCCTCCGTGGGTTTGGGTGATCTCTTTTGACCTCTCATCTGCTCTTTGCCTCGTCACTATGACCTTTGATCTTTTGATGTCAAATACTGCCAAGTCCACTGTCGTGCCATCAATATGTTCAAGAGAAGTTGACCTCTGCAAATATCAACCTTCCTCTGATACTCATACGGTCCTGATTCACAACAAAAACATTATGTTCCTCTGTCTCGTGTCGATGATGTGGGAATCATTATGGCCCACCTTCGACTGTCACTTTTCTTGGGTCGACTTCAAAATTTCTCATTATCCGTGAAGCCGATCTATGAGACTCCGTATGGTACTGGAGCCTCAAATGCCTCAATGGCGGTGTTCAATATGTTCGACATGAGGTTTACATCATTGGCCTCCGATTTAGTGATTCTACTGTGTTCGACGTCAACTCATTTATTCGCACGCCGTAGATTGTACCGGTAGTACCTTGAGGACCATTGTCATTATTGGTGGTTTCTCTCGCGTCTGTTAACAGCTTTCATCATTGGCTGGTAATCAGACGATGTTCTTGCATGTTCGACTTCAGCTCACATATTCACATGCTTGAACTTGTACTGTGTTCGGGTCGAGATGGAGCACAAGACCCTGGATTGTGTCTGTTGTAATCCAGGCTGCGACTTTGTGGATTATTATGATTATGCACATGACTCATTGATCGGGATGGTCGCGACCATACCCGAGTCTATTTATTTGATCTTAAAGGATGGCTGCTCCATACCCCGGATCCGGATTATAGCACACTGTCGGTGATGGTCGCGTCCTTACGCCACTTATATACTGCGTGCACTTTCTGAGATACTGGGCCATCTTCGCGCAGGTTTTCCGAAGACGCGGGCCTTCGCCTGAACACTCGCAAGCTACTCACCTCTCTCTCTCTCGCCCTCATGCTTAGGGGGGCATCCGTTACACAAGCATTTGTCACCGTCTTCGGCCGTTATTCCCCGTCCCGCACAATGGAGGACCCATTATGTGACCAATAAGCAGTGTCATGCCTTGCAAATACCATTATTGCATCCCTTTCCATGAGGACAACATTCCTTCTGTTGATCATTTCCTGAGCAGACCCCTAAAAACACCTATTTTTGCCTTGGTGCTGGTAGCCCGTTATGTACCCGCGCCAATGGGGAAAATTAACACTGAGCCCGCACCAATTGGCGCTCTGTCCCAGTTAAGCACCCGCGCCACTCTGCTTTTGGAAAGTTTTTTAAAAAAGAGGCGAAGTTTCGATTACAACAACTTCGTGAATGAGTCATCAGGAGTGGTTTTGCCTGAATAACCACGGCCTTCCCCCTTTGGCCTCTTGTTTCCACCATATGGGGAACCTCCCAAAGGATAAGGCCTCCCTTCCACTATTGTAGGGATCCCAACCTCCTCCTTTCCTCTATAAATATAGCCTTCATCCATTGATGAAGGCCAAGGGCTGAAAGGCCGATAGTCTTGAAGTGCCCAAGCTCCTAATCTCCATATTTCCAAGAGCCTTTATGTTGTAAATAATCCTCTCTTTCCCTTAAGGCCGACTCAAGTAAGGAGACCATTGTCACGAGACTCCGGAGAGGTTTTCCCTTTCCTTGGCGAGCTTTGCGAGACGTGGACGACCGGAGACCCGTCCGAAGGAGACCGTGACGTCAGAACTTGGTTGTAATCTTTCTTCGTTTATTATTTAATAGATGATTATGATTATGGTTCCACTCCGTTTTCCATCATGTTAATGTGAGTAACGTCCTTTCTGACTGACGTTTAGTTACGTATGCTAGTTTCTATGCTTGTATATGTTCGTTTCTTCCATGTGCAGGTGTTCATCCGCGGAGATCGCAGAGGGATTGTGATTCGCCGAGGCAGGAGTGAGAACGCTTCTTTCCATCCTAGCGTTGGAATCTGGGGCAGGCTTCTATCTCCAAATTTCTTTTCATTCGTAATTAGGAACTTGCGCTACAGCATTTGATGATTGTTGCTAGACCCCCGCCGGGCTAGTAGGGACGCCTCTCGTCCGCGTAGGCTCTTACCCCAACACGCATATCAAGATCATATTTTTGCCATATTAGCTTCTTCGTGAGGGTGCTTTTAAAATGCTATTGTCATGTATGGATTCTTAGATTGGTAAGCCCATGCATGATTATGTTGTGTACCTGGATATCAGCCCAATGATAACTAGTATCCTCTTGATATTTCCTTCATAAGCCCACCCCTTCTGATAATTGATTTTTGTGACATATTACTTGAATTGGCCCTCTTTATAGTAAACTGTCTCTTAACTGTCTGTTGCTTTCATATTAGATTTATGCACTTTGCCTCTGCAGTATCCCTTTCTCTGTGTCAGTTTCTGAGGGTCTTGGTCCCATTCTAGTTTATTTCCCTGTTTACAGGAGATAGCATGTGAGCTAAAGTTGACAACTTCATACATTATATTATACGCTCTTTGCTATGCTAAGATGTCCTAGGCACTGGTCTATTACAACTCTAGGCTGTCTCTAGGAGCGACAACATCTTTCTGGCGCCGTTGCCGGGGAACGAATTTAAGAAAATCAGAATCCCTGGGCCTCTGCAAAACCCTATTCACTCTCTAAGTAGGTGAGCACAGAGAGTTGAGAGTTGTAGATCCCTCACCTTGGCGACTCCACATTCATTTATCAGAAGAATTTACTTGCAGTCCCGACTCCGCTGGGGAAGAAACAAATGGATTTGATTTGGTAAATCACTGTGGTGGACAGTAAGATCTTAAATCATCCACCTAGCGACTCCACAGTTCATAAATGATTAAAATACTCCACTGGTGATCAGTAGGCCACTGATTATCTTGGTTTCACGAAACTCCACTGGGAGACCATGTCGCAGTACAGCATCAGCCATGCTGAAGACCAAGCCACTTCATCAATGGAAGATTTTGAACAATTTGCAGAAATGCATCCAAGTTTCATAGCAGAGTGTCATTGTAGCTTGGCAAGACTGAAAGTGGAGGACATTCCACAGGTTATTCTTCTCAGCTCAAGTTTCCCACCAGTACTTGAGAAAATCTCACTAAAATTAGTGGTCGAAAGATATGAAGCTGAGATCGAATTTTTGAACTCACAAGAAAAATCATATCAGTTCATAG
Source organism: Pinus albicaulis (assembly GCA_034641835.2). Lineage (NCBI taxonomy): Eukaryota > Viridiplantae > Streptophyta > Pinopsida > Pinales > Pinaceae > Pinus > Pinus albicaulis. The sequence continues at coordinate 1,634,392,222 of CM076580.1, read as the reverse complement.
ACTCGAGAACCTTTTTGGAAAGTCCCCCTCCCCCTAAAAGAGAAGATATTCCACTGTCTGTCGAAGTACAAGAGGAAGATGATCCGGTTCTCAAGAGCCACATTGAAGACGTAGTGGAAGATGCAGAAATCAAAGCTACCCAGGATGAAAACAGCCTACCAGTCATGGAAGGCCAGAAAGAAGAAAGTGTAAACCATGTGTTCATTGATCCTATGGCAGAATATATGGAGGCTCTGATTAGCCCAAATTCTCCAGCAGCGCAAAACATGTCAGAGCTCCAAGAGGACTCGGCAACAGTATACGATGAGTCCTTCAGTTCAAAAGATGAAGGAGACACTCTACCCCAAGAGAGTCTTCTTCTCAATCCAATGAAAGAAGAAGGGATCCTGGTTGAAGCCTACCTGCCAAATATTCATAACTAGGTATCTTTTCATGATCCTTATGCTCATTTCCTGCAAACATTTAAGGAAGGATCAAAGGTCTTTGTGAGCAGCATGTTGCGAACAGAAAGAAATTTTTTTGAAGTTGTTGATGAAGAACAGAAAGGGTGGGAGCTGCCTTGCCTATCCAGCATGTTGAAAATGCAGCAAGATGATGGAGCTTAGTGAAATGAAGTCGCCTTCACTAAGTGGGCCCGCAGGCAAATTCTGGCGCAAAGTCTATTTTTAGACATATGGAGCATGGTTCGGGGATTCCGCTGAGATTCTTGGAGCATTGGTTTATGTTGGTAAAAATAGATGAGACTCTATTTTTTAGGTCGAAGAGGGTCGGCTGCTGCCTTAAGACCCGCTCTTCTCCTAAAAGGTCACAGGGTAGTTTTACATTATTTTCACTTAATATTTAGACCTCTTACTTCCCGCTTTACTCTCTTGGAGCACTTCAGTTCGAGTCATGGAGGTGGCTCATGCAACTGACAGAGGAATCACGTGGTTCCTAGGGTTTGATGGCATCTTGCATGGTTGACTTCAGTTGGACTTCAGTGGCAGAAGCTTTGGAGGAGTTAATGAGACAGATAGTGGAGTTGTGTTCTGTTTATTTTAGTTGAACTAGTTGAGATTAGTTTAACTAGCTAATCAATTAGTTATGAGTGGAGTGAATTAAATATTATTTAACTCATTAATTAGTAACTCATTATTCAACTCAAGAACACATCAGTTCACTACAGTGCATGATCAGTTCAGTGGAGACCAGTGAAAGAGGTAGATGAAAGTGTGGAGTTAGCTATCAGTGGCGACATCAGTTGTGCATGAGATTTGCACCACACTTGGAGGATTTGTCCATGACAATTGCGCAGTCAAGTCAAGGAGATTTGAACCTTGGATCTCTATATAGACAGGCCTGGATTGCGCAATAGAGGCAAGGCAATTGGCGGTGAGTTTTGAACCAATAACCTGTTCAAAACTGAGCTAGATTGTGTGTAACTTTATGAGAAAGTACTGAGTACTTGTGAGGAGTATTGTACTGAGTTTGTTACATGATTTCTCCATTACAATATACACAATAGCTGTGGGGTTTTCAGCTATAAGCTTTCCCCATACATACTGTGTTAATGTGTATGATGATTTGATGTGTTATCGCTTGATTTTATTTCCGCATGTTTGATGATCTGAGTTGAGTGGAAGAGATTATGTGTTGCATATAAATTCGAATTGTATGTGATCAGGATAGTCTCGGTGAATAATTAATCATTATTCAGCAAATTTCTACACAACATGCTCAAGGAGTTGAGCAAGAAGGACCAGTCATGGGATCATTTGATGGACTGGTTACATTGGAAGACAATGTTTGTAAGCTAGACTTGTAAATATTCTAGTTAGAGTAGGGTTGGTAGGAAAAATTCAATAAAGCTCAGCCTGTGAGCATGTAGTTAGTTGTTTTTAATTTCTGCAAAGTCCAGCAAGCCAGACAGTCTAATCCTGGCTTGACTGTTTTTCAATTTCTGTCTTAGAACATAGCGAAGAAATCTGCTAGACAGTCTAATCCTAGTAGATGTAGTTCAGGTAGAGAAAATGTGAGACCAACAGTTTAATCTGGTCTCATGGAGTAATAAGGATAGAAGTTGAAATGCTGAAGAACAGAGTCTGCATAGAAGATGATCAGGTGGTGTGCAGAGTTCTCGACACGCCCAAGGATGAACGTGTTGTCCCCAGGTGGAGCCAATGTTGATCATCTTAGCCCCTTGCTAATTTTTTAAAAACAAACAGGGGGGTCAAGTTGTCTTTAAGTTTTCAAAGAATGGATTCCTCCTGAAAAGACATCATCCTTGAAGCCTTTCATGATTCCCTGCTCTTTAATCCCTTTCCCTCTGTTGTTCTGGAGTTAATAAGCCTCACTAATTACTAAAAATATGTGCTCCAAAGGCCTTTATTCGCCCTTTGCATCCCTGCAGAATGTCCCCTTTTACCCCTTTTTCCCCCCTTGTCAAAGTCCTCCTTTTCCCTCTTATATTTTCCCTTCTAACCCTCTAAATCCTCCCAAAAATCCCCTTAAGTTCTACCCCTATCCCTTGTTCGGTCTAATTCACCCTTATTCCCTCTATTGTTACTCTTCCTTGGCCTTAAAATGCATTAAAATGGGGTTAAAACCCACTTTCCAACTTTATATTAAGGCCTAAGCCCCTTTTCCCACAAGCTCCAACCACTTCCCCACGTAACCCTTACCCAAAACCAAGCGCTTAATGCCTTGGGGGACGATCGCATGATCACATAATCACAAAATCACATGTTTATGTGAAATGCTCCAATCATCCATCGCAAATATTTGCGATGCGATCGATCGCAAATTTTCCCATCGCATCGCAAGTCCCCCGACCGCATCGCAAGTCCTCCGATCGCGCCCGCTCCTCTGATTGATCACATCACACATCCCCTCGCTTTCGATTGTGATTACTCCCGCTCCGTTTTCCGATTGCGATTGCGATTCCATACGGGTCCCACCTCATACGCATTCCCATTTCATTTCATTCAATTCCCTTGTATTTCTTCCATAGTCTAAAGTTTTGCATTTTGCATTAAATCTAATGTTTGATATTCATTCCGCCCATTTCTCATATGTCATTCCACGGATTGATCTTCGCCGTTGGTCTACGCCTCCACATCATGATCAAACGGTCCACGATGCATTTCTCCATCAAACCCTACTGTTCACCATTTACACCATATTATTGCATTTTCCACCGTTTTTCCACATAAAACACTGTCCCATCTCTGTCGCACTATCATTTCCCCCGCCCCCTAGAACCAGTCTTCCCTATGCATGGTTTTCTTTAACGAGTTTACGAATTTTGCAGGTTTATAGCGGCGGAGAACTATTATGATTCACAGCCTCAATTACTGTGATAGACAGCACGTCAAAGGACCCGTTTTCAGAACTAAATTATGAAGAAAACTGCGGGAAGGAAAATCGATAAGACTGTCATTAAAGAAGCAGGGGTGAAAATCTGTCAAAACCTCCAGAGTTATTAAAATACACAGATTTTGCAGATCGAAACATTAATGGAGCAGATAGAGAATATCAGCGAAAGATAGGGAATTGAAGACATATAATCGAAGATTTTGGGGCCTTGATCTAACCTTTTGAAGGTATAGTACCAGATTGAAGATCCTGCAGATCACTCCAAATATTTGTGCACAAGAAACAATACCCTCCAGGTTATTTCAGCAGGAGCTTTCTCTCCAGGAAAGGACGGAATGCCCATGTGATTTTAATTCTATACCGTGTTCCTGAAGATATTTTTACCCAGTGCATTTACTTCAGAAAACAGGCCACAGAGTACATACAGCCCTACAGAGCCGTCAAACATAATGGGCTTCGACCCTCTCTTTCTTTTCTGGGTTTAATGTTCATTTAGTTTTCCACCTACCACCTCTGCTCCTCTTTCAACTATAAAAACAATGAAGAAACACATTGTATGGGTTCCAGATTTTATCAGAAAACTATGTAGTGAAAGGATTTTTGTATACATTTTGTAAAGCTCTTGTATGAAGGCTCAGAGCCCATAAGGTCTCAGTGAGGAGGAGTTCTATCTATTAAAGAGGATTCTGGTCTTTGGTATTTCACAGTCTGTAACTTTCTCTTATGTGTTATTTTAATATATCATTTCATTTCATTCATGTTTCCTGTATCATGTTTTGGAATGCGAGTGGCTCACTAATTTTTGGTATGGATTCATCCTAGTTGATGCCCATGCTCAGATCAGTCAAGCGCTTTAAATATGGCTCATGCATGATATTCTGTTCCATTACTCATCTAAACCATATTTCTGTTATATTAGCTTCTTTGGGAGGGTGTTTTTAAAATGCCATTGTTGTGTATGGATTCTTAGATTGGTAAGCCCATGCATGGCTATGTTGTGTATCTGGATATCAGCCCAATGATAACTAGTATCCTCTTGATATTTCCTTCATAAGCCCACCCCTTCTGATAATTGATTTCTGTGACATATTACTTGAATTGGCCCTCTTTACAGTAAACTGTCTCTTAACTGTCTGTTGCTTTCATATTAGATTTATGCACTTTGCCTCTGCAGTATCCCTTTCTCTGTGTCAGTTTCTGAGGGTCTTGGTCCCATTCTAGTTTATTTCCCTGTTTACAGGAGATAGCATGTGAGCTAAAGTTGACAACTTCATACATTATATTATACGCTCCTTGCTATGCTAAGATGTCCTAGGCACTGGTCTATTACAACTCTAGGCTGTCTCTAGGAGCGACAACAAGAATATACCCTTGAGAGGAGGAAATTAACATCAGTCTGGTGCCTGTCCTCCAGGGCTTTAACATCGTTCTTCAACATAGCATCGATGGTCTTCTGGTGAGCATGAATTTGTTCGAGCTTTGCCTGCAAATCCGCACAGTGAAAGCATTTTTCACTTCGAGCCATTCTGATTGGAGCGGGCCGATGCCAAAGGTTCTGAAGGCAAGGCTGAAATGAACCAACCTACAAACAAATACAGAGGCTTTGGGTACTACCTCTAAACTCGGGAGTAGAGGCCAGAAGGGGCACCGGATGCCACGATAGGGAGGCAAAAAGAATAAGGAAATAAGGAGGAAGACACAACAAACAAACATGGAGGCTCTGTAATCCTCCTATAAACCTGGAAGCATAGGTCAGAAGGGGCGTTGAATGCCACGACGGGGAGGCTGAGCAATCCAGGAAAAAATGGGGATGATGTAGAAGACAGGGGAGAGATGAATATATATATTCGCACAGGTGAGAGGGCGCCTTGCTATGAGAGAACCAAGGCAAAGGGATCACGGGAATGGAGCGATAAGTAGTACTGTTGGCACAAGCGAGGTCAGAAATGCCTGGGTGGGAGATCAAAAAATATCTAGTTGTAGCGATGATCATGATTAAGGGAGGGGGTTTTGGTACATAGAATCATTGCACAACATTTTCCCCAGAGATCGAGCATAGGCTCGATTTGCCAGGAGATCTGCTTCTCTGTTGTGAATTCGGAGAATGTGAAATAATGAGGTTTCTTTCAAATATTGTAGGAGGATACGACATCTCCTAATGACTTGATCGAGAGCTACGTTTGCGGGAGGGCGATTGTGGATCATAAAATGAATAATGATTGCAGAGTCGCCCAAAATAATGGCGTTATCAATTTTGAGCTTCTTCAGTTGAATTAAGTCTTGAAAAAGAGTAAGGGCTTCTGCTCTATTATTGGATAAAGAGCCTAGACTCCATTCAAAGGATAAGAACAGCTCCTTGGTTTCATCTCTTATGCTGCCACCCGCTCTAGCAATTCCCAGATTAGATTTCGAAGCACCGTCAAAAAATAGGGTGGGTCTGCCACTGTCCTTGATCAAATCCCTGAATTCACTCTCCTTGAGTCGAATTTTCCAGATATCAGATCTGCAATGTGTTATGGGGGAGGGGTTATTCATATTTCTTATGGACAAAAGATCACGGAGGAAGACCTTTTCCTCCACACACAGATCATTGGGATCGATCCTGTGATTGCTTTTAGCATAGATGACTTCAAGAACTAGACTCCAAATTTTATTGCAGAGTTTTCTGTAGGATGGCTATTTGCCTCTGAAGATCTTATTGTTTCGAGAGAGCCATATATTCCACAAGACTGCATACGGGAGGGTGTTCCAGACCCTCCATGAGAGTTTGTTCTTATTTTTCCAAGGCAAACTATTTTTCCAGTGAAGAAGGAGCTCAGCTACGGGGCTCAGATGAGTGCTATCAGGGTTAATATAAATGGTGAGTTCTGTCCAGCAGTGAATGGCGAAGGGGCACCAGATGAAGAGATGAGGTATTGTCTCTTCTGCATTTTGGTAGTTTGGGAAAATAGAAGGTCCTATGACTCCTCTTTTTTTGAGGTTGTCAGAAGTTAGAATTTTGCCTTTCAATAGAGTCCAGATGAAGAATTTTATCTTAGGTGTTGCTTCTGATTGCCAGAAAATCTTCCAAACTGGCTAGATTGGTGCTGGATACTGCTCTTTGCATAGGTACTGATATGCTGACTTGATGGTGAAGGCATTGCCTGAAGGGTCCCAACGGAATCCATCAATGCTATCTTTTTTTATAGGAGCTAGCCCATGCAGGTGGGTTTGCAAATTTCTGAGTTTCTCTTCAAGGAGAGGAGGAGTATTGGGGAATTTCCATCCGATCCACATTTGATTCTGTGTGTCCCATTTCGAAAACTGGCTCAGGAAATTGAGGCCCATGTTGCTGAAGTAGCGAAGAATGTTCTGAGTATTTGGCCTTTCCATGATGGGATTTTGCCCCATAATTCGATCCATTCCAATATTAATAGAGTTTCCTCCTTTGGGTACTTTTGAAAGGTTTTGAGCTAGGAGGGGGATAGATTTTTTACATGAAGACCAGGTTTTGGTGCAAGATCTATTGGGGATTTCTTGTTGCAGGAGTTGTTGTCTGGAAAATTTTAAATATTTAACTTCCAGCACTTTTTTCCACCAAGTCTGGTTCCCATTGATGAATCTCTAGACCATATTCCCTCCAAAGGTTTTATTCATGAGTTTGGGAGAGCGCACTCCTATGCCTCCGTGCTCCTGATCTTTTGTTACTTGATTCCATTCGACAAGATTGTATTTTTTTTTGTCTTTCTTTCCTCATTGCCATAGGAAATGTCTGATGATTGCCTCCATTTTAATATGAACACTGTTCGGGGCTTGTAGAAGAGTGAATTGATATAGGGGAAGGGAAGATAACCCAGATTTAAGGAGGATGAGCCGACCTGCGTGATTGAGCCAAGAGGAGCCCCATTGATGAAATTTCCTCTTCATTTTATCGATAGTCATGTTCCAGACCTCAGCCTTCAAGGGTTTGATACTTACCGGCATACCCAAGTAATTAAAATGATCCCAGTTTGGTTTGCAAGGTACCCCAAAGATATTGGCAATGCTGTGTAAATATTGTCTAGAAACGTTCCAGCCATAGACACAACTTTTCATGTGGTTGATCAGGCCTCCAGAGAAGAGCATAAATCTATCCAATACATTTTTAAAATTTTGTGCAATAATATTGGGTGCTCCTCCCATTAACAAAGTATCATTGACAAATTGGGAGTGGTTCATATTTCGAACTCCATTACCATATTTTATACCTGTTATGAGACCCACCCGTCTCATATGATCAAGAGCTATGCTGAAGGATTCTGCCATAAGAATGAACAAGTAGGGAGAGAGGGGGTAGCCTTGCCAAATCCCTCTTGTGGATTGGAAGTATGGATTTGGTCTTCCGTTGATGAGAGGGGATATCCAAGGCCCAGAGATGCATGATTTAATAAAGTCAAGAAAAAATTGATCGAATCCCATTTTTTGCAGAACAGTTGGGAGGAAGGAGTGCCTTGCCCTATCAAATGCGTTGGCGAGATCTAGCTTAAGGATGAAGCCTTTTTCATTTCGGGATATGCTGGAATGGATAGCTTCTTGAACAAGGAGGATGGAGTCAGAGATCTGTCTTTGAGATATAAATCCTCCTTGATTCTCCGAGATGAGATTGTTTATGTGAGGCTTGAGGCGAGTGGCCAGGATTTTTTGTGATGATCTTATATGAGACATTGCAGAGGGAGATAGGTCTGAATCTAGAGAAAGTGGATGGTCGATTTTCTTTTGGAATGAGGGCTAGGAAGTTAGAGTTTGTATATCCACCGATATTTTTTATTTTTTTCGATGTGCCCGTTGTATCATTTTCATGAGATCTTTTTTAATGAGGTCCCAATAAGCTCTATAGAAAGATATCGGGAACCCGTCTGGTCCCGAGGCTTTATCCTGATGCATGGACCAGATATATTTTTCTACCTCTTCTTCAGCTATGTCTCGGTTGAGAGAGTTGTTGATCTCTTCAGTGATCAGAGGTGGAAGGTATTGAAGCAGGTCCGAGTAATCCTTAGCCATGTTGGTCTCTATAAGGAGGTCTTTAAAATGCGAGGTTGCAGCTTACTTTATTACTTCTTGATCAGTTTGTATGTCCCCTGTTTCATCTTTGATGAAAGAAATATTGTTTTTGGCTTTGCGCACGGTGGTTTGTTTGTGGAAGAAGGCTGTGTTCTTATCTCCAGCTTGAAGCCATAAATTTCTAGATTTGAGGCGCCATTTCTCCTCTTCTTTCCTGTTTATACTATGAAGCTACCAGTAGAGGTCCTTTTCCTGATTTAGGATGTCTTGACTAGTGCCTTGAGAGTCTATAATGTTATGAACATTCCTCACTTTTTCTTTGATTTCTACTTTGATCTTATCTGGTTCTTGATAATGCATTTTCGCCCAATATTTTAAAGCTTGTTTTGTCCTTTTCAGTTTGGACTCCCATATGAAAATTGGCGATCCTTCAACATGTTGAAGCCACACATTTCGAACCAGCTAATTTGCGACCTGGATGTCGTTCCATAGTGGGATGTACTTAAATGGAATGGGCCCAAGAGGGTGTTGGTCAGCAAGAGATAGGGTGATAGGATAATGGTCCGATGCAGAGAAAGTGAGCACATTTGCTGAAGCTGAGGAGAAGTGAGAAAGGAGAGTGACATCTATTAAGATCCTATCCATCCTTTCCATAATATTGCCTTTTCCTATTCTCCTGTTGTTCCATGTATATCTGCGGTTCTTTGGCGTGATATCCACTAGTTCCTGTTCTTGCATTAAATTTTCGAGTTGTCTTCTAAATGGGTCATCCCCAAAACAACCTCCTCTTTTCTCATTCGCATGCAGGATTAGATTTAAGTCTCCTCCCATTATGATGTTATTGTTTTCTTCATTGTTCATATCTTCCTTTAAGGAATTCCAGCATAACTCTTTTTCTCTGTAATGATTTGGACTGTAGACGTTGTACACAATGATTCTCTGTTGGGTTGTGTTGTTCTCTAAATCAATTTTGAGCCAATTTTGATTTAATGTAGTGCCTTTTTGATGCCATGTGTTGATTGACCAAAGAGTGGCTAGCCCTCCAGAGGAACCTTTTGATTCCGACAGTGTGCCATCATATTGCTTCTCTTTGCTTATTATTTTCCTCATGTCTGGTTCTCCTTGTTTAGTTTCTTGGAGTAGGATAATTTCTGGCTTTTCTTGATTTATAAGGTCCCTTAGATCTTTTGTTTTGGAGGGGTGCCCTAAACCCATGCTATTCGATGAAAGGACTTTCATCATTGCATGAAGTCAGTTCGGAGAGGTGCTCTTCCTCCCTATTCCTTTTGTCCTATGTCTCTATTATTCTGCCCCAATATATAATTCTCAATAGGATTTTGAGTTCCTAATGCAATGTATTTTTGCGCATTTTCATTCCGTTGTTGTTTTTTTGATTTTCTGCTAGGACCTTGCTTCTTATGAGATTCCAGAGATACTCCATGCTCCTTAGACGAGTTTCTGGTGATACAGATGGAGGTCATGTCTTGGGAAGATGTGGTGAAGTCGTGAGTGGGGGGTGAGGAGGTGGGAGGATCCAGAGGAGGGGGAGGATTGGAAGAAGGGGGATCGTCATTGGGGGGAGAAATGATTAAGAAGGGGTTGGACAGAAGGTTTGATGAGGGAGTTGCAGAGGCAGAGGGAAGGTTGCTTGGATTCGGGACCTTTTCGGAGGAGGGAGGAGAGGGGTAGGGCTTGGCCAGGGAAGCATCCTGTTGGGGTTCCTATGTTTTGGCCAGACTGGCAAGACCAAAAGATAAGACAACATCAAACCGCTTTGGGATTCAAGGATCTAGCCCACCTGAATCCAGAGAGGGATCTCTCTATGAATGTGTTTAAAGATGTGATCTTTAAAGTTTGAAATGTGATATTAGGCTAGTTATGAAGAGCATGATTTCTGTTTGTTTGTTTTTGGTTGGGCCAAGACATGATGAAAGTGAAGGCAGTTAAAAAATAAAAGGTGAAGATGTATGCAAATGAAAGAATGATTCAAATGACAGAAAAGGAAAAAGCAGCTTTAACCCATTGGGCTATGGAGTCATGGGAGGATTAAATTGGACAGCAAGGTTCAAGAAGGATCCATGGGGAAATTCACCTATGTCAAAGGATCTTTTAAGTTGATTTTATGGAATGAAACAGATAGAAAATGGAGAACAAAACAAATGAAGAATAGTGAACAGCCTAAGATCAAGTAAGTGCTTTTAAACTATCTTGCTTCGGCATGTACTTAAGGAAAAACATAAAAGTATTCTGAGATCAGGTAAGTGCTTTGAAACTAGCCTATATTGAAGTACCTTCAGTTAGAAAACATTTAAAAAACAGTTAGAATAGCTTAAGACCAGGTGAGTGCTTCGAAACTACCCTGCTTTCGGTGTATTCTATAAGAAAACACAGATAATAATTCATAAAGAGCAATATAGATCAGGCAAGTGCTTTGAAACCAACCTAATTTAATATACTCTTTAGAGAGAACTTTCAAATGAAGAAAACATAGAAATAAAGCTTTCAGTAAGAGGAGGGTACTGTTAAGAGTAAATCCTAGCTCTATATTTTCTATTCTTTATCAGAGAAAGTGGACAGAGTGAAAACATTAAGGAAAATAACGATTGACAATGAGGAATACATCACCATTGACATAAATCAGGATCCCATAAATCAGCAGCTTGTATTTGATGTTCAAACCAGTTACAATCAACAAGCCCGGTGGGTCTCTACAACTTCAAACTTCTCATATCAGCTTATGTATCTTCAATTTGCAAACAGGGCATCAGTAGCTTCAGAAAACTATTACATGCAATCAGATATCCAGAGACCAACCCTTACAATGTGGTCCTCAGGAGAATTTATAAGAAAATCTGGAAGCGGTGGAATTTCTAGGGGTCAAGTATTATTAATTCTATAATTAATGCAATTCCTGGCCTTTGGGAACCAGGCAAGGCATAAGGCGGGAATGTAATCATCTATAACTCTGTTTCTGCTCTTCGAGGCCTAATGATCGAAATATTTGCTTCTGGGCTGTTCTTAATCTTTAAAAAATAGCTTTGCCGACAATTAGAGATAAGATCTTTGATTTGTATTAATTGTTCAGTTGTCTTTAGGTAAACACCTCTTGTTTAGGTAATTACTAGGCGTTCTTTGATTTCTGTGTGGCTGCAGGTGTCATTGGTATCTAGAAATCTTGGCTTTTGGCGCTGGCGAGGGTTCAATTGGCCTCTGCTGTGGTGGTGGAGGCTTCTCGGACCGATAGATTTCTTTGTTTTTTTTCCTAAAACACCTTTAATTTAATTGAGATCTGTGTTTTAGGTCTGATTAGGCTTAACCTGTGTCTTCCGGTCTTTATGACGTCTTTATCCGTGGATTTAGGCTTTTGATTTGCTGAATGTGTGCCTTAATCCTTCAAACTGTGCTAGGAAATCTTCAAACATGAGTTTCTGTTTTGGCTTAGATCTTTTAACACTGATACTCTTTGTTTCATTTATGTATTGTTGTGTCTTGTTGATGTGCAGGGCTGTGTAGGGCTCTCAAGGCATCAATGCCCATGAAGCATCGATGAGACGTGGAGTTTGAACCCCGCGAACGGTTTCCTTTTGATGAATCGAAGGCGCGAGAATCGTCATTCCCAGCCTTCGGCTTTTCTTCCATTATAATGGAAAGACCATTAATCACCTGCAAAACACAAAAATAATTAAGAAATCCTGCGATTATTGGGTAAAACTGCTTCGAAGGTTGTGGGGAGGAGCGTGGCCGTTGGATGGCATCATCCAACGGTGGGGATTTGTTAGAAGAGGTCAAACGAAAAGCAGAGGGAGAGAATAAGTTAGATCCGTCGATCACGCAAAGATCAATGGTGGGAGTCGCATGAATTTAAACAAAGATCGGAAAATGCGATCTGGACCGTCCGATTTGGATACGTGGACGGTCCAGATGCAATCGGAGGCAAATGCATCGACAGGGTAAAGAACTTGGGGTGCGATGGAGCGATTGAGTGCTAGCCGTTGATCTGAGGATCAGATCAATGGTGGGGAGTGAATCAAAGGGATGGCCAATCGGGGGTGGATAGATATTGGACGCGCTCAATAAAACTTGCGATGCGATGCTGTGTGGGCCGTTCGATCGGCTTCAGATCGACGACAGATATTTCTTTTAACTATGCTCCGGTGGAAACCCTTTGAAACATATGAAAGACCCAAATTTTCAATATAAAACAAAGTTTTGTTGTCGGGCGGATTAATATATATATATATATATATATATATATATATATATATATATATGGAATGGTCATGGCGCCCGACTGCGGGGCCTTTGATTATATGAAATGACAATAGGCCCAGGGCTTTATATGATAAAGGGTCAATCGCATCGGAACTGTCGGGCCCGGTCTTTCAATCTAACCATTTAAAACTTACGATGCGATTAGCGCCTCGGGGCTCTTAACACTTGGTCCCGGGTGAAATTTATATGGAGTAGAAAGCGGAGGGGGTGGGGTTTTAATAAAGGGACTTAATCGCATCGGAAGTTTTGATGCGGGTCTTTCAATCTACCCATTGTGAATTTCTATGATGCGATTGCGCTTCGAGACTTTTCAATATACCCATTTTAATTATAACACATGGCTCTGGCAGGTTTAGACCAAAACCTTAGGTAAGTGGGTTTTTGATTTTGCATCAAAGACGGATTATTTCAACGTTTAAGCGCCGGGTGCAGGCGAAAAGGGTTTATGAGATAATAATGTGATCGAAGGGTATAAGCACAGGGCTTAATCGCATCAGAACTTTTCGGCATGGCATAAAGACTTGTGCACTTGGATTTGTGCGATGCGATAAGCATCGAAAAGGACTTAGCGCTTGGTCTTAGCACCATGGGCATATGGTGGGGGAGTGGTTTAGATTCAGCCCAAAGGGGCTTAAACCCATAGTCAAAATACTTGTCTTTTTATGATATTTTTCAGAGTTTTTAAATGGATTTGGGGGTTTCGGCAGAGTAAAAAAAAAGGAGTTTTAAACTCTGTAAAGGAAATTTTATGATGGGGAAATGGGAAAAAATGGAAAATAGAGGAAGTTTATGGGAATGAAAAGGGGTAAAAAATGGAGGTTAGTTTTGAAGTGGAGGAGAGGGAAAATGGTGTTTGCAGCATAATTTTCTCTTAGGGGATCAGCAGAATTTCTAAATTTTGAAATGGAAACAGCAATGAAGATTGAAACAAGGGCATGATGTCTTCAAGAGGCCTCAAGAGATGACATTTTTGCAATAAAATTGTTTCCTGAAGGCTCCAAAAAACGTTTTGGCCACCTTTTGATAGAACAAATTTTATAGGTGGCCAACACATCCTAAGGATTGTGCTTTGAAACAGGATTAGATTTCTTTTTTCTAACAGTCTCCCATGGCTGATATGTTTCCTGGCAATCAATATCAATATTTTTTGTGCAGCGATTAGCAAAATGGTCGTATTCATGACATACCTTACACTTGAACGGAATCTGCTCATAGTCAATCCATTGGATGTGCGTCCAATCGTCCACTTTGAGCTTGATGACTTCTAGAAGACCTTTGCCCAAATCAACTTCGACACAAATCCTAGCACAGGAAAGCATGTTCTCTTTAGGTTCACTCCTGTCAATAAAAGTGTTGATTGCGTTCCCAATAGCCCTGACCGAATCATTCCCCCAACAATGGAGGGGGAGGTGTGGGAGGCGCACCCAAACAGGAACAACATTTGGCACATTGAGTTTGGGATGGAAGTTAGGAGTCCATTTGTTGAGATATAGGCCCCTGGAGTCCATGAAATAGGGCCCGTTTCTGAAGATCGGGTCTTTGTCTTCTTTAGATTCGAAATGAAAGGTAAAGTATCCCTTTCCGCAGAACTTGATGGAGATTTTACCAGCGATCTTATTTGACTAGTTTCTTTCAATCCATCTCTAAACCGTCTTCGGGGATGGCCAGAGCCCAGTGAACTATCCTATTAGACCCTTCTCGGCCAAAGAAAGAGCTGCCATGCGTGGGAGCAAGGGAGGAAGAAAAACTTCTTGCAAGCCATCTAAATTTTTAACGAATCTAGAAACAACAGGTCGAGGTTTAGGAGGACCCAGGGAGCTAATAAGGTTAGCAAAAGCATGAGCCTGGGTCGTAGCTGCAGTCACCTCCGGGAGGGCCTTCAGAGTGCCCATGCTGAAAGTATCAGCAGGGCCAGGGCCCCAAGGTCAAGGATCAGAGAGCAGGTCTGAGATGGGTAGCGGATCCAAGCGCAGGGGTGTAGGGATGCTGGGGCACAGAGTAGGAGGCTCGGCGCAGGGGCGCAGAGGCGTAGTGCGCAGAGGCACCTAGGTCATCGCTCTCCAACTAGACTAGAGAAATTTGAATAAGTTGTATAGAATTATTCACCGAGATTATCTCGATTATACAATTATCAGCCTTCATGGCTACCACATAACCTTCTTCAAGAATTACGCACCTACTAATTTGCGGAACAGAAGCGTCGTATGCGCATACGCAACATAGTCACACACATGTAATGACAGAGAATGGGGAAAGTTTTTAGCTGAAAACCTCAATCATTCGAGTACAGTACATAGAGACCCAAAGGTTATTGATAATAAAATCCCCACAAGCTCTCAAAGACTATCTCCAATTGTTACACACAAACTAGCCGATCTCGAACAAGTCACGTGTTCAAATCTCCTCCACCGTTTGCCTCGCTTTCATCGCGCAATCCAAGATGAGAATGAAAATGAGATCCAGTTCTAACCCTGAAGCCACCAAATGCAATTTCATTGGCAATCTCAATCAATGTGTGTGCAAATCTCATGCACAGGTATAGTCACAACTGATAGTCACACTCACCCTTTCACCCACCTCTAACACTGGTCTCCACTGAACTGTCCATGCATTGCAGTTAACTGATGTGTTATTTAGTTAATTTATGAGTTAATAATTAGTGAATTAATTAATAATTAATTCACACCACTCATCACTAGTGTATTTTTCAGTTAGACTAAATACAACTAGTTCAACTAAGTTAAACCGAACACAACTCCACCAACTGTCTCATCAACTCCACCAAACTTTGACACATGAGTTCTAACTCAAGTCAACCATGCAATAGCTCAAATAACCCTTAGGAAAAGCGTATTTCCTTCTGTCAGCTGCATGTGCCACATCCAAGCATCAAACTGAAGTGCTCCAAGAGGATAAGATAATGTTTATAGTCTAAATATTATTAAGGGTTAATAATATTTGACTGTTCTATTTTTAGCCCGGCAGTCTAAAAATAGAAAACACCCAATGTCTAAAAATAGAGGTCCATCTATTTTTTACCAACTCGACCAATCATCCACAAATAGCATCCGGCAACTCATGGCATCATGATCCATATGTCTAAAAATAGACTTTGCGACAAAAATCACTTGTGTGGCCCCCACCTAGTTTTGGTGATCACTTTCCAACTAGGATCAGGAAAGATGTTTCAGGATGCCTCCTTCACTGTTTCTTGTTGCCATCTTCAACACGGATGAGCTCCAGCTCGATCGTTCTAATATTTAAAAATAGCTACGCTGCCATAAAGACAATAAATGAAATACCACAAGGTAATTAATGTAAATGTAAACTTTTTATATTTTGTTGACAATACATTGGAATCTAGTTATGTAAGTCATGGTCAAATTGTCACTAGTCGATTTTGTCTAAAATCAAATAAAAATTAATTGAAATATCTTCAAATTATTATGCATTCATTATTTTAAAAAATCATAATTTTGTTAAAAATTATGTCACCTAAAATTAATATTGTAATTGTGCCTTCATTACATAAAACATTAGCATAAACTTTTTCTTAATTTATTAGTTCATTTATTGTGCTTGATAAAAATTTCTTCTTGAGTGTTCGTTTCACTTGTGTAAAACATATACTTTTTGTTCATGTTTAATATATTCAGATATATTTGTGATGTTTATCTTGAGCATATTCATATGCATTTGTACAAATGTAATATTGTGTAAAAATAGAATTTGATGAGAGGTTATATATGTTTGCAGTTTTAGTTAGCATATTTGCAATGCAAGATAACAATGTTTTTTTACCACTTTTAGTAGAAACATTTTTTTTGGATGTATGGTTCTAGGATTTTGGTTCCAACCTCCAAACACTATAAGTATTAGGTCGTTTGCAGTGTTTTATGGCTACTAAAAAACATTGTGTTCATTCATTCATGTTTGTCTTCATTGTTTCTTACTCTAATTTAATGATACTTAAACTAACCAAGAGTATCTACAACGTTGCCCTTGTTCAAATGCAATAGTTAGTTCATACCTATATTTCAACTAAGCGACATGAACACTAGTTATGCGGCCTTGTTAAGTGGATGGTAGAGATTTAATTTCTATGGAATGTTATGAAATATTTATAGTAATATTCACTAATCAAAGGTTGATGTCTATATCAAAAGTAGTTGTGTCCTTTTTACCCTTTTAATTGAATTGATTAATTAAAAAAATGTCATATGAACAACTATTATATGAAATGAATTATGCTTTTTGGGCATGTGATATTGATAAGCCATGGTATTGGCGCTTGGTATTGTAGAAAAGGTAGAATATCCATGGTAAAGTGGGGGATGTAGATATGCTTAACTCATATAATAGGGAAATATAAATTAAATGGTTGGTAAACGTGGGTAGGCGTGAATACATAATAAGCATGGAAACATAAAAAATAACTAGACTATAACTTTATTTTAAATTATTATTCGGAGAGTGCAAACTTGTTATTACTATTAACTATAAAAATAATTAATATATGAGTTAAACACATATACATTTTTAAAAACCATGTCACATGATTGTTAACCATGGAGATTCACCTCCATTTTACCATGGAGAAGTTGTGTTACAATACCATGGCTTATCAATACCACATGCCCAAAAAACCTTAACTCATTTCATATGACCTTGTTCATATGAATTTTTTTTACCATAACTACTTTTGAAATAAATTTCAACCTTTGATTTGTGACTACTATTAATAATATCCTAGAATATTTCATGAAGTTAAATCCAAACAATCCCTCTAATAATTATTAATAATTAAATTAACATTTTGAAACCCTATTCCAAAATAGACAAACCTATCAACCTAATTAATTCTTTTTACAATTTATAATAATAATAACAATTTAATTTGTTAAGGCACTTGTTTGTAAAGGTCACTGATTCAAACCCCGTGGGTGCCCGTCAGGTGTAAGCCTGTGAAACTTGTTGTGTATTGTCAGCGGGGGATGATGCCAGCCAGGAGGGTTTTCATTGGCAGCAGCGCGATGTGATCTTGTGTGGCAGATATGATTGTATGGTTCTCGTTACCGGTTTCCCTCTTGATATAAAAAAAAACAAATTTAATAATAATAATAACAATTTAATTGAGTTATAGTTTAGCTAATTTTTATGATTTATAAATCAATCATTTGTAATATCTTGTTTTATTTAAATAATAAGCTATAAATTTAAAGAATTTAAGAAAACACACAAATGTGGAATGTAATGGCATTGAATCTATTTTGTTGTCTGCATTGTTGCATTATATTTCCCTAAGTTGAACTATGTCAGTTTATTTTTCTCATTACTTCCCTCATCTACCTTGTGTTTCCTCTTTGAGAATTGATGTTGCTTCCAGAGACTTTTTTTGTTGAAAGGAAGGAATGGTTCTTATCCCATCCCTAAAGGGTGTGTTTGATCAACCCCCAAAAGGGACAACTTCCAATGAACCTCTAAAGGTTGGGTTTCCACTATTAAGCACAGGGTTGACATAGATGATCTCAAGTTCCTCTACTCCACTCCTCATATGATTATGAATACCTTTGAAAGGATCCTGGCCTATAACGGTAATATTGAAGCTCCCCATCCAACTAAAATTTCCATTATGGAGATTGTTTCTACTATTACTATCATTTCAGTTAATTAGGAAGCTCAAGATCAAATGATTTTTCTCCCAATCTCTCAATTTGATATGTTATTTTATTATGTCATGGCCTCAAATTTGGGATATGCAAAAAATGACTTTATTGAGTTTGGAAAATCCTTCTTTAAGGATAAACTTATATCAAACCATGCACTCATGTGTCTTTCTTACAAAGTTTGACCCTCCTTTGGATATCAAACATATAATTCATGTCATACCTTGGTTTATGGGACATGTGGGCTAATACATGAAACATCAATTCCCTTCCTTATTTACCAATACATATGACTTAATTTCATCAATTGGTTAGGATTCCCCACCTACCTCTGCAATTATAAGGACTTGATTATCTAGCATTCATTAAAAATTCTCCAAGAGAGTTTCATTGTTGGTCCTTTGAGATTCTTAAAATAATGTTTGTTATGTGTTGAAGTAGACTTTGCAGATAGCTCCCTTGAAGGAAAAAACATCTGAGAACATGTTTCCTTTCGATGAAGGTAGTGTTTAACCTATGATCAATTTATGGATCTTTGTCTAAAACATTGCATTTAGTATGTGAATGCTCCTAAAAAATTTCAAGGGGATAAGCATAGAATGTGGATTGATCAACAACACAGTTTGCAACAAGGTGTTGGGGAACATCACCATCAATGGAGGTTGTTGACTCCAAAAAAAATGTGGACTTTAAAGACAAAGAATAAATCCCTAGCATCAAAGAAGCCATAAAGGAAGATGCTAATTTTGTTACCACAGAGCACGATATGTTGGTCTCCATATTGATGAGGATTCTTAAGGGAGATGAACTAGTGGAAAAAAAGGAACAAAAGGACAATAGTCATAAGGATCTTGATAAAGAAAGAGGCCATTCAATTTTGGAGGATAAAGGACTTGAAAGTGTAAATAAACATTTTCCTTTTTATTATAGGAATTTAGCTCTCCTAAGACGAAAAATAAGATAACCAAAAAAATAAAATATATTGAAAGGAAAATCATTGAATGACGTAAAAGAGGAATTTTCCCATCAGTTATATGATTTAGAAAATAAAAATAATTGAGATAGGAAGACATGTTAAAAGTGTGTGTGTGTGTGTGTGTGTGTGTACTCTAATTGTTTATGTCTTGTTGTATCTTTATTCGACTCATCAAGGGTTGTCGAGGCATGCTTTTTTAACCAACCCTACTATTTTTTATTTTTTATTTTTATGGAAGCTTGGAAGGACTCTTCTATTTCATTTCAAAAAGTAGACATGAATACATACACATCCAACAATTGTTATATAGCCTCAACCCGCCCAATGGGAGACCATCTCTGTTGGTCATCTAACTGCATAATAATCCATCCAAAATTTAAATGTTTTCAGAATTTATAGAAGAGAAACATAAGTCTGATTATCTTTAACAATCCTAATATATAGATATCCACAATAACAAGTAAACTTATGAGAAGCCAAACTAAACATTGCTCAAATTTTTCACAACAAAACAACCATGTTAATCTAACCATTACTCGTGTGAAGAGTCCACAGGTGTTGTCTCTTTAACACTAGATCTCGACAACTCAGTCTGTGGAAGACATGGGATATGCTTCTCAATCCGAATGAGACAAACATCCGGAAGTTGATTTGATGCTGAATCAAATGAAATTCCCTGTGAATTTCCTAGAGCTCAAAACTGGGTTTAGATGGGACAGCTGAGCTGGACCCAATATATTTTTCCACTATGTTCTTCATAAGCAAATATAGGTATACCAAATGTTGGAATTGGGTGTATCTACCCCTGGAAAGACCTGGATCCTGCACTAAATAAAGCCACTCTCCCAAATCAGGATCAGCGTTTTCAACTTATCCATTTAATTCATCTTCTCAACCTGATATTATTTGACGAACAAGAGGAGGGGTGCTGCTATAATAAGCCTGGGCAACATCTCGAGCTTTTCCCATTATACCTCGATGACCTCTGCCCCTAGCTGTTGGAGTCAGGGTTTGCCTTTCCCCATGCCCAGGACAACGACTTCAACTCTAAACATTTCCACCCACGCCCAAAGTTCCTTTTTGAAGAGGCAAGGTGAGCCATAGTACTTAAACTCAAACAACCTAGATAACCACTGAACCTGAAACGAGTCGCATGAAACGACGTTGAACCTAGGAAAATGAGAGTTCCAGTGCCTATCAACAAGAATTCCGACTAAGAAAACACCCGACCAATGAAGAGACATAAAGGCATGGGAGAAGAGCCTAGCCAGAAAGAGAAGAAAACTGTACAAATATGAGGGCATAATATAAAATAGACATGAGAAAAAGATTCAAAATACTCATTAAACTCTTCGCCTTTAACCCTACCATTGTTCAAAGAGTTATCAATAGTTTTTGTCAAATCCTAGAGCCCGTTTGGGGACAAGGATGTCCGCCATGCGGGGTTACCATCTACCCAATTTACCCAGTCCAGTTGGAGTGGCTAGAAATTTATTAGGTAGTTCTCATCATTGAATACCTAGCCCCCCATTACATTAAAAATGAGCTTGACCTTAATTTCTACACACAAAGCCATCAAAGATGGAAAAAATACATAAAGCATAGAGAGACTGAAAGAGCATAGAGGATTGTTTGAGCCTTTCATGCTACTAGCAACATAACCAACCTAGATTGCCTCGGGTCTTTCCCAAATCTACATTTTATAAACAACCATTAAATTGATCGAGCATAGATACATAACCAGGTTCGAGAAGATGGGATTAGAAGTGACAAAAAAACATACTCGCACCAGTTGCTCACCTCCTGGAAGCCACGAATACGCCTGAGTCTCCCGCTCATGACCGATCTTGCAACCTGGATAAAGCTCCTAATTCTAGCCAACGAGTGTATAATTGAATTACAACAAAAACACTAGAGAAATTGGGGTCTCCTTCCCCCACAACTCCCAAGATATCCTCCCTCTATCGATGCCTCCTTACACATGCAAATAATTAAATGTGAGTTGTCAATCGACCACCTCGCGTTATTGGTGATCATTCCCTTATCCTTGAATCAGATCCTAACAAGTTCGTTACACTGTCTCAGACCCTAATCGAGGAAACCATCCCTACTATTTTTAATATAAAACATGGTTTTGTTTTTGTTAGAAAATAAAGAGGTCGCATTGGCATAAACCAAAAACATTTAATTCACAAGCACATGGACCTCATGCAATGGACATACTTGATCGAGAAACCAAATACAAACCATCTGTTTAAAACTTTTCACATGCAACATGCAAGGGAGGCGCATATGCCCAACCCACAAAAACCATGTTGTTATTAAACAAAAAAATAACTCAAAGGGTGTGTGTGGGGAAAAAACACACCAGAGCACAATGAAATTGTGATCACCAAACAATAGTTAATTACCATAATGTCCTTGAAGGGTTGCCACAAGATAATCAAAACACAAAAATGTCAATGGAACAACCTTTCATTATGCATCGGTCTTGAGCTAGACCATAACAAAGGATTAGAAACATCTTTGATGAGACATCATGAAATGTTAACAAATGGGCCAACATAACCCTCCAATTAGTGTAATTTTCAATGTTCAGAATATTTTGTGAAAGTCATGGTTAAATGTTGGGGGATCAACATAAAAAACACTACTTTCCACTCTTGCAAACAAAACCAAAGAACTATAAATCCTTTATAGGATGATAAAGGGCTAAATGCAGGAAAACGATATCACCACTAGGCGTTAGCCCTTTGATCCATTGCACACAATAAAAAAACTAATGCCTTTAATATGTAATCCCACAATGCCATTAACAAACTAATCATAATCCACACCATATCCATCTAACATAAATTGAGGGTGAAACCAAACAACAACAAAACCTTCGAGATACAAAGTAGAAAATCTAACATGTGATTGAATTGAAAACCTTCTAACAATGAATAAAAAGAGAACCCACTACCATATTTCTTCTGGGAGTTGTGCAACCATAAGGTGTGTACCTAAAATGCCTAAGTGTCATTCTCAACCCCTTAACTACATCCTCCCTCTTTGTCTTCTCTAGCCCTTGCCCATGTTCCTCTACAGGGAAGTAAAAGCCTTATTAAAGTAGATGAGAGGGAGGCATGCACCTCTCTTATTTCCTTGTTCTCCATATGCTAAGACAACTTATTGCGGTAAGAGGTGTATCTATAAAAAAAGTTGAGAAAAATGCTCTGCTTTCCTTTCTCTCCATATGTAAAGATAACTTATTATGCTTAGAAGTGTATTTATGTCCTAGATGAAAAACTACAGGGAAAGAAAAAATACAATAAAAATTGGTTGTTGCATGGTCTTGTATGGCTCACTTGTATGAATTGCTGCTAATGTGAATCGTACAGTTGATTTGGTTTTGATTCGATACTAAATTTTATGGCCTCCACCTAGAAATTGTATGGCTGCAATTTAACTATTGTTACTACCACACCCAATTCATACAAATATCTTCACTATTGGATTCTATGGCTGTCACAAATTGGCTATAGTTGATTTCCTTGCTACTATTTTAATTCCCCTTTTCCTCTTGACTTGGACACCAAGCAAAAACCTTTTTCACTCTATGCAACTGAGTTACTATGTATGTCACTATGTCTTTTCCTTTCACTTTTTCCCTTCATTTATATTTTTGAGTCAATGACTAGGTATCCACAACACTAATCTCTCATTAAGATCAATCGTTGAGATTAAATCCCAACTCAATAGAGATCAACGATGAAGATTTATCTAAATCATTAGGGTAATTAAACTACACTTAATGAATTTTTTTATAACTTAAAATTAAAAGGCTCTTTAGTTTAATAAATTACCTTCATCAAGAGAATTACAAAGATAAAAAGACTTCAAATGGATTCACATAAGTTTGACAAAAAAACCCATACGAAAGTTCATGTCCAAGCTACACAGTGATAATTATCATGTGTGAGAACCTAACAATCACAAAGTATTGTCTTCTCTTTACAACTTTATCTATAGAATTTACAAACATAAATCTAGAAAATATTAACATGTCAAAAACTAATTTGATTTGTAGTTCTTAATTCATTTTACATTCCTATCTCACTAATGTTAAGTTTCCTAACTAATCTTATTGTGCCATTGTATGGCTAACAACAAATTTGTTTATGTGTAAGTTAGTTTGTTAATTTATTGAACCAAAAACAAGTCACTCTATATATAAGTTTAATTTTTCATGGGCTTAATCTTGGAGGTGATTTGGTAAAACCACCCCTTTGGATACTTTGTTATCTTTATAGGTTTGGGTTGAAGTTAAATTGCTACACATTCTAGGTACTCTTGGTAGTTTATGGTTTACTTCAACAAGGTTGCCATTCCCTAGTATAATGGGAATACCCCAAATTCATTTAGAGTTACAACCCCTCCAAGTGTTTTTCGACTAGTCATTAATGGTAACCCGAAGGATTGTGATGTAGAACAAACCATAAGGGGAGGTTGAATCATTGAATGGAAACAAAAATTGAGTTTGTTGTACTTGTAATTTAGATGCTTCGCTCAATCCCCTCCAGCCTTACAACTTTGGGAGCCGTGAAATTAAATCATATAGAAAATGCCTTATTCCCACTTGTTGATAAAGCGGTTTTAAGATGCCTTGATTTATTGCTACAACCTTGGTAGTAAGCATGCCATTATTTTATTCATAAAGAGGATGGAATGATTAATCTCGTGGGATACCTTATTACTTCAATGATGATGTAAACAAATGTTGAATTTGTTGTGATTGTAGTGACCCAATTTCACCACATAGTTTCTATTTATATTAAAATTTTATAAGCATATTGAATATATATACCTTACTTTTATTTTACAAATAACAATAAATCACATATATTGGACAAATTTGAACCCTCCCTCCATATTTTTTCACAAATCTTAAAAGAAAGAAAAACATAAGTGAAAGAAAGTATATATATATATATATATATATATATATATATATATATATATATATATATATATATATATATATATATATATATATATATATATATATATATATATATATATATATATATATCATAAGATATATTTCAAAGAATTAACATACATATCCACATTAATAACAATGATAAACATTAATAGGTATAACCCTTAAATCCTATGTACATTTTATATCTATCAATTAGAAATTACATTTGCTAAGTACTTTGATATCTCTAATCTCATAATTAACAATCCTATGTACATTTTTTTTATCTATCCATTAGAAATTACATTTGTCACTTGCATTAATATCTCTAAGCTTATAATTAACAATTAATTAATTAAATGATTAATTAAAAAATTAAAAAAAATTATAATTATTAATTATATTTCTACTATCTCATTTTGTAAATATATCTAATCTCATAATTAACAATTAATTAGTTAAATTATTATCCTGAAGATGAACCATGCACTTATGTGTCTTTCTTACAAAGTTTGACCCTCCTTTGGATATCAAACATATATTTTATGACATACCTTGGTTTATGGGACATGTGGGCTAATACATGAAACATCAATTCCCTTCCTTAGTTAGTTGTACATAGGCCTTAATTTCATCTATTGGTTAGGATTCCCAACCTACCTCTGCAATTATAAGGACTTGATTATCTAGCATTCATAAAAAATTATCTAAGAGAGTTCCATTGTTGGTCCTTTGAGATTCTTAAAATAATGTTTGTTTTGTGTTGAAGTAGACTTTGCATATAGTTCCCTTAAAGAAAAAACATCTAAGAACATGTTTCCTTTGGATGAAGGTAGTGTTTAACCTATTGTCAATTTATGGCTCTTTGTCTAAAACATTGCATTCAATATGTGAATGCTCCTAAAAAATTTCAAGGGGATAAGCATATAATGTGGAATGATCAACAACCCATATTGCAACAAGGTGTTGGGGAACATCACCATCAGTGGAGGTTGTTGGCTCCAAAAAAAATGTGGACTTTAAAGATGAAGAATAAATCCCTAGCATCAAAGAAGCCATAAAGTAAGATGCTCATTTTGTTACCACAGAGCACGATATGTTGTTCTCCATATTTATGAGGATTCTTAAGGGAGATGAAATAGTGGAAAAAAAGGAACAAAAGGACAATAGTCATAAAGAAATAGGCCATCCAATTTTGGAGGATAAAGTGCTTGAAATTGTGAATAAACATTTTCCTTTTGATTATAGGGATTTAGCTCTCCTAAGATGAAAAATAAGATAACCAAAACAAGAAAATATATTGAAAGGAAAATCATTGAATGGTGTAAAAGAGGAATTTTCTCATTAATTATATGTTCTAGAAAATAAAAATAATTGAGATAGGAAGCCATGTTAAAATTGTGAGTGTGTACTCTAATTGTTTATGTCTTGTTGTATCTTTATTCGACTCATCAAGGGTTGTCGAAGCATGTTTTTTTAACCATCCTACTATTTTTATTTTTATTTTATTTTTTATGTAAGCTTGGAAGGACTCTTCTATTTCATTTCAAAAGGTAGACATGAATACATACACATCCAACAATTGTTAGATGCCTCAACCCGCCCAATGGGAGACCATATCTGTTTGCCATTTAACTTCATGATAATCCATCCAAAATTTAAATGTTTTCAGAGTGTCTAGAAAATAAATATAAGTCTGAGTATCTTTAACAATCCTAATATATATATACAACAAAAAGTAAACTTCTGAGAAGCCAAACTAAACATTGCTCAAAATTTTCACAACAAAACAACCATGCTAATATGACCATTACTCGTCTGAAGAGTCCATAGGTGTTGTATCTTTGACACTGGATCTGGTAGCTCAATATGTGGAAGACACGGGATATGCTTCTCAATCTGGATGAGACGAACATTCTGAAGTTGGATTTGATGGTGAATCAACTCAAAATTGGGTTTAGATGGGCCAACTGAGCTGGACCCAATATATTTTGCCACTGTGTTCTTCATAAGCCAATATAGGTATACCAAATGTTGGAATTGAGTGTTTCTGCCCCTGGAATGACCTGGATCCTGCACTAAAGAAAGCCACTCTCCCAAATCAGGATCAATGTTTTCAACTTATTCCTTTAATTCAACTTCCAAACATGATATTAGTTGATGAATAGGAGGAGGGGCGCTGCTATAATAAGCCTGAGAAATATCTTGATTTGATTACGAATGTTAGTTTTGTTGTACTAATTTCAACCTCGGATTTAAAATTTACTTTCTGACCTTATGCTTGATGTACATATTTCCTTGTTGCTTATGTGTGTCAAACAGGTAATTTAACAGAGTTTTTATGAGTGAATTCAAGAGCATAAAGTATGAATTTAAAATGCTAAAAATCAACAACATAAAGAACAACAAACCATCACAATTGATCCATTAAAACAAAGTTTCGATGAAGGAGTTCACCCCTCCTGGGCTACATCTCCTTGGTCCAGCTTCCATGGCTTGGGCCTCTGTATTAGCTCAATAGTGAAAAAATTGTTGTTTACATCCATCAAATGCTCCTAAAACATATTCCAATGAGTTCAGAATGTTGAAATCTATCAGAAATGACTATTCATTTATTTAATTTGGCCTTTAGCTGATCTAGGCATGGCCTTCCTTCTTGGTGGCCCCAGGCTTCAAAATTATTCAAAGCGACAAAAACACATGTAGAATTGCTCCTTTGCCTCTACATCCTATTCCAATATGTTCAAATCATGCCAATCTGCTAGGAATGACTCTTCCTGAGCCAAAATTGATCTAAATTTTCTCAAGATATGGCCAAATTAATTTTTCCCTAGATTTTTCCTCCAAATTTGGAGAAGACTCCAGATAAGTCCGACAAATTTGGGGGCGCCTCCTAAAAATCTGTTGTTTTAAGCTGTGAGTCAATTAAAATTAAATCCGGATTATTTGGGGACAATGATGGATTAAATGGTGCATAAGCACAGTTAACGTAATCCAGATTAACAATATTAAATACATGATTGAATTTAACTAATCCGTAATTACATTAAACTCCGCTCATTAACGATTCTGCTCCCGACGTGGTCATGTGGTAAGGACATATGGGAGGGGGCTGGCCCCCTCCATTCCCGCCATTTGAGAATTCAACGAGCTTCAAATAACAGTTGGGCGCTAAGCTTTTTCAACGAACACGTCTTGGCCTATTGGTAATGCTGTTGAAATAGGAGGGGGAGGTCACGGGTTCGACCCGTCCTCCACCCATCCTATAGACATATTTTTTCCAACAAATCCGAACGTTTGGAAATAAATTAACCCATAGTTTAATAAAAACCTTAATAATAAAAATAATTCCAACACATAAATATTCATTATGAACCAAAATTCAACCTTGGAGGATATTGGGCAATTTCACCTTCTCAAACCCAAACTGGCGAAGCCTGTTGTGACCCTTGTCACAGTCCCATTGGGCAAAAACTGGAAAATATTCCCTGAATATACCTAGAGTGCTGACTGGGCTACCATGTCATCAACCTGTCACTGTTCTGCAATTTTTTTTTTTATAAATTTGCTTATTCTAAACGGCGGTCAGCAGGTTATAACTTCTTCATCCGAACTCGGTTTTCGATGAAACAAGTTGCGTTGGATTCCTGGAGATGGGTCGGTGGATGTCGTTCATTTTCCAATCAATTATGAGCAATTTCATTTTTGAGCTTATATACTGAGCCTCTGATCACATCTCGATATTTTCCCATTGTACCTTGGCGACCTCTACCCATAGCTGTTGGAGTCAGGGTCTGCCATTCACCATGCCTAGGACCACGAATTTGACTCTGAACATTTCCACCCTACCCGAAGTTCCTTTTTGAAGAGGCAGTGTGAGACATAGTACTTAAACTCAAACAACCTAGATAACCACTGAACCTGAACGAGTCACATGAAACATCGTTGAACGTGGGAAAACAAGACTTCCAGTGCCTGTCAACAAGAATTCTAGCCAAGAAAATGCCTGACCAATGAAGAGACATAAAGGCATGGGAGCAGAGCCTAGCCAAAAACAAAAGAAACCTGTACAAATATGAGGGCATAATACAAAATATACATGGGAAAGAAAATAAAAATACTCATTAAACTCCCCGCCTTTAACCCGACCACTGATCATAGAGTTATCAATAATTTTTGTCAAATCCCAGAGCCCGTTTGGGGACAGGAATGTCTGCCATGCAGGGTTACCATCTACCCAATTTACCCAATCCGGTTGGAGCGGCTAGCAATTTCTTAGGTAGCTCTCATCATTGAATACCTAGCCCCCCATTACATTAAAAATGAGCTCGACCTTAATTTCTACATACAAAGCCATCAAAGATTGAAAAAATCCGTAAAGCATAGAGAGATTGAAAGAGCGCAGAGGACTGGTTTCTCCTTTCATGCTACTAGCAACAGAACCAGCCTCGATTGCCTCAGGACTTTCCCTAATCTTTATTTTAGAAACAACCATTACACTGACCGAGCATAGATACATAACCTGGTTCAAGAAGATGGGATTAGAAGTGACAAAAAAACATACTCTCACCAGTTTCTTGCCTCCAGGAAGCCACGAATACGCCTGAGTCTCCCAATCAAACCGATCTTGCAAACTGGACAGAGCTCCTAATTCTAGCCGACGAGTGTATAATCGAATTACAAAAAAAACAACAGAGAAATCAGGGTCTCCTTCCCTCGCAACTCCCAAGATATCCTCCCTATATCGATGCCACCTTACACATGCAAATAATTAAATGTGAGCCGTCAACCGGCCACCTCGCCTTATTGGCGATCATTCCCTTGTCCTTGACTCAGATCCCACCGAGTTCGTTACACTGTCTCGCACCCTGATCGAGGGAACCATCCCTACTATTTTTAATAGAAAACATGGTTTTGTTTTTGTTAGAAAATAAAGAAGCCACATTGGCATAAACCAAAAACATTTACTTCACAAGCATATGGACCTCATGCAAGGGGCATACTTAATTGAGAAATCAAATAGAAACCATCTGTTTACAAATTTTCACATGCAACATGCAAGGGAGGTGCATATGCCCAACCCACAAAGACCATGTTGCTATTGAACAACAAAATAGCTCAAAGGGCGTTTGTGGGAAAAAACACACTAGAGCACAATGAAAGTGTGATCACCAAACAATAGTAAATTGCCATAATGTCCTTGAAGGGTTGCCACAAGATAATCAAAACACAAGAATGTCAATGGACCAACATTTCATTATGCATCGGTCTTGAGCTAGACCATAACAAATGATTATAAACATCTTTGATGAGACATCATGACATGTTAACAATAGGGCCAACATAACCCTCCAATTAGTGTAATTTTCAATATTCAGAATATTTTGTGAAGGTCATGGTTAAATGTTGGGGATCAACATAAAAACACTACTTTCCACTCTTGCAAACACAACCAAAGAACTAGAAATCCTTTGGAGGATGATAAACGGCTAAATGCAGGAGAATGATATCACCAGTAGGCGTGAGCCCTTTTGATCCATTGCACACAATAAAAAACTAATGTAATCCCATAATGCCATCGACAAACTAATCAGAATCCACACCATCTCCACCTAACATAAATTGAGGGTTAAACCAAACAACAACAAAACCTTCCAGATACAAAGTAGAAAATATAACATGTGATTGAATAGAAAACCTTCTAACAATGAATAAAAAGAAAACCCACCACCATATTTCTTCTAGGAGTTGTGCAACCACAAGGTGTGTACCTAAAATGCCTAAGTGTCATTATCAACCCCTTAACTACATCCTCCCTCTTTGTCTTCTCTACCCTTGCCCATGTTCTTCTATAGGGATGTAAAAACCTTATTAAAGTAGATGAGAGGGAGGCATGCACCTCTCCTATTTCCTTGCTCTTCATATGTTAAGACAACTTATTGCGCTAAAAGATGTATCTATAAAAAAAAAAAAATTGAAAATAAGACATGTACCTCTCCGCTTTCCTTCCTCTCCACATGCAAAGATAACTTATTATGCTTAGAAGTGTATTTATGTCCTAAATAAATGATCACATTTTATAATAATAATAAATTGAAATAATTTTTTTTGAAGTCAATAGAGATGAAACATTAAAAAACAGTGCAGTTTAATAATTTAAAAAAACAAAATAATTATAAAATTTTATAATAAAATAAAACAAAATAATATATTTTGATTTTGAATATTTAAAATTTAAGAAAAATACATTTATATTCCTTTTAATCTTTTATTATTTACTTAATTCAAAATTAAAATAAATATATTGATTATATATAAAGAGATGGTTATATATTAAAAACCAACATCTCTCAACTCCCTTTCCTTTAGTTAGGGGACATGGATATTTTTTTTGGGAATTAATTTATTGTTGGTTTGCATTAAGATTTACTATGACATATAAAATTATGGTTTTGATATTGAAATAGTAAAAGATTTGGTTTATGACGAGATAAAGATGTATCTTTATAATTTTGTTTGCAATATAAATAATTTAAAATTTTATATTGTTGAATAAATTTAACATAAATTAAAGTGATAAATTGACCTTGCATTTTGTGGTGTTAAAGCTTTAGTTGTGTAATCTTAATATTGTAAATTGTTCATGCAAAGTCAAAAGTCAAATTTAGTTGTACTATTCTCATATATGCATCTTCATAGTAGATACATGTTAATGTATATGGATAATTCAATACATTTTTGTTAATTTTTTTAAATCTAATTTCTTTATAATTATAAATATGATAACTCGTTGGATTTTAATGTTAAGAAGAAAGAATTTATATTATATAATTGATTATATAATGGGTGGAAAATAAATTAGTGGAAGTAAGATAGATTTCCAAATACACAATCATATTTTACTATTTTTCATATTAGTTTTTATTCAATTTCTTCCAAACTTACAAGTGCTTCTTTTAGTGGAGAAAAAACTCATCCACAGAGAAAGAAAAACTATAGTAAAACTTGGTTGTTGCATGGTCTTGTATGGCTCACTTGTATGACCTGCCACTAATGTGAATCATATAGTTGATTGGTTTTGATTCGATACTAAATTTTATGGCCTCCACCTATAAATTGTATGGCTCCATTTGTTGGGTTGAACTCCAACTATTGTTACTACCACGCCCAATTCATACAACCATCTTCACTGTTGGATTCTATGGCTGTCACAAATTGGATGTAGTTGATTTCCTTGCTACTATTTTGATTCCCTTTTTCCTCGACTTTGACACTAAGAAAAAACCTTTGTCACTCTATGCAACTGAGTTACTATGTATGTCACTTTGACTTTTCCTTTCACTTTTTCCCTTCATTTATAATTTCAATTCAATGACTAGGTCTCCACAACACTAATCTCTCATTAAGATCAACCATTGATATTAAATCCCAACTCACTAGAGATCAACGATGAAGATTTATCTAAATCATTCTAGTGTAATTAAACTACACTTAATGAATTTTTTCATAATTTAAAATTAAAAGGCTCTTAAGTTTAATAAATTAACTTCATTAAGAGAATTACGAAGATAAAAAGACTTCAAATGGATTCACATAAGTTTGACAAAAAAACCCGTATGAAAGTTCCTGTCCAAGCTACACAGTAATAATTATCATGTGTGAAAACCTAATAATCACAAAATATTGTCTTCTCTTTACAACTTTATCTCTAGAATTTACAAACATAAATCTAGAAAATATTAACATGTCAAAAACTAATTTGATTTGTAGTTCTTAATTCATTACATTCCTATCTGACTAATGTTAAGTTTCCCAACTAATCTTATTGTGCCATTGTACGGCTAACAACAAATTCGTTTATGTGTAAGTTAGTTTATTAATTTATTAAACCACAAACAAGTCACTCTATATATAAGTTGAATTTTTCGTGGGCTTAATCTTGGAGGTGATTTGGTAAAACTGCCCCTTTGGATACTTTGCTATCTTAGAGGTTCGGGTTGAAGTTAAATTGCTACACATTCTAGGTACTCACGGTAGTTTAGGGTTTACTTCAACAAGGTTGCCATTCCCTAGTATAATGGGAATACCCCAAATTTATTTAGAGTTACAACCCCTCCAAGTGTCTTTTGACTAGTCATTAATGGTAACCTGAAGGATTGTATTGTAAAACAAACCATAAGGGGAGGTTGAATAATTGAATGGAAACACAAATTGAGTTTGTTGTACATGTAATTTAGATGGTTCGCTCAATCTCCTTCGGCCTTACAACTTTGGGAGTTGTGAAATTAAATCATATATAAAATGCCTTCTTCCCACTTGTTGATAAAGCAATTTTAAGATGCCTTGATTTATTGCTACAACCTTGGTAGTAAGCATGTCATTCTTTTATTCATAAAGAGGATGGAATGATTAATCTCGTGGGATACCTTATTACTTCAATGATGATGTAAACAAATGTTGAATTTGTTGTGATTGTAGTGACCCAATTTCACCGCATAGTTTCTATTTATATTTAAATTTCACTGTGTAGTGACCCACGCCCAGGACCATAATTTCTACTCTGAACATTTCCACCCCGCTCGAAGTTCCTTTTTGAAGAGGCAGGGTGAGCCATAGTACTTAAACTCAAACAACCTAGATAACCACTGAACCTAAAATGAGTCGCATGAAACGACGTTGAACTTGGGAAAATAAGAGTTCCAGTGCCTGTCAACAAGAATTCCGGCGAAGAAAACACCCAACCAATGAAGAGACATAAAGGCATGGGAGCAGAGCCTAGCCAGAAACAAAAGAAACTTGTACAAATACGAGGGCATAATACAAAATAGACATGAGCAAGAAATTCAAAATACTCATTAAACTCTCTGCCTTTAACCCGAACACTGTTAAGAGAGTTATCAATAGTTTTTGTCAAATCTTAGAGCCCATTTGGGGACAGGGATGTCCACAATGCGAGGTTACCATCTACCCAATTTACCCAGTTCAGTTGGAGCGGCTAGCAATTTCTTAGGTAGCTCTCATCATTGAATAACTAGCCCCCCATTACATTAAAAATGAGCTCGACCTTAATTTCTACACATAAAGCCATCAAAGATGGAAAACATCCATAAAGCATAGAGAGAATGATAGAACGCAGAGGACTGGTTTTGCCTTTCATGCTACTAGCAGCAAAATCAACCTAGATTGCCTCAGGACTTTCCCAAATCTGCATTTTAGAAACAACCATTAAATTGATCGAGCATAGATACATAACCAAGTTCAAGAAGATGGGATTAGAAGTGACAAAAAAAACATATTCGCATAAGTTGCTCACCTCCTGGAAGTCACGAATACGCCTGAGTCTCCCACCCACGACCGATCTTGCAACCTCGATAGAGCTCCTAATTCTAGCCGATGAGCGTATAATCGAATTACAACAAAAACACCAGAGAAATCATGGTCTCCTTCCCCCACAACTCCCAAGATATCCTCCCTCCACCGATGCCACCTTACACATGCAAATAATTAAATGTGAGTTGTCAACCGACCACCTCACGTAATTGGTGATCATTCCCTTATCCTTGACTTGGATCCCATCGAGTTTGTTACACTGTCTCGCACCCTGATCGAGGAAACCATCCCTACTATTTTTAATAGAAAACACGGTTTTGTTTTTGTTAGAAAATAAAGAAGCGACATTGGCATAAACCAAAAACATTTACTTCACAAGCACATGGATCTCATGCAAGGGGAATACTTGATCGAGAAACCAAATACAAACCATCTGTTTACAACTTTTCACATGCAACATGCAAGGGAGGCGCATATGCCCAACCCACAAAGACCAAGTTGTTATTGAACAAAAAAATAGCTCAAAGGGTGTGTGTGGGGAAAAATCACACCAGAGCACAATGAAATTGTGATCACCAAACAGTAGTTAATTACCATAATGTCCTTGAAGGGTTGCCACGAGATAATCAAAACACAAAAATGTCAATGGACCAACATTTCATTATGCATCGGTCTTGAGCTAGACCATAACAAATGATTAGAAACATCTTTGATGAGACATCATGAAATGTTAACAAATGGGCCAACATAACCCTCCAATTAGTGTAATTTTCAATGTTCATAATATTTTGTGAAATTCATGGTTAAACATTGGGGATCAACATAAAAAACACTACTTTCCACTCTTGCAAACACAACCAAAGAACCATAAATCCTTTGTAGGATGATAAAGAGCTAAATGCAGGAAAACGATATCACCACTAGGCGTGAGCCCTTTGATTCATTGCACACAATAAAAACCTAATGCCTTTAATATGTAAGCCCACAATGCCATTGACAAACTAAGCAGAATCCACACCATCTCCACCTAACATAAATTGAGGGTGAAACCAAACAACAACAAAACCTTCCAGATACAAAGTAGAAAATCTAACATGTGATTGAATAGAAAACCTTCTAACAATGAATAAAAAGAGAACCCACCACCATATTTATTCTAGGAGTTGTGCAACCATAAGGTGTGTACCTAAAATGCCTAAGTGTCATTGTCAACCCCTTAACTACATCCTCCCACTTTGTCTTCTCTAGCCCTTGCCCATGTTCCTCTACAGGGAAGTAAACACCTTATTAAAGTAGATAAGAAGGAGGCATGCACCTCTCTTATTTCCTTGCTCTCCATATGCTAAGACAACTTATTGCACTAAGAGGTGTATCTATAAAAAAATTTGAGAAAAAGACATGTACCTCTTCACTTTCCTTTCTCTCCACATGCAAAAATAACTTATTATGCTTAGAAATGTATTTATGTCCTTGATAAATAATCACATTTTATAAAATTAATAAATTAAAATAAAAATTTAAAATCAGTAAATATGAAACATAAAAAATAATCTATCTAAATAATTTAAAAAACAAAATAATTATAAAATTTTATAATAATAATAAAAATAATATATTTTAATTTTGAATATTTTAAATTAAAAAAAAATTACATTTATATCGTTTTAAATTTTTTATTTCACTAAAATTAAAATAAATCTATATTGATTATATATAAGACGATTATATATTTAAAACCGACATCTCTCAGCTGCCTGTCCTTTAGTTATGGGACATCCATATTCTTTTTGGGAATTAATTTATTGTTTGTTGGCATTAAGATTTACTATGACATCTCAAATTATGGTTTTGATATTGAAATAGTAAAAGATTGAGATTATGACGAGATAAAGACGTACCTTTATAATTTTGTTTGCAATATAAATAATTTATAATTTTATATTGAATAAATTTGACATAAATTAAAGTGATAATTTGATATTGCATTTTGTGTGTGGTGTTAAAGTTTTAGTTGCATAATCTAAATTTCATATTATATAATTGATTATATAATGATTGGAAAATAAATTAATGGAAGTAAGATATATTTTCAAATATATAATCAGATTTTTACTATTTTTCATACTAGTTTTTCATTCAATTTCTTTTAAACTTATAAGTGTTTTTTGTTTTGGAGAAAAAATTCATCTACAGGGAAAGAAAAACTACAATAAAACTTGGTTGTTGCATGGTCTTGTATGGCTCATTTGTATGACTCATCGCTAATGTGAATTGCATAGTTGATTTGGTTTTGATTTGATACTAAATTTTATGGCCTCCACCTAGAAATTGTATGGCATTTGTTGGGTTGAACTTCAACTATTGTTACTACCACACCCAATTCATACAACTATCTTCAATGTTGGATTCTATGGTTGTCACAAATTGGCTATAGTTGATTTCCTTACTACTATTTTGATTCCATTTTTCCTCAACTTGGAAACTAAGAAAAACCTTTGTCACTCTATCCAACTGAGTTACTATGTCTTTTCCTTTCACTTTTTCCCTTCATTTATAATTTTGAGTCAATGACTAGGTCTCCACAACACTAATCTCTCATTAAGATCAACCGTTGAGATTATATCCCAACTCACTAGAGATCAAAGAGGAAGATTTATCTAAATCATTAGTGTAATTAAACTACACTTAATGAGTTTTTTCATAACTCAAAATTAAAAGGCTCTTCAGTTCAATAAATTAACTTCATTAAGAGAATTACGAAGATAAAAAGACTTCATTCACATAAGTTTGACAAAAAAAAACCATACAAAAGTTCCTGTCCAAGTTACACAGTAATAATTATCATGCGTGAAAAGCTAACAATCACAAAGTATTGTCTTCTCTTTACAACTTTATCTCTAGAGTTTACAAACATAAATCTAGAAAATATTAACATGTCAAAAACTAATTTGATTTGTAGTTCTTAATTCATTTTACGTTCCTATCTGACTAATGTTAAGTTTACCAACTAATCTTATTGTGCCATTGTATGGGCTAACAACAAATTCATTTATGTGTAAGTTAGTTTATTAATTTATTGAACCACAAACAAGTCACTTATATACTTTGTATATAAGTAGAATTTTTCACGGGCTTAATCTTGGAGGTGATTTGGTAAAACTACTCCTTTGGATACTTTGTTATCTTTAGAGGTTTGGGTTGAAGTTAAATTGCTACACATTCTAGGTACTCGTGGTAGTTTAGGGTTTACTTCAACAAGGTTGCCATTCCCTAGTATAATGGGAATACCCCAAATTCATTTAGAGTTATAACCCCTCCAAGCGTTTTTTGATTAGTCATTAATGGTAACCCGAAGGTTTGTATTGTAAAACAAACCATAAGGGGAGGTCGAATCATTGAATGGAAACAAAAATTGAGTTTGTTGTACATGTAATTTAGATGGTTCACTCAATCTCCTTCAACCTTACAACTTTGGGAGTTGTGAAATTAAATCATATATAAAATGCCTTATTCCCACTTGTTGATAAAGCGATTTTAATATGCCTTGATTTATTGCTACAACCTTGGTAGTAAGCATGCCATTCTTTTATTCATAAAGAAGATGGAATGATTAATCTAGTGGGATACCTTATTACTTCAATGATGATGTAAACAAATGTTGAATTTGTTGTGATTGTAGTGACCCAATTTCACCGCATGATTTCTATTTATATTAAAATTTTATAAGCATATAGAATATATATACCTTACTTTGATTTTACAAATAACAATAAATCACATATATTGGACAAATTTGAACCCTATCTCCATATTTTTTCACAGATTTTAAAAGAAAGAAAAACATAAATATATATATCAATCATAAGAGTAATATGTGTGAGAATTAACATAAGTATCCACATTAATAACAATGATAAATGGTCATAGATTAATGACTTACTTAACGCAGTTGAATCCCAAAAATGATATCTAATTAACAATCCTATATACATTTTTTATCTATCCATTAGAAATTACATTTTCCATTTCCATTAATATCTCTAATCTTATAATTAACAATTAATTAATTAAATGATTAATTAAAAAATTAAAATAAATTATAATTATTAACTATATATCTACTATCTCATTTTGTAAATATCTCTAATCTCATAATTAACAATTAATTAATTAAATTATTATTGTGAAGATGAAGCACACAAGATGGTTCGAAAGTTCTTTTATGTAATTTTTACTAAAAGGTCTATCAACATTAAATTATAATTATTATCTATATTTCTATTATGTAATCTTGTAACTTTTATTCTACTTCTAAAGACAATTTACAATTATTAACTATATTTTTAATATGTAATCTTGTATTTTTTATTCTACTTCTATCTTTCAACATTAAATTATAATTATTAACTATATTTCTACTATGTAATCTTGTACCTTTTATTCTACTTCTAAAGACACTTTATAATTATTAACTATATTTCTACTATGTAATTTTGTACCTTTTATTCTACTTTGAAAGACCGTTGTCTACCAAAGCTATAAATTCGTCCAGAATTTTTTGTTAGAATCTCATGATTTTTTTTTTTTCTTCCAAAAATTCTAATCATAGGAGTATTTGAATTATATTTCTAATGGCAGAAATAGTTTCAACACCATCAAAAACCTATGTGAGCACTCAATATCATGAAGTTTGATAGCTATAACCCAAATTTCCTAAAATTTCTACCAATTTTTGACAAAAATCATACTAGAATTTTCACTATTTCCCAAGCTAATTTATGCCCTGAGTAAACCTTCTAACAATGAATAAAAAGAGAACCCACCACCATATTTCCCAGGCTAATTGATTAAATTATTATTGTAAAGATGAACCACACAAGATAGTTCGAAAGTTCTTTTATGTAATTTTTATTTCTACTATATAATCTTATACATTTTATTCTACTTCTAAAAACAATTTATAATTATTAACTATATTTCTAATATGCAATCTTGTACCTTTTATTCTACTTCGATCTTTTAACATTAAATTATAATTATTAACTATATTTCTAGTATGTAATTTTTTACTTTTTATTCTACTTTGAGGTCTACCAAAGCTATAAATTAGTTATTTTTCGTCATAATATGTTTTTTTTTCCCAAAACTTTTAAACATAAGATTATTTGAATTATATTTTTGATAGCTGAAATTGATTCAACACCATAAAAACTCTAAAATTTGATAGCCATAATCTACATTCCCTAAAATTTCTACCAAATTTTCACAAAAACCATACTAAAATTTCCACTATTTCCAAGACAAATTTATGGTCTCAGAGCTCTTATAAAGTAAAAACATTTACCTTTTATTCTACTTCTAAAATAAAAACATTTATTTAGATAATAATTATCTCTATGAAATAAATATTAAGTTAATAATAATTATTATAAAAATACGAAATTAACAACCACGTCATCATATCTTGGAATAATGTCATTAAACCTGTAATCCCCATAAATTTTATAATGACGACGTTATTTCATGTAATATTTGCTAATTATTTTATCATTTTTACTAAAAGATCAAATTAACGATGTGGGAATAACCTCAAAATAAAATTAATATTCACGTAAAATGATATTTTTCATGAGACCCCGGAAAGGCAGATGAAAGTGCGAAACTGGTGATGTCAACGTCACATGATATGACGATGGGTGACAATGGATTCATTATATTTATTTTCAAGGTGCCCACTGGCCATGACGACTCTTAAGCCGAAGCTTTTGGGTTAATTTGGAACCTGGGAAGCAGAAGAATCAATAATAAAACTCTGCTAAATTCAAACCCTCGGCAAGGAGAAGACCCACAAACGCCCTGTTGCTTCCCCTTCCCAATAAGGGACATTACCCTCTGTGGATGGACCCAATCGCCCTTCATATAGGGGCTTCTGTGCATCTGACCCTTTAATTTCAGAACACCCCCGGCATATCTTCAAAGGTTGCAGACCAGAGAATTTCGAGCGATCTGAGACACCACGATGGCTATGGTGGAGAACAATGTGGGCGTCGAAGGGGCGAGTTACGGGAATCGAACCCCTGATCTGCCCCGGGCTGAAAAGAATGGTGGATACGATGGCGATATGCGGGAGCTTGTAGATTTGCTCTCTAAACTAAATCCTTTAGCCGAGGAATTCATTCCCCAGCCTAACAGGTCGCCTTCTTTTATTTTTAATGGCAATGGCAGCTTCGCTAATAACAACAGGAGGGTAAGATTTG
Organism: Pinus albicaulis; assembly: GCA_034641835.2. NCBI lineage: Eukaryota > Viridiplantae > Streptophyta > Pinopsida > Pinales > Pinaceae > Pinus > Pinus albicaulis. The sequence continues at coordinate 1,634,352,382 of CM076580.1, read as the reverse complement.
TATATATTTTTCCTGTTTGATCTGCTTGGAAATTTGCATTTTTTTTTTTTCTGGGTACTATCACATTGCAATTTCTGCTTCATTGGTGATGTTCAATGTAAAAAAACAAGTGCAAGGGTAGTAAATACTAGATACTGAAAAAGTTAAAAAAGGGTGATTTAATTTCACTTTCAGGGCGCTTCTCATTGTATTTACTGGGTGATTTTGATGGTATTTATATGCCTTACAAGTCAAGGGTAGCTGTAAATTTCTAGAAGTAAAATTTTGAGAAAATAAATTCACATTCACAATAATTGTCAAACAATAATGCCTTATAAATTGCAACATGTATCAAAAGCTTCAACTTTCTCTAAATTGGCGATGGTGAGATATAGTCCGTCATTTTTCGACTAATATCACTTAAACATGCCTGCATGCTTCGTGTGTTCCCTCGTTGTCTATGTGACGTCTGCTTAATCTGCAATTTTACTGAAAATCAAAATGACATATCCCTTGTTGAGGATTTCCTTCCGTCTTAATATGACTATCTCATAAATTTGCAAGCTTACATCGCGACATTGCTGAAAATCAAAATGACGTGTTCCTCGTTGAGGATTTTGTTCACTAGTCGCCAATATAACAAACTCCTGCATTTTCAGACTCGTAATGATCAAAATGGCACAAACCCTTGTTAAAGATTTCATATGTAGCTAATATGATTATCTCCTAAATTCACAACCATTTAGTAAAAATCAAAGTATTTCATTCCAAGATTATACGATTATCTCCTAAATTCACAAGTTTTCAGTGAAATCGAAGTGGCATATTCTTACACTCGTTTAGGATTTCGTTACAAATCAATACGATTATCTCCTAAATGTGCAAGCTGTGTAGAAATCATAGTGGCATATCCTTTCAAGGATTTCGTACCGTGGCATTATGATCATCCTGTATCTGTTACATTATTTTAATCTTTTCCTATCTGCCACTTTAGTTTGATTCTTCTGCTGTATTGTTGACATTCTCTTTTTCTTGGTGGTGCATCAGAAGAAAAACAACTTCAATCAGGGTAAAAGGAGGCTTAACGGTAGGAACATCAGAGCTCAACAGGAGGACAGCGTTAGAAGAACGGTTTATGTTTCTGATATTGATCAGCAGGTAAGTGAATTCATGGGAGAAATTAGGGAAACAATAATTTTCAATAGCATTGCGTCTGTTGTATCAAGGCAACTTCCATTAACAGCACCTTTATCGTATTGACGTTTTCTTAACGAGAATTTTAAAAATGGTATAATTATTATGTCAGGATGAATTTGAGTAGCAGAATACCGAGCACTAAATATCCTCTGGGATGTTTGGTGATCCATCTATCTCCCATGTATGTGCTGGCCCTTCTAGGTGCCGAAGGGCATTGTTTAACTTATTTTCTTGGTTATGTAAGGCTCATGTTTAAGAGAATTTGGGATTTCAGTGGCACCATAGGCGCTATGTTGAATTGAATTTAATTCATGGTACAGCGGGAGATTAATGCCTGGTTTTGAAAGTTATCCGAACATGACAATGGATAGAAAAGCACTCAAAATTTAGTGTAGGAGTATTGGTGCCAGTGGTTCCCTTTCATTGCCCTATAATTAGACTTGTCAATGTTTACTGAAATGATTACTGGTATTTATATAGGCAACTGACATATGCGGGATTGAAAAATCATAGATAATTTCGAGTGAAGTTTTGTCCAGTTGTTATGAAGTCACACTCATGACTCTCTTGGATACTGCCAAATTAGGTGACAGAAGAGCAGCTTGCAGCACTGTTTATCAATTGCGGACAGGTAATTCTCCATTTATATGCTTTACAATACTATCCTTGTTTATTTAGTCATTTTTTCCTTCAAGCACCAGACTGAAAAATTTTCATGGAGTTAAAATTTAATGGGTTCTTTTTTTTTTGATAGTTTTGTGCTCCTTAGGTGGTACAGATGGAATCATATTCTGTAATATATTGTGTTGCAGAATTAGAGTAATTTTGGTTGGCTTTTTACTTAAGAAAATTGGATTTCAATATCATGTCTTGTTTGGAGGGCCTTGTTGGGTGTGTGTGGTTTCGATCTGCATTTGCGCTTATAATTCAGGCCCTGTATCAAGCAATAATAAGCTTCATTTGCATCAAGCACAACATCAAGATTGCTCAACATTGGTGAATTGAGCGAAGAGTCAAGTTCTGTAGTCCTTATGGCTTTTAATCTTGCAGCAGGGATGCATATATCATGATGTGTTCTGTGGAAGAATCTTATATGTTCTGCATGTCTGAAGGTTAGATCATGTCTATAATGGACTCCCTATTGTTTCATAATAACAGTGTTTGCATTTCCAACCATGAGTGGTTGTTGTGGTATAGTTATAAATCAAATTCCAACCACATGTTGATGAAGGTAATGTCATAATTGATATGTTCTCTCACATTTCCCCTATATGACTATCAGGAATCTTGAACCAAATATTCTTGTGCACCCTTAATTAACAATGAACCCAAGATTGAATTTTTGTGAATCTATACAATAATATTTGCAATAACAATATCCTCCTTTTTGGAAAAGTCTTCAATAGCGGCGGTAAAGGAGTTTCCTTCTTTTCGTCAATGCTTTAATTATTTGTTATTATGCGATCATCCATATTGATCGCAATGTAGAAAGAAACAACGCTCCTCAATACTTTGGTCATCCACGTCTACAAGTGAATTTTAGATTCCAACAATGATGTCCATATGACTAAGAATCTTGTGTTTGCTTGGTTAGAGGCCAAGAATTTGCATTAGTTACTTCAGCACTACATGTATAAGTCACTGGTGGAACTTGGAAGTAATCACTTACAAGTGAGGGTGTTGTTTCATAAGCATGCAATGAGCTAGCTACAAGCTTGATTAACCACGGTTTGATTCCAAATTATGATTGTACAGACAGAAGTGAGGTGCATTCTATATTACTGAGACATGTAATGTGTGCACTGTGTAACATTCATACAACTAAAATGGAATTCCAGATAGTGTCCGAAATCTAGTTTAAAAAAAAGGGGCAGTATAAAAACTTTAAAAAGTAAAAGAAAAGAACCAGCATAGATCCATCTTAACCCCAAATATTCTAAGAGAGGTTTGCATGGGGGTTTGTTTATATCACTCTTGTGCTTAATAGATCCAGGGTTAAGATGAATCTATGCTGGTTTAAAATAATTAGGTACAAATAACTGGAATAGATTAAGGCTAAGATGATGCAAATGGAGGCTCAGAAGACAATCCTCAAATGGATATATTGATTGGGCCCCACAGAGGGTGTTGGCTAAAAAACATGTCAGCAAGCCCATGGGTGCTTGTGTTAGATAGTTACATATTTGCAGGAGGGTGCCTAGGACAGGGAAGTAGCATGTATAATATCCATATTTTTATCACAGCAACAACTCTTATTTTTTGGCTTGAATCAAGGATACATTTCCCCCCAAACCCCTAGCGCACTTCCGAAATCTATCTGTATATACCGGGATTGGGTCACGATGGATTATCACTTCTGGGGCATGTTACTCCAATTGTTTCCTATGTAAAATACAAGAGCTCCATTTACTGGGAATTGAACCTGATCCAGCAGTGGAAATCTCCCACCCATCAACTTTGGACCACAGCCCAGCCAACATTTAGATAATATATGTTACTCGATTTCTGTTTTGTCATTCATTTTGATCTTTTGCATGTACATTTATAGTGTGTACATATCATGCATATTTAGGCAATAACATGCATTTCTATGGCATTGTTATTGCAATGGCCCCTGCATTGAAGTGGATATGTAGACTTACATTCATGATGGTGGCATGCATTAAATAGCCTCTGGCCCCTGTGTTTAATTATACCATATGTACAGGTTTTAATTTTATGATAGTGGGATTGTTTAATGATAAACCAGCAACTATTGTTTGCAATGTGCAATTACAGCCTGCAGTTATGCTTGTGGAGTATGTGCATTCTATGGTTGCAGCATGGATCTGCAATTCTGCATTACTCTCCATGTGGCCTGTTGTATGGAATCGGGATTGTGTCTTGCAATAAATGACATTATGGTTATTTTGTGCATTTTTCAATTGTTACGTTCCTTACATTGGAATACCCCAGGGTTATATTTTGAGTTAAGAGATGGTTCAATGCTGGTCACAATGACATCGCTAATGGAAAGTAATATGTGCTTCTTAGAATCTTATGTTGTATTTGTTTTCAATCGTGATTTTGCTTTTGTCTATATTATTTTACCTGATTCCTGGCCGCGGAATTCTAGCTAACATGAGGGTGGAGTCATGTTACTGGGCACAACCCTATTTTTCTTTTTCAATAAATATTTGATAATGGGTGTTGATGCATTAAAATTAGTTGTTTGGTGCATATGGCTTTATTGTAGGATGTAGAGTCACGTTGAACTACTGGTTTGAACTTTGAAGATGTAGTGGTAGGCATGTCTCTGTCGGGGTTTACAAGTTGGCCATTGGAAACTTATTTCTTACATTGTTTGCCTTTTCTGATTTCAATTTTTACATACGTTGATCAATGGTCACTGAAGAGTTGAGCCTTAAATATATTTTATCAATATGCTCTTCATCTGGATCACTCAGTTAAATTATTTATTATTGATTGCCATTGCGTACATTTGTACTTCCGTGTGACTTGTTATTGATATCAATTAATTATGACAAATTTCTGAAATGGCACATGTTTGTTTGTACATGGTATAATGAAGCAAATGGTAAGTCCCAACATATTCTGAGAAATATGTAGAGGCACCTTAGGCATAACGGTGGGCACAAGCACAAGAAAAATATCTTGTGGGCACAACCACAATAAAACACGATTCATTTTTATGCTCTACATCTAAGATCACTCAGTTCAATTATGTATAATTGATTGCCGTTGCTAACATTTGTGCTGACTTGTTACTGATATCAATCAATTAGGATAAATTTATGAAATAGCACGTGATTGACTGTACGTACTACGTAGTATAAAAAAGTAAATTGTAAGTCCCAATGTAATCTAAGAAATATGTAGAGGTGCCCTAGGCATAACGGTGGGCACAACCACAAGAAAATTGGGGTGCAATGGACTCATGGAGTATTCAGTCAAATTTGAAATGAGCTTTTGAAATATAAGAAGAGATAGCATTTGATCCTATATCATATCTAATACCAAAATCTCACAACTCAAGTCGTTGGGATCAAACAGAAATTTGGGTTCCTTATGTAATGTAGCAGAGAAAATTGTGGTGCAGTGTTGGAATCTTTGATGAATCACGAGAATCAACTTAGCAATACAATAAAATGTTAGGATCGACTATAAAGGCACAGGAAAAGTTACATTCTTCCCAAAGATGGAAGAATTTTATGGATATACTGTGAAGGCAAACTACATTGACTCGTAATGCCATTGTTGGCTTAATCAGGTTTCAAATAGGAAACAAGCTATGTTTTGATTGTTCACTAAAATTAAAATAAGAGTTTTAATGGAGTGACTTGTAAATTGGCAGCAATGAATTTGAAAAGTCTGAAGCGTATTATTTATATAGTTAAGCCAATTTAATGGCAAAAGTACTCCTAGATTATTTTCAGTGTGCAGATAGCTTGGAAACAAGCTTCTGGAAATCACAATGATAAGTAATTTTTATTGGCATCTGTATGAGGATAGCATGAAGGAATGTTTGGCAATCGTAACTAGTCTTATTATCATACATTTTAGGCTGATATATGTGTTATTTGTCACATCTGTGATGTGGCACATGTGTTTAATGAGAAAGCTTGTATTGATGCAAAATTGTGTTGCAATTGATGAATGCTAATTTTCCTCAAACTCTGATTTGAATGCCCTGTGTGCTGGTAAAAACTGTATCTAGCAGTTATGGCCAGATAAAGAATAGGAAAATTTGTGATGCAAAGATTTAGTGTTGTGCAGCATTTTTTATAGGTAAGGGTCATAAGAAATATAGAGTTTGACATCGTTCCATATGCAACAATTTATTCTAATAAAAAGAAAATAGAGTTTGAGTACTTTTTTTGTCTAAATGCTTGTGTGGACACTATAAAATTAGTGTTGGTAGACATAATTGAGTAACTGGATTGCAGAATTGTATATGCTTATGTATTTTAATATTTGTTTCAGTTAAAGCTTATTATTCATTTACACTAGTGCTGGATGGAATAAAATTTTCTAAATTGGTGCCTCCCTTTTGACTAGAGGTTATCGACTGTCGCATATGTGGTGATCCTAATTCAGTTCTTCGTTTTGCATTTATAGAATTCGCTGACGAGCGTAAGTCTTACCTTTGATCCTTGTTGCTCTTTAATTTGATTAGCAGTGTGCATTATAAAAATGTCTCGACTCTCTTCAATACATTTGGAATTCAAATGGTCAATTCCTTTGTTGGCATTATTTGTAGAGGGTGCAAGAGCAGCTTTGAGCCTCGCGGGGACGATGTTGGGATATTATCCGGTCAGGGTCCTCCCTTCCAAAACTGCGATTCTTCCAGTAAATCCAACATTTCTTCCAAGGGTGAGCATTGTCATTATCCATTTCTTTTGTTGATCTCCAATCTGGGGCTACCTAGTAGGAGTAAGGGTGAGTGGTATCTTTTATTGGATGAAGCTATCTGCAGCATCGAGTTCTACCTAATCCGAGTAATCGTGTGTATGAAGTTTGTTTGTGTTCTAGTATGTTTTTATTATTTTGATTTCTACTGGCAGTCTGAGGATGAGCGTGAGATGTGCGCACGGACAATATATTGTACAAATATTGATAAAAAGGTAAGTCATAATGGTGCAGTTATTTCCATAGCCTAGTATAAAGGACAATTCTGTAAGCTAATTTTTTTCTTTGAAGTGTGTAGGCTGAGCATGTTGAGAATTGATATAGCCTTAGGGCTTGCTAATTTACACTGCTTACAACTTTTGCAGGTTTCTCAAGTGGAAGTGAGAATGTTCTTTGAGTCACTTTGTGGTGAGGTGGGTGATTTGAACCACATCTGTGGTCATTTATGCGAGGGCACATTTGGCAAATCCTTGTGCTGAGCTGATGGAGTTTTTCTGCATACTGAATTCAGGTTTCTCGCCTGAGACTGCTTGGAGATCATGTTCATTCCACTCGTATAGCATTTGTTGAATTTGTAATGGTAAGCTAATTATCTGCTGAAAATATTTTATAAAGTTTACATATACCTTTTTTAAGAAAAAACATATACTAGAATTTGTACAATGTAGCTCCTATTGCTTAGTTTCTGGAATCTTACGAGTTTTCACAATTCATGTCTACTATTTGCTTAATTTCTCGAATCTTATCAGTTTTCAGAGTTCAAGTCTAACCCATAGATTTGGGTGAAATTTTCCGGATAGATTATTTCGTGATATTTATTTATCTATACACATGCAATCCCATAATGTCAATATATCATGTGAATGTTAAAATTAGTTGAATCAGTCTTTAAATTGAAAAGGATATCTTCCCCCCAAAACCTGTGCATGATGATCACTTTCATTTATGGGTTAGATTCTGAGATTGAAGCTTTTCACATGCTCAAGGTCCAGCTATTAGTTAGGTATTGAAGGGGCACCTTGTGTTGAATGACTTTTTATTTTCTGAAATGTTGTCTCATTGGATGCTGTTGAGATTTGATAATTTTCAAGTGGTATGTCCAAATTGCAATGCTCATATATGATATCATATTCTCTAAATAATACTTTGCCATTTGAGTCACTGGCCTTGGAATTGAGATTTGGAAGTGTCGACTGGGCAAAAATTCACTGTTCCATATACATATCCTCTAAGTTCTACTAATGTGCACTCTAGCTTTTGGGCCTTAAGGGTGGGGCCTTGGGTGATGTATTTCTCTATGTTGTGATTTCTCTGTATTGAGGAATTAATAGTTTGAAGAAAATTTAGAGTATATTATGGCATTGATGCAGAGGCATGTTAAAGTTTCAGGTAAAAAATATTTAGAAAATTCTCTTTAATCATTGTTATTCAATACAAGTTTGGAGTTGGGATCCAAGTACAAAGGGTCATAGGGTAGTTTTTGTTTTATTGATATTTACTTGTTTCTTTATCACTTTTGCCAAAATGACCATATTCCAGGGCTCGTTCATGTCACTAGTTGCATGATTATAAGGTGTTTGTCTTTCCTTTTAAGGGTCAAAGTTCAAACTAGAATTGCATTTCAAGTTTTATGAGAAATCCTCAACATTCCAGGTTTCAGTTTTCCACATGCCATTGTAACTTTCCATGTCAATTTCTGTGTTCCACATGTTTTTAAACTGTCAAGACTCTTGCAATTTTTGGTGTGAATGTTGTCTTATATATATATACTTCTCTCAAACTTTATTTTACCACCAATTTGTTGTTGGCATTTTGGCCTCGGGACAACTGACTTCCACAGAGAGCTTCGAAAGAAAATTAGTATAGGGACCTCAATAGTGACTATGGGCTGGATATATTCTCATGTTACATGTCTTATAGAATTACCGGTCATTGATTGTTGGGACAATCTCTATTTACACAATTTGACAGGATCACTTCAAGCTTCTCAAAGGAAGGTTGAATCCATTTTTAATCCTCTTCCCTCTCGCTAGAGGTATACAAGGGATGTATTGGAGGACCTTTTGATTCTTCCTACATCAATGAACATTGAAGAACTATTAAAGACAGCAAAGCTATGTTGAACAATCTAGTATGTCATCAATATCAAGTGAGGAACTTCCATTTGACTTGATATAAATGAAGAAAATTCTAATGCACCTTTACACTTTTCCAAAAATAACATTTAACGTTTACATTCACTTTTTTTGTTCTTTTTCTCTCTCTTTTTTATTTTTATTTTTTATATCTGTTTTTAATATAAGAATTTATGCTTGTTTGAAGCTGCAGTATGAATTGATAGATCGGGATCTTCATTCTGATTTTATCGGAAGATTTTTTTTTGTTAATTATTTTTCTTTTAATATTTTGAATAAAGGATTTGACAAACGGGCAGGGAATTAGCCATATAAGGATTGTTTTACAGTTTACTACATCCATATTTGCCCAAATGTTGCTGAGATTTCTGTCTTTGAAAGTTATTTTAACTATTCTATTGCCCAGATGTTGCTGAGATTTCTGTCTTTGAAAGTTATTTTAACTATTCTATCCAAGAGAATAACGCATTAAAATATTCTATTTAAGATTTTCTTTGAAATTATTTGTTGATTTAGCATCCAACCTGTAATGAGGATCCAGAAGTGCCATGTTACCTGTATGGCTTTTTTTTTTCCTGAAATTTGACAATGTTTATAATATTTTTATTATTATTATTTTTTCTCCCTGTAAGAGACCACCTCACTCTCAAGGCTGTATAACAAGAAGGCCCAAAGTCATGAACTCAACATGTCACTTGCAGGAATTGAACCTGGGTGGTAAGGATAACAATTGCTCCTCCCAACCACCTGAGATAAACCCAATTAACAGAATATGTCTACTCTATCCAAGAAAATAATGCATTAATTATTCTATTTAAGATTTGTTTTGAAATTATTTGTTGATTTAGCATCGAACCTGTTATCAAAAGTGTCATGTTACTTGTATGACTTTTTTTTTTTTGAAATTTGACAATGTTTATAATATTTTCTATGTCCACCCTCTATGACATCCCAGGGCAACCCCAGATTCAGGTGACCTCTCCGCCCTCTTTAGGTTTCGTATTCTATGATAGTGACATCAGAGAGGCCATTTGGGTGATGAACAGCAGCAAAGCAGCAGATGAGGATGATTTCCAGGCAGAGTTCTTTAAACACGGTCTTCATGCTTTGGTTCCCTACTTGGTTGATCTCTTCAACCATGTGGTCTGTACAGGTTTCCCATCGACATGGTCTCAGCACATCATTCACCCGGTACACAAATCGGGGCCCAACTCAGATCCCAACAATTATAGGACTATCATGGTGGGCCACACATTCTCCAAACTATATGCTACATCCCTCCACCTCCAAATCTCCAAGGAGCTTGAGCGGAAACAACTTAGAGCTAGAGGATAGGCTGGATTTCGACCTGAGCACCAGACTATTGACCACATTCTTACACTTAGGGCTATCATTGAGGAGGCACGACATCACTCTTCGAAAGTCTATTGTTGTTTTGTAGACTTTCGAAAAGATTTTGACTCGGTCCCTAGAGATGCATTATTCCAGAGACTCAGAGATATTGGCATCTCAGAGACCCTCTTGTCAGCCATCATGCGCTTATATGAGTCGGTCCTTGGTCGTCTGCGCACGGTACATGGGCTGTCAGATTTTATCCAGAGCACTATTGGGGTAAAACAAGGTTGTCCCTTGTCCCCCACACTATTTGGGCTCTATATTGACGAGCTGGAGTCCTTCTTGCGTGAACACATCCAAGACGGTGATGGATGACTTCTACATCATGTCTTGATTTCTATCTTGTTGTTTGCAGATGACGTGGTCCTTCTAGCCCCATCCCCTGACGGATTGCAGAGGCAGCTGGATGCCCTGGCCCTTTTCAGTGATCTTCGACAGTTTGGCAGTTAACCTAGGTAAAACCAAGGTTATGATCTTCAACACGTCGAAGAAGTTCCTCTGTGACCTCCATTTCTTTTTCAAAGGAGAGGAGATTGAGATCACTAGCTCATACACCTTATCTGGAGGTACTATTCACAGGACCTCGCTTTAGCTTGCGGCCTGCACTCTAGCCTCAAATCAGCAAGGGCTATGGATCCTTGGCCCTTCTCGAGAGACAATGTTTTCGGAATCATTTTCAGGACATATCAGCCAAGATGTCACTGATGGACAATCTTGTTCGACCCACAGTTCTATATGGTTCGGAGGTTTGGGGTCCTAGCTTACTAGAGCCTGATTGGTCTTCTGTAGAGAGAGTGCAGATCACCCTTCTTCGTCGCATCATTCGGTGCAAGCAGATAGTTCCTCAGCCCATCATTCTTGCAGAGTTTGGAGCTCACCCCTTTCGCCTTGAGACAGTGTTTGGTATCATCTCTCTTCTTCATCGTGTTCGGGGTTTTGCGGATACAACGAGGGGGCGGGATCGATACCCATACTTGGCCTACCTTTCATTAGAGTCCATTGCAGTAGTGAGTCCTTCGGCTCGATCTCGATGTTGGTACACTGGAGTCTCATATCTCCTTGCTTCAGTTGGTATCAAGATAGACCAACTCCCTCCATTCAAGTATTCTTTGTGCGCACCGGGCCACCTCCTACCAACCAAACAAGAGATGAATAAAATCATTCGAGAGGATGTTTACAGGAAATATGTACGGGTTATTTGGATAAACCCTCAGGATGGGTTACGTCTGAAGATGGCTTTCTATGCCGAGCACTTCATGTTGTTGAGAGATGGACTCATTGTTCGGCCCGATTACACGCTTTGCCATTGGATGCACGGACTTCGGATTTCGTTGGGTCAGATCAAAGTAGGTTCTCATAAATTGCGGATTGAGACTGACCATCAGATTGCCTGGTTAGACAGGATTTTCCAGTTGTGCCACCTTCAAGAGACTGAGTCGGAGGAACTCTTCATCTTCCGCTGCCCCATTTACTATGAGATTCGTGGGAGATTCCATTGCTTGTTCAGAGGGATCTAGACTTTATCTAGCTTCTTTCGATACCCAGACCAGAGATGTCTAGCCTTGTACATACAGGAGGCCATGAGACTTCGCACACAGATTCTCCAGCCTCCTCCTAGAGGAGATCCCGTGCAGCGGATTACGTCATTTTTTTACAGTGTTTCCGTTGGCAAGACGCATGAAGCGACAAGTTAATAACATTGTTGCCTCAGACTCTAGATCAGTGCGGGCTAGAGGGGCCATCCCCCTAGCACAGGTACCTCTGAGTCATTGCCGGACCAAATCACTTACTAGCAGGCAGTTGAGATCGCCCAACCATCAGCGACATATCACTTCTTCTCGGCAACGTTGTAACAGAGGCTCCAGATCCCCCCCCTAGCCCTCTCTCGGTTCAACACTCCATCTTGAGTTTTTTGCATTCGACCTCGAGTGTTAGGAGAGAGATTTAGTGGACCATTATCTTGTGCCCTCTGCACTTGGAGTCCAGGATTTTCCTCATTTTGGTTTTTAGGCATTATGTGTTTGTTTCTTGCTTTATTTCTTATTTCTTGCTCTTTATAGAGGAGACCTTTTGGTACTCCTCCTTGTATCGACATCATTGTACTCTGCAGTCCCATTGACCTACTTTTGTGGTCATTTGTTGGACATTAATATAATTATCTTATCTTATCTTTGCTTGAATATAAAATAACCACTCATACAAGGAACAAAAACCTCAGTTTGTAATTCTCACATGACATGTGACACCAGCATAGATCCATCTTACTTCCTTATTTTCAAGCACTGAGAGGGATCAAATCCCTTGAGGTGCGAACCTTTCCTCAAAATTTTCACTCTAAAAAAGGTTTGCACCTAAAGAGATTTGATTCTTGATAAGTCTGCAATTAAGATGGAGCTATGCTTGTCAGCTATTTTTTAGTTTTTCATTTTTATCTTATTTTAATTTAATTTATGAATATTCCTCTCTGTAATACCCCAGATGTACCATGTGAAATTCATTTCCTAAAAACAACAAAGAAAAACAAATATTCCTATGTTTCCTAATGTGTACTCTGTGTTGATGGAAACTGACTGACTTTGGCCATGACTTTTAAAAGAAATATTGATCCATGTTTATGATATATCAAGTCATATTTTATTCATTTTTAAGTTTGATTTATTTAATGACACAGACTTATTTATTATCAATATAGATTCATCTTAATTTCCATTCTACTAAGCACAAAAAAGGATTAGAAAAAAATGAGATAATGATAAAAGATGGATCTACATTGATGTGCTTATATATATATGCTTTCCATTAGGCAACTCAACTTTGATAATGTGGGTTGATAGAAAACAGCCAAGGAAAGTAGATTCATCTATTTTAATTTAAGTCCTATAAGCACTAAAAACTTAAAAGGATCAGAAAAAAATTCAGATCATGAGCTAAGACAGATCTACTTTGGTGTGCTTATGTGTTGTGCGCTTTCTATTGGGCAACTAAACTTTGATAATGTGGATTGATAGAAAACAGCCAAGAAAATTAGTTCCAAGTAGTTTCTTTTGACAAGTGAAACCTTGGAGCATTATTGATGGTACTTTATTTTTAGCTTCGTAAAATGCAATATTGGGTCAACATATGCTGAAGAAAGTGTTATAATCTCTTCAGTTATCTGGTTGTAGAATTTAATATGGATTCATTTTGTAATTTTATTTATGTTTGCCAAATGTAACTGTTTTATTTTTACACTTTACTTTTGAGGCAACATTGTGTGTTTATTTATTTATTAATTGATTTTCTTTTAGCTGCCGTGAGTTATAGATATACATCTCACCCACCTGGGATGTAGATACTAGAAAGTGCCTCTTGTTGCATTTTTGTCAATTTTATTCCGCTTTCGAGCTAGGAAGATTGTACCTCTCTATATGACTTACATAGCTGCGAATTTGGAAAATATAAGTAGAATGCCCCAGAAGTTATCTAGGTGCTTTATCGCTTTTATAGAAGTTTTGAATTTTCCAATGTACTTTCTGTTGTTGCAGGCTGAAAGTGCCATACTTGCATTGAACTGTAGTGGTGCAATTGTGGGATCTTTGCCTATAAGGTACATTTTTTATTTGACGCAGTAAATTAATTTGCAGACTTGCCAGTAAACGGTTGGTATGATTTTGTCTAATCTACTTTAATGGTTTATGTTTATATTTTCCTGTTGGGAGCAGGGTAAGTCCATCAAAGACACCAGTGCGCCCCCGCATCCCCCATCCTACCATGCATTGAAGAATTACTGGAAGCTACACTGCAATGCTTGTGAATCATATGCATTGTTCTTTGAGAGTTTGAGCGAAGGATATATTTGTGGGAAGTAATGGTGTTCTGGAGTAGCGGTTTTTTGATAGTTATCCCAAATATGAAGAGTAAAACTAGTTTTAGCTTGAAAAATTAAGGTCTTTTAAGACCCAAGTGCCAGATGCAGTTAGATTCAAGCAAGGGTTTCTTTTGAGAAGTACCCAGACTCAATGAGCATCTTATTTATCTGTTTATGGAGATTATGGAGATCACTTAGGTATCACTATATCTACTGCTCATGAGCATGCAAATGCGTTTCAAGATGAAACCTTAGAGTTGTTGTGTTCATTTATTGAGACAGGAATATGTGCCAATAGAAATATCTTTTTTATTATGTGAAAGGCGAGGATAAGCGGCATTATGTGCATACAGGTTTGGGCACGAGAATTGTTCACCTCAACTGATATTTAAATCAATATGGTAGTTTCCACAATTTGTTTAGCAAGACAGCTTCCAAAATAAGTTATCTCTGCAAGAAACACACAGCTGTTATGTTCATCCAATAAGTTTTGAAAATTTACCTTACATGATGCATCATCTTCATTGATTGCATCATTCTTTGGCTTATTTGTTGGGATAAAGCAGATTAAGATTGTGCTCAATACTATTTTTGTTTCGGTTATTTTCTTAGCTAAACCTTTCTGTCAACTTTTGCTTTTCAGAACAATATTGTGCTTAATTTTGTCTACTATTGTCGTGGATTATGTTTCTGGGTTCATTACCTTCTGTTTTGAGTATAAATTTCCACTGGACTTGGCTTGGCACTTTGACATGCCTGTTAGAGTAGCCCCTTGTTACTGTGTTTGCTTCGTAGATAAAAACACTGCATTTTATTGTCCCTGCTGTGGTATTTTTTTCATTGAATTTGGGATTTCATTCCATGTTGATATGACTACTTTTGTACATTTTAGCACGTTTATTTTTCGAACTGTTTCTCTGGTTTGGTTGGTTTTAGCATCATAACCTGATCAGGAAACTTTTGCTAACATAAACGGAGTCAAGACATAACTGCACGATAATCTATGCATTTGAACATAGTTATTGCAATTTTTAATATTTGTCAACTCCTTAACTCCGTCTTGTGGCAACATGTTGAGTTATGCTTGCATGTTAACTTCTGTGTTTTTATGGTTTGTACATTAGAAGTGAGCAGGAGGTGTTTCTAATTGCAAGTGTAGAATTTCTAGTCATTGCAAGTGATTGTGGACTGGCCAATACTGTCATCACATTTTAACTATTTTCGTTTCTAGTAAAATTTATATGGTAAATATGTTGGATCTAAATTGGGACGGTATAGTGTAGTGAATGCAAACCTATTAGAAGAGATTTATAATGTCACTTATTTTGATCATGAGACTATTTATTCAAGTAGGGAAAAAGGTTCAGTTAAGATGCACTTACATAGAAGCAACAAAACAGATAGGGACTGTTTCCTATTCCTAAAACAAAACTATCCTTCAACTCGCTGAGTGAGGGCAATGTTTATATCTTCTTTTATACTTTGTGTAAAATCATTCACATTTTTAGCTTCTCTAAATCAAAGGCGAGAACAAGATGGTAAAGAATCTTGTTACACCTTTTACGCTATAATGCCTTAAACGTCTAGCCTTTGGAGACCAATTTATTTTGCTTAAGATGGAAATGATTTATTTCTTGGCATTGAATATAATGGTAGGCTGGTGTCCCTGTCTTCTACATTTTGAAGTTTAGAGGGTTAGATTGATTGAACTTGCAACATGTATTTTAGGTTTTAGGTTTTGTGATTAGTTATTTTATAAAGTAGCTGTATATGAAAACATTTTAAAGTATTTTATCTTATTTATTAATTAATATAATAAACTAAAAGATGAACGATCTAAATGCTGTAAAATTTTATAATTGAATAATTGTCATATAATTATAAAATTTTCGAATTAAAAGATATTATATACTTTTATTTTTTATATACTAATTATTATATAATATGTTGTCTGTTTTGTCTTTTAATCTGTTTGATCCCGTTCAAATAGCATTTAGTTAAGCTTCAAGATATGTTTAAGGTAAAAGATAAAAGATGCTTAGAGCAGTTTATGGTATGTTCTATCCTTAGAGCAGTTTACTCAATCTTTCTTATTAGCCCAATTCAGTTTCTAGATATGTAATCACATAACCATTGACAATAAATGCTGATATAACATAAATAAATCGACATAAGACAAGCCAAGACAAGGGACACAAATATTCTTATAATTCTTCTTATTCAACGGAGAGAGAAAATATGATTTACAATAGTCAATAGGATGCCCTATCCAACAAAGTCTTAGCTGGTAAAACCAACAAATCTGCCCCCAATGAAGCTCGGTCAAACTTAGTGAAACTTGACCTATAGTTAAAGTCAAACACAACCCAAAACAATCTCGAAATCTGTTCAACGCAGTGGTCAAAGTCTGTGGTCAAAATAGTAGTCAAACTTGTGGTCAACAATAGTGAAAGTCAATGCTTCACCTTGGTTTCTATGCCTCTAGTTGTGGCGTCTCTAAATCGGAATTCTGACCTAAAGTCAAACACAACCCAAAACACAACCCAAAACAATCTCGAAATCTGTTCAACGCAGTGGTCAAAGTCTGTGGTCAAAATAGTAGTCAAACTTGTGGTCAACAATAGTGAAAGTCAATGCTTCACCTTGGTTTCTATGCCTCTAGTTGTGGCGTCTCTAAATCGGAATTCTGACCTAGAAAACACTGTCTAATCACAAGAGTTGACCCAAAGTCAACATTGTCCGGAAAAGCTCTAAACTAGTTCGAAAATCTCAGCCTCTGTTTCATATGTGTGGAGGAGAGAGAAGTCTCCAAGGCTGTACGAACCAATCAGATGAGAGAGAGATGTGTGAGATGAATGAAAGATGAAATGAGGATCATGCCTCTCCTTTTTATATTCATGACTGAGGGTGTGTGACACAACTTTTGGGGCTTGTGAGCCTACATAACAAATTTGACTAACCTTGACAAATTGCACGTGTGGAAAATAATTTAAAATTCAATTGCTGCTCATCCAAACAAGATGATCTCTAGATCAATCTTGCACCTTTCTGAAAGAGGAATCCAACAAAAATATCATCTCCATCATATGAGCAGTGCAACATGGAGTTTGACCCTAGTTGCCAAATTTAACACTCCCTCTCAATTAAGGAGAACTCCACCTGTCCATCCATCTGTCAACCCGTGCAGTGTTGTCATCTAGTACCATCATGTACTATCATATATCACCTTGCAATCTTGTGTCATCTTGTTGTCTTTGCTTTGCTGGCTCTGCTCTGCTATAGAAGAAATAATAAGAAGATATGATCGAGAGTGAGTCACAAAGACCTTGTCACTCTCCACTGATCTGAAGTCAGTTTAGAGGTAAAAACCTCAACCAGACTTGATCACAAATCAAGTCGTTGGACACATCCCATCCTAGACATAGAGAGTATGGCAGTACATGATGCGTCCATCGGTAATGTTATGATCTCTATCCTCATTTCCTAACTAATTGGCCAGATGAGAGGTATTTCACACGAGTCTCGAACTGCATGGGTAGGATGTATGTGGAGCATATATCAAAGAGAGGGTGAACCAACTCAATATCATAACAGTGGGGAGTGAACACACCAAGGTAAGGCGAACCTAGCCTTGTGGTTGCCTATAGCTCCAAGCAGCTATCCCCAAGCCCCCTAGAGATCCCAGAGCTCACAGTTCAACTCAAGCGAGACTCTCATAATAGGGTTTGTCCACGATACCAAGATTCTCACGGAAGGTTAAGAATTTGACCTTCCCCAAGGGCTTCATGAGAATATCCGCGACCTGCTCATCAGTCCCAATGTGATGGAGTCTTACAGTGCCTCGATGTACCATGTCCCAGACAAAGTGGTATTTGATATTAATATGCTTGGATTGGTCGTGGAACACGGGATTCTCAGAAAGACGAATCCTACTTTGGTTGTCACAAAGGATTGCAGTGATATCCAACACATGCCCAAATAGCTCACTGAAGAGCTTTCTCAACCAAACAGCTTCACAACAGGCCATACTTGCTGCAATGTATTCAGCTTCGGCGGTGCTCAAAGCAACCGATTTCTGCTTCCTGTTCATCCATGAGATTGAAGCAGAACTTAAGGTGAAGCAACATCCAGATGTGCTCTTACGATCCACCACACTGCCTGCCCAATTGGCATTGGTATATCCACGGAGTCTCATACTCTTGACAGTGTATCTCAGCCCATGGTTGATTGTGCCCCAGAGATATCTCAAGAGATTCTTGTCACCAATCTAGTGAATGTGACGAGGCTCGACCATATATTGACTCAATTTGTTCATTGCAAAACATATGTCCAGATGTGAGTTCACTAAGAACATCAAGGACCCTGCAAGTTGACGATACTCGGTGGGATTTCCTAAATTGGGCCTAACAACACTTCCACACAACTTTTTAAAGTTGAGTTCCATTGGAGTAGTCACTGTTGATTTTTGGTAGCATAGGAAGTGCTCTAAGCCCCAAATTTTGTGGAGATGCTTAGACCCCAGTTTTCCAAAGAAACCAGAAACTGCTTGTGAAAATTCCACATGGTTCATGTTTTATTGTAAAAAATAATTATTTTAATGGGGACCCTAAGTTTAACTTAGGGAAATTAAATAATTAAAAGGTATTAATAAAACAGAGTAAGAATGATCTAGAAAGCAAAGATCAAGTCATGTTATAATCTTAGCCGTTGATTAGAGATCTAATCTCGGCCGTTGATTTCTCAACGAGAAGACTATAAAGGAAGGCTTGAGGGTCATTTGGAAAGTAACACCGTGTGGATAAAGTGATCAAATTCTTTTGACAGAGTAAGTGCTCGGACGAAGATTAGATCTAAGTGATTTTAGCGAAGAGAGGGGCATAGTAGCTTCCAAAGAGAAAAAATTTCTCAACCAGAGAATCATCATCAGAGAGAGGCAGAGAGATATCCAACACAGCTAGCGCAGAGCCAGACACGCTGACGTAGAGCTAGCATAGAGCCACGCAGGGCTACGTAATGGCTGAGAGGGTTTTTGAGATTTAGCTGTCAGATCAGATCCAGAAGCCAAGAGCCGGGGTGTGAGAACGAGAGGCCAAGATCTGAGATTCTGGGAGTCAGTTCGATCCTTTGCTGGGGTGACGTAGTGCTAAGAGGAGGTGACATAGGGCCTATGCAGTGACTGCGCAGAGGCTGCACAAAGACCTCCAGGGGCAGCTTTTCCAGTGTCTAGATCAATCGGATTTTCCAGTGATTGAGTGAGGTAAAACTCACAATTCTTTCTGCCAATATTTCTCTCTGTAATTGAATAACCCTTGAGGTATTTAGCGATGTATTCATAAATTTACACTGCTTAATAATAAAAACTCTCAGATTTGCTGCATCGGTTTTCCCGCATTGGATTTTTTCGTGGAGTTAGTCCAAAATAAAGGTGTCCTATGTATGATTGATTTATTGCTCAGTTTCCTTGTTTCAGAATCATATTTAATTAAGTGTAGGTTGCTTCAATAGTTTACTTCAATAATTCACGATGTATTCTAAATTAATTCTATAAATGTAATTTACATAATAGGAGAAATAAACTCAGATAGTTGCAGTAGGATTCCTAAGATTGTCAGATCTAGGAATTTTAACATGGTATTAGAGCATTTGATGTGAAACAGGAAGAGTGGATCTAGCATTGAAGTGAAGGCTGAATTGCTGCAACAACAACAGATCAAATCCCCAGAGGGATTGTGCAGTTCTAGCCAGAAGGGTTGAAGTTTCGAGGTTGTCTCTCTCTGAGTGAGTCGACAGAGAGGTGGGACTTTCAGTTCGATATTTTTGTCGAGGTAGAGGGAGTAGTGCAGAGCCTTCATGCAGAGCTAGAGGGACGCAATTTCTCTGCAGGCAATTGCTGGGCAAAGAAGTGTCAAAAGAAAGAAAATAGTACATAGCGGGGAATTATTCCTTAGTGAGTTCCTAGTCGAGGAATTCAACATTTTCCAAGATCTAAGCAGCAAATCCAGGCAGTAGATCTATGAGCTCCACAAGGAGTGTGTAAGCCTGCCTAGTGCTGCGCAGAGGGGGAAGAAGAGGAAGCAGTTCGACAGTTTTTCGACAAAGATGGCATCTCATGGTCTTCGAGATCAGGACCGATTGGAGGGTTCCTCCAACTATGTAATATGGAAGGAAATGATCCAATTCCTTCTGGATAAATATGATATCAAGACGTTCATGGTGAATGTGGTCGCTGTACCTTCAGATCTGGATCAAGTTAAGAAGTACTGGTCCGATATGGCAAAGGCCAAGAGGATGATCCTTTATGGTGTCAAGGATCACATAGTCTCTCATGTAGCTTGCGAGAACACCGTCAGGGAGATGTGGGAGGCCTTGTCCTTGTTGTACAAAGGAACTTTAGAGCAACAGAAGATGTACTTGGAGCAGAAGCTCCAGACGATCCAGATGCATAAGGGGGAGCACATTGCTTCGTTCCTTACGAGACTTCTGGAGATTCGAGACCAGTTGGCGGCCATGGGATCCACCCCATCTTTGGAAACTATGGTGAGGCTAGCCCTTAACGCAGTCACGGAGGAGTGACAAGTTTTTTTCTAAAGAATTTTGGGCAGGGCTACGCTTCCTAGTTGGGAGCAGATGTGGTCAACACTTTAGGAGGAAGCGCTGAGGAGAGATCTAGTCAAGTGGAAGCTTGACGGTAGCAGCAGGAGCGGATCTAAGAATCCAGAGGAGGAAGAGTATGCATCCCTCGCATCGAAAGGGCAACAAAGGCAACAAAGACAAAAGAGAGATGTCTCGAAGGTGAAATGCTTCAGATGTGGTGAGATGAGCCACTTTGCATCACAATGTCCTTTGAAGAAAAATGACAAGGATGAGAAGCATGATCCAAAAGTTGCAGTCGCAAAGATCGAGCAGGATGAGTTCGCCATGAGTGCCCATGCTTCTCCAAGTGAGAAGTGGGGTGACATTGAATTTTAGTTCACTCTGAACTTCAGTTGGGAAAGATCCTTGAGGAGCCCACCTCATGGCTCATTACCTTGCTACGAGAGCCCATATTTGTAGTAGCAGGATGGAGAAGTCTTCAGTAGGAGTGATGGAGCGACAGTGGCAGTGGGTAGCAACGCCAATTTCTGGAACAGAACAGTAGCAACATAGCAGTAGCAGCGTAGTGCCCAATAGTGTAGCGTAGTGCATAACAGCGTTGCGCAGTGCAGAGCAGCAACAACGCAGTGCATCAGAGGGACAACACAATAGTTATCAGCGGTCAGAGTCTTCAACACCTAGGTGCATCCACTGAACACTTGTTCAATCTTTGGGTGATTTCTGCTGCTTCTCTCAGCAACTGAGTTGTAGTGTTAGCAGCATAACATATGCATCACTTGAGAGGGAGCTATAGTACAGATGCAATAGTGGCAGTGTCATGGGTAGTAGTACAGTTGCAGCAACAACGCAGTGGTTGATGGCCATTTTGTCAGACTTCAGTAGCGCATAGGATGCTTTAGGGTCAGAGCATTATGTAACAGACATATTATTAGAGCACTTTCCTCGCTAAGAGGGAGTATTGATTTTTGGTTGCATTGGAAGTGCTGTAAGCCCCAAATTTTGTGGAGAGGCTTAGACATTGGTATTACAAAGAACCCATAAACCATTTGTGAAAATTCCACTCAGTTCATGTTTTGTTGTAAAAATTAATTTTTTTAATGAGGACTCTAAGTCTAACTTAGTGAAATTAAATAATTAAAAGGTATTAATAAAACAGAGTGAGAATGATTTATAAAGCGAATATCAAGTAATGTTATAATCTTAGGCGTTGATTAGAGATCTAATATCGACCATTGATTTCTCAACGAGAAGACTATAAAGGAAGGCTTGAGGGTCATTTGGAAAGTAATATCGTATGAATCAAGTGATCAAAATTTTCTGACAAAGCAAGTGCTCGGACGAAGATCAAATCTACGTGATTCCAACACAGAGAGGGGCAGAGTAGTTCCGGATAGAGATTTTCTCAGTGGGGGAATCATCAGCAGAGAGAGGCAAAGATACATCCATCATAGCCAGCGGAGAGCAAGACAGGCTGACGCAGAGCCAACAAAGAGCCGCGCAGGGCTACGCAGAGGCTGCGTAGTGGTTGAGAAGGTTTTCGAGATTTAGTTGTCAGATTAGATCCATAAGTCAGGATCCGGGGTGTGAGACAGGGAGGCCAAGATCTGATTTTCCAAGAGTCAGATCGATTCTTTCCTGGGGTGATGCAGTGCTTAGAGGAGGTGACGCAGGGCCTACGTAGAGACCTCTAGGGCAAAATTTTCCAGTGTCTGGATCAGCTAGATTTTACAGTGATTGAGTGAGGTAAAACTCACAATTTTTTAAATATATATATATATATATATATATATATATATATATATATATATATATTTTTTTTTTTTTTTTTTTTTTTTTTTTTCTTTTTTTTTCTTTTTCTTTTTCTACTAGTATTCTCTCTTTGTAATTGAATAACCCTTGAGGTATTCGACGATGTATTCAGAAATTTCTACTGCTTAATAATAAAAACCCTTAGATCTGCTGCACCAGTTTTCCTGCATCAGGTTTTTCCAGGGACTTAGTCCAAAATAAAGGTGTCCTATGTGTGATTGATTTATTGCTTAGTTTCCTTGTTTCAGAATCATATTTAATTAAGTGTAGGTTGCTTCAATAGTTTACTTCAATAATTCATGATGTATTCTGAATTAGTTCTGTAAATGTAATTTACATAATAGGAGAAGTAAACTCAGACAGTTGCAGTAGGATCTAAGATTGTCAGATGTAGGAATTTTCACAGTTTCAGACTTGCAGTCCACCATCCCAAATCTTTTCAGCAACTTCACAACATATTTTCCTTGAGAAAGGAAAATTTCACCTAGATTTTGCGAGACCTCCAGGCCTAGGAAATAGTGCATCAGTCCTAGGTCCTTCATCTCGAACTTGGAAGCTAGCTCCCTCTTACATTGATGAATAAGAGGGTCAACACCTGCCAAGAAGAGATCGTCCACATAGAGAACCAGAATGAGAGGCTTGTTATTATCAACCTTAAAATAAAAGTTTGGATCAACATCACTTCGAGTAAAGCCCAAATTCATCAAGTAGCTATCGATCCTCTCATACCAAGCCCTGGGGGCTTGCTTTAACCAATTGAAGGCTTTCTTCAACTTGCATACATGTATATCTCTATCTTGAACTTCTAACCCCAAAGGTTGTTCCACATAGACCTCTTCCTTGATTGAGCCATGTAAGAAGGCAACCCTGACATCCATCTGATGTAGAATCGATCCTTGCGATGCTACAAGGGCTATGATCGAACGGATGGTGGCATAACGGGCAACAAGTGCATATATTTCATCATAATGCCTTCCTTTTGAGAGAAACTTCGGGCAAAAAATCTTGCCTTGATTTTTTCAGCACTTCCATCGGCTCCATGCTTGATCTTGTAGAGCCATTTCGAGGTGACAACAGATTTGTCCTTCAGTCTATGGACTACATCCCAGACATCATTTTTCATGATCAACTCATATTCCTCATTCATAGCATCCTTCCAAACTTGATGCTTCACGGCTTCTTCAAACGTTCCAGGATCAGATTGGAGCAGCATGTCTCTCAGCATCTTCGAGAGTGTCTCTAAGCCACGAGGGCCTTCTTTTATTTGAAGAAGGTGGATCGATAGGATCCATCGATCCTTCAACATCGAGCATTGGTTCATCCTTCGGTTCTTCCTGCCTTCATGCTTCTTCTTCTTCGTTGTCTTCCTTTGAGATAGGAAGATATCTAACCTTCCCGAGGGCAACATCTTTGTCGAAGGTGACATCATAACATATCTCCACTTCTCTTTGACCAAATACATAGATTCTATATGCCTTCGAGGTTTCAATGTAGCACACAAAGATTCCCTTCTTTCCAAAAGCATTGAGCTTGCTTCTTTTTTATTTCGGCACATGAAAATATACAGGACTTCCAAAAACTCTCAAATGAGAGACATCATGCTTCTTACCAGAGAATACTTCTTTGAGAGTTTTGGATTCAAATGCAGAAGGGTGTTGGCAGCTTCTCCCCATAGGAACTTCGATTGACCTCGGTCATAAGGCATGGAATACAACTTCCAAAATGGTTCTATTCTTCCTTTCAAAAACACCATTTTGTTTAGGAGTATACACAGTAGTGGTCTCCCTCTTAATGCCAGCTTCCCTGCAATAATTATTGAATTCATTTGACTCATATTCGGTTCCATTATCGGTTCTCAAAATTTTGATCTTCTTCCCTACTTGATTTTCAACGAAGGCCTTGAAGGTGTGGAACCACTTGAATGCTTTGTCCTTCTTCTTCAAAAAGTATATCCAAGTTCTGTGGGAGAAGTCATCTATAAAAGTGATATAATATAAGCATCCTCCCAAAGATGTTACGTGCAACATACTATATAGCTCATAATGAATTAATTGTAAAATATCAGAGGTCTTCGTGACACTTGAGGGGAATGGTCCCCTTGTATGCTTTCCTTCGGCACAACCCTGACATACACCGTCATGATCATCTTTGAAGTCGGGCATACCTGTCACCACTTTCCTTGCTTCGGGAAGGGATTTATAATGAAGGTGTGCAAAACTCCGGTGCCATAGCTCGGATTGAAGGGTTGTGTTGCATGTCATGGCCCCCAACAGACTTCATCCAACCTGATAGAGTGTATCATCCCTGAAACCAAGAGTGAATGCTTCTTTGAAGTGCCTCTTCCAATGGTACCTTTCCATCGATGAATGCCACCTTGAATCCTTTGTCTTCCATTGCCGAGATAGACACTAGATTCTTCTTCAATTCAGGTACGTACAACACATCTTGCAAACAAAGGAATTGACCTTGATTTAGATGGAGGGTCACAGTGCCTGTCCCTTTCATGGGACAGGAAGTATTGTCTCTAGGGATAATCTCCACATTAGTATCCTTTTCAATCAAATCAGAGAGGGCCTCTTTATATCCAGTGAAGTGACTTGAGGCACCACTATTAATCAACCAGAGATCTAGGGTGTTGGGAGGAGATGCAACAAAGAGGGAAGATATAAGAATATTTTCATTTCTCTTATTATCAACAACATTAGATTCATCATACATGGAGTTCCTTGACCTCTTGAAAGGTTGACCATTTCTATTTCCATTTCGATCAGAGGGAGCCTTCCTCTTTCCTTTGAACCTGTTGTTTCTTCCATTTCCCCTGAAGTTGTTGTTGTTGTTGTCATCATCATCATCTTGAGGAGAGTCCCTTTTATTAGGGAACTCTCTAACATAGTGACCAAACTTGTTACAATTGTAACATCTTCCCTTCCTTCCCTCGGGACCCGCTCTTCCATGTTTTTGATTTCTCGAACCAACATTGTTGTTCTTCTTTGCATGAGCGGTGAAGGCAGTAGGGTCATTTCCATTCTCATTTGAGGGATGGTCTCTCTCCATCATCCTTGTCTCCTCTTGAGTGCATCTCGTCAACCGTTCATCAAAATTAGGAATTATATTATTATTGAGAATAGTAGTATTAAATACATACCATGGTCGGGAGAGACCTCCAAGAGCAATGAGGGTGAACTCTCGGTCAACTATAGCCTCTCCAATAGATAAGAGATCACTCTTTATTTCGGTGATCCTCATGAAGTAGGATTGGATGGACTCTCCCTTGTCCAAGTTGATGTTCTTCAACTTGTTATTCAAAAAGATAATTTGATTAACATTGCTAGCCTTGAACATGCTAACCAACTTATCATACATCTCCTTAGATGTGCCCAGTTTGGAGATATAAGCAACCAAGTGCTTATGAATAGAATCCCCGATGATCTTCTTCGCCTTGACTTCCCCTTTCTTGTACTTTGTTTTAGTGGCAACCGATTCATTTGATGGAGGCTCAATAATCTTTCCCAGCACATAATCCATAACATCTTGTTCCTCTAATGTTAGATCCAAGGAAATTTTCCAAGCATGATAACTAGACTTATCATTCAACTTGTCATCAGATTTGAAGTATGATGAGGAAGCCATTGATCCTGGTCCTTGTCTATTCTTCTTTGGTGATTTCTCTTCTCACTCTTGCTTGGGCTTTGTCTTCACCTTAGCTCTGATACCATGTTAATTTTAGCTAACCATGGTATGATCTATGCTTAGAGCAGTTTACTTCAATATTTCTTATTAGCCCAATTCAATGTCCAGATATGAAATCACATAACCATTAATAGTAAATGCTGATAAAACATAAATAAATCGACAGAAGACAAGTCAAGGCAAGAGACACAAATATTCTTATAATTATTCTTATTCAACAGAGAGAAAATATGATTTACAATAGTCAACAAGATGCCCTAGCCAACAAAGTATTTGTTGGTCAAACCAGCAAATCAACCTCCAATGAATCTCGGTCAAACTCAGTCAAACTCTACCTTTAGTCAAAGTCAAACACAGCCCAAAACAATCTAGAAATCCAGTCAACGCAGTGGTCAAAGTCTGCAGTCGAACCTATGGTCAACCAATGTCAAAGTCAACGCTTCACCTCGGTTTCTGTGCCTTCAGTTTCAGCGTCTCCAAATCGGAATTATGACCCAGAAAACACAGTCAAATCACAAGAGTTGACTCAAAGTCAACATTGTCCAGAAAAGACCTAAATTAGTTCGAAAATCTTAGCTTCTGTTTCACACGTGTGGAGGAGAGAGAAGCCTCTAAGGCTGTACAAACCAATAAGATGAGAGAGAGATGTGTGAGATGAATGAATGACAAAATGATGATCATGCCTCTCCTTTTTTATATCCATGACTGAGGGTGTGTGACAAAAATTTTGGGGCTTGTGAGCCTGCATAACAAATTTGGTTGACCTTGACAAATTGTACATGTGTGGAAAACAAATTCAAAATTCAACTTCTGCTCATCCAAACAAGATGATCTTTAGATCAATCTTGCACCTCTCTGAAAGAGGAATCCAAAAAAAATATCATCTTCATCATATGAGTAGTGCAACATGAAGTTTAGTCCTAGTTAGAAATTTTGTTGTTAACCATTTTTAAGTAATCAAATATATTACTATGCTGTTAAAAAACTGTATTTTTTATTTTATATAAAACATTAAAAATAAATTTTTCAAAAAAATAAATTTAGGATTTGAACAAATTGTATATAAAATAAAAACAAAGCAAATAATATTTAATTTAAAGTTATTACATTTATTACAATATATTGGAAAGTGTTAATTAAAAATAATAATAATGACCATTTGAAATCCTATTGAAACATTTTTCACTTGCATGTTAGAACTCTTAATTGGGTTCACTCTATGGAAACAAAATCATTCAAAATTATAATATTATTGTTTGAAAATTTTATATATATTACAATAATTTGAAGATTTTATATACAATATTATAAAATAGATGGAAGTGATTGCTAGAATTCTCAACTTCGATTGGAAAATTCTTTCAAATATTTATTTCTTTGTAATTTATTATCTCTGCAATTTTGAGGGTAAATTTTTGCACTAATTCTTTGTAATTTAATATGTGATCTCAAATTTCCTTGTAATCTAATATGTGATTTAAAAAATGTCGAGGTACATATTTCATGTTTGGCTTAATTAAGATATTGTCAAGTAACTTTATAATTTATTATTTTGAGTGCAAATCTTTAGAGTACTTTGAAGCACATATTTTAAGTATGGCTTTTATATATATACAATTAATTAAAAAAATATAGTTAATTATTTTTTCCTAAATTCAATTAGGTTATATATATAATCTATTATCTCTGGAGGGTGTACATATATATATAATTGAACAAAAATATATTCAAAATCCTTTCCCAAATCTAATTAGGTTATATATATAATCTATTATCTTTGCTATTCTGAAGGTAAATCTTTTCATTAATTCCCATAATCTGTGATTTCAACAATGTTGGAGCATCTATTTATATTTGGTTTAATTAGGATTGGAGAATTTTGTCCAGTAACTCAGAATTTATTATCTCTCCAATTTTGAGAGCAAATCTATAGAGTACTTAAGCACACATTTCACTTATGACTTACATATATGTATATATATATATATAACCTTTAATATAATTATGAGATTAAATTAATTACACTAAAATATATTCAAAATCATTGGCCAAATCCACACACACACACACACACACACACACACATATATATATATGCAATGATTTTGAATATAATTTGGTGTAATTAATTAAATCTTTTAACCATATTGGAGGTTTTGTCTGAAAATCTTTTTGAGTAATTTGCCATGATTCACGGATAGTAAATATTTTTTCATTTTTGGAACTAGAAAGTTTGCATATTAATTTAATTTAATTTGCATCCACCTTCAAGGACTTGATCAATAAAAGGTATAGGGAAATGGTATTTTGATGCAATTTTGTTAAATTCTTTGTAATATGTAATATGTGCAAATTTACTATTTCTCATGTTTTAAAAGAAAAATTATAGGAGGTGAAACTGGGTGACTAAAACAAATGGGACAAATGAAATTTATGTTCAACAATTTTTGCAACTCATCCTTCAATATCTTGTTGAGTGTGGGTTCATTCAACATTGAATTTGTTGAATAGATTGGAAATTATCTCCAATATAAATATGATGAGTATAAGGATTAAAATGAATTCCCTTCATATTAGTATATTCTCGTGTAAATATATTAGCATGCTTTTGTAACAACTCAAATAGCTGATTTTTCTGTGAATCGTCTAGCCTACGATTAATATTGAGTGTTCTTAATGGACTAATTTCTATTAGAGAACACTCAATATTAATTAGAGAAGTATGATTATTAAGAATTCTCCCACATCTTAAATGAATATCTTGATAATTGTCGAAGGAAATGGAATAAGTAGGAAAAATGGACAACTTAATGGTGTTTTGAGTTTCGTTATTATTTGGGTTAGTTATTGGTTGTGTAGGTAGTTCTGGTCTTGGTGGATGATTGTTATCAAGTAGTTGTAAGTGTTACTGTCGAAGAAATTGGAACTATTGTTGGGGAAAATTTGGAGCTACTTGCATTTGTTAGGTTACCAAAGGAGAGCCTCACCAACCTTGTGGCCATGAATAGGTTTGGGTTGGTTGAGGTGGGTATTGTGGCCAAGGCATAAGAGGATCCCATGGAACCATACCTAGTGATTGAGGTTTCCAAGGTTGTTCAATTACTTCATTATTTCCTTGGCACATGGCTTCCAATCTTAAGAAAAGAAGGGAATTAATAGTGGCATGGTTATGCTCACAAATTCCTTTGACTTCAACATTATTTAATGGGAACTCCTTTTTGTTTTGTTTTTTTAACGAGGCCGGTTGTGTTGTATTGATTCCAAAAAAGGAGGCATAAGCATTGATACATGGAAATTTTTTCAGAGATCTGATCTGATATCCAGGAGTATTGTTTTCCTTCTTTACATACAACCGATGGTTGTTTGATTTTCCTACTTCATCTGTCTTATAAGAATCTAACAAATTGATTAAGGAGAAACAAAAATTTGCATTTCATAGCTGATAGCTAAAGTTCAGAAGTTGATATTAGAACTTGCTGGAGGGAAATGTCTTGAGTTTGAATTTTGTGGCTCGCTGAAGCTATTTGCTGAATAATCATTCGATTTTCCTTCTACTAAGAAATACTATTTTGTTCATTTGAAATTTCTCTCTGATTGAGCTTTTCCCCTCCAACAATTCGAGCATATCTTTGGAATGTTCTGTTTAAATAGAGAAAATTTCCATAGATAGGAACGAACTAGTCCATATAACGCCTGAGAAAAGACCTTGCCAGAGTCTACGCTTCTGTGACAACGTGAAAAATGGGCCAAGAGAGGAAGTATTGAGGAGCCAAGAGGCAAAAAATAGGAATAGAGAAATCTCCTTAGAAAGGGAAGACAGGGGGGACAAAGAAAAGTTCTATGGAACACACAAGGGATCAAGAGGAGGGGCACACCACGTCGAAGAGAAAGGAGTTGCAAAAGAAGAAATTTTGGGGGGGATCCATAAGAATCTAGTATAACCGGACCCTAATGATATTTAGGGAAACAAATAGAAGAAAAAGGGAATTCGAGGGGAGAGGCATAAAGCTTTGGAAGAAGAGGATTTAGAAAATAGAAGTGCAGAGATTCAGGGGATATGTCTCACTGAGAAATTTCTATTGATTCTTGATTCTCCTTGTTGTCCGAGATAAGCATTATTTTCCATCTCATCAGCTCGTCCAATGTTCTCCCTTAGAACATGATAATAACAGATCTCACCCAGATTCCTTGTATCATTTTGAATTCTAGAAATTATCTGTCTGAGGCCTACATTGTAGGGGATTATATTTTTAATCATTTTTTGAATAAGGATTGTAGAATCACCAATTATTGTTGGATTTGTGATTTTGAGCTCCCTTGGAATTTGAACTCCTAGAAGAAGGTCATATGCCTCAACTTTGGTGTTTGATGCTTGACCCAAACCCCACCTGTAGGAAACATTAGGGTAATTTTGAGGTCTAAAATGATCCTCCTAAGGAAATTATAAAATAATAGTGGAAATAATAAAATAATATTTGATGACATCATCAAATTTTAGAGGGGAAAAAGAAGAAACTACTTTTTCAACTCGTATTTTCAACTTATCTCCCAAGGTTTTTACTCAAATTTCGAGTGCGAGTACTCGTTGGATGCAAAATTTAATTCCTCATCCAAGGAGTACCAATGTTCCATACTTTCGATAGACCATGCTACATGAAAAATTAAAAATACATAAAAAAACGTGATTGCAATCACATTTTTTCATGTATTTCTCATTTTTTGCATACCAAGGTCCATCAAAAGTATGCAACATGGGTGCTCCTTGAATGAATAATTAAATTTTGTATCCAGCGAGTACTCTCGCTTGAAATTTGAGTAAAAAATTTGGGAGATAAGTTGAAAATACGAGTTGAAAAAATAGTTTTATTATTTTATTTTTTTTTAATCTTTTTAACCTTTTAATTAAAAAGATGGTGAATCATCCCCCATGGTTGACATCATCATCTTAAATCCTATTGGTTCTTATAAAGTTTATTTTGGTTGTACATTTTTCTTAGGAGGCCCATTTTAGACCTCAAAATTCCCCTAATGAGATTTCAATTACGTTGCAGTTAATGATGATACCCTCGACACCTGTGCGACCAAGATTGGATTTTGAGGCCCCATTAAAAAAAAAGCATGGCCTCGTTTGGGTGTCAATCCAATCTTTGAATTCCTGCTTTTTAAAGAGATTCTTCCATCTGACATGGTTGATATTTGTTTTTTGTATAGGTGGATATAGAGGAATTATGTCTATTGTGAAGCCCACAAATTGTTTATGTTCAATTTGTAGAGAGCTTAGATCCATTTTTTTGTTACCTTTTGAAAGAATATATTCAAACATCAAACTCCAGGTTTTATCCATGATCTTCCTGCTGTCAGGATTTTTATTTTGAAAGATGAGTTTGTTCCTTGCAAGCCATAATTTCCAGCATACAAATGCTGGAAGGTTTGTCCAGAAGCGCTTCAACAAGCCTTTTTTTTTTTAAATTATGAGGATAATGGGATTTCCAGTTCATGATAAATTCTGAAATGTTTGGGATGGGATTTATGTGAGTGAGAAGAGGACTGATTATCTCACACCAACAATTTCTTGAGAAAGAGAAAAATAGGAAGATATGATTGATTGTTTCTTTAGCCAGAGAAAAAAAGGGAAAATAGAGGGTCTCTAAATGCCTCTTCTTCTGAGGTTGTCCACAGTGAGGATATTACCTTTCAACATTGTCCATGTGAAGATTTTTATTTTTGGAAGATATTAAGCTTTCCAGACCAATCTCCAAAGGGGTCAGGAGGGAGATTATTGATTATCTTCTTGCATCTTAGCGTATCTAGTTTTGACTGTATATTCTCTTCATGATGGGTTCCATTTGAAGCCATCTTTCTGTTCAAAATTGATAGGATCCGATCCTTTAAGTAAACTCCACATAATATTTTTTTGATGAATAAGGTCGAGGGGGACAACAAGGATCTTCCAACCTTCCCAAGATTTGTCTTATCGATTCCATGAGATTTTATCTAGAGTTGTGATGCCCAAGTTTTGAAGCCACCGAATAATGTTTTTGATTTATGGAAAGGAAGACAATGTGGGATTTCCCATAATACTATCATTCTAGATATTAATATCCTGACCTCCTCCAGGTGCTCTGGATGTTTTATCTCAGATTAAGGAAACATATTTTTTGCAGAGTTTCTAGATACGAGAGAAAGGTCTGTTGGGGATTTGAACATTGAGGAGATGGTGATGAGGAGAATTAATGTATTTGTATTCCAGAACCTGCTTCCACCAAGAGGCTTCACTAGACTTGGAGCCTCCAAATTATTTTGGCACCTAAATCGAGATTCATAAGGCCAAGATGCCTTATTTCTATTCCTCCTTTTTCATAGGATAAAGTGACTTGTTTCCAATCTATGGGACTGAACTTTTTTGTCTCATTTTTCCCTCCTCGCCAAAGGAAACTTCTAGTTATTATCTCAATTTGATTTTGAACCTCGGTTGGATGTTGGAGAATATCAAATTGATATAATGGGAGATCAGAAAGAAAAAACTTGATCAATATGGATATCCCAAATAAGTTAAGCCATTACATGCCCCATTGCTTTAGCTTTCTCTTCAATTTGTCTAATGCATCTTCCCAAATCTCAACTTTAAATGAACAATTTGAGATTGACATTCCCAAATATTTAAAGTGTTTCAAATTCAACTTGAGAGGAATGAAAAATATTTGTGAGATACTCTGAAGGACCCTGATGGGGGCATTCCAACCGTAGATACAACTCTTAATCTTGTTGATGGAGCCTCCTGACATCTCCATAAATTGATATATATATTTAACTCGTTAGTAACCATGCATGATTCTCCTCCCATGAGAAGAGTATCGCCAAAAATTGTGAATGGTTCATATTTTTTGTTCCTCTACTGAACTAAATCCCTGTTATAATACCCTTTTGTCGGAAATTTTCAAAATTTCTGTTGAAAGACTCTGCCATCAGAATGAATATAAAAGGTGAAATTGGGTAGCCTTTCCTAAGCCGTCTGGTGCTTTGTAAAATTACCATGTATCCCATTTATTAGAGGCACGATCCAAGGTCTATTGATGCAAGCTTTTATAAGATTTATGAATTCATTTGAAAAACAAAATATGTGGAGGACAACCAGAAGGAAAGAGTGTCTGATCTTGTCAAAGGCGTTAGCCATGTCTAATTTCAGAATACATCCTTTCCCTTTTCTGGTTTGGCTTGAGTGGATGGATTCTTCGATAAGGAGGATGTTGTCAAAAATTTTTTTACTGGGGACAAAGCCACCCCAATTCTTGGAAATAAACTGGGGAAGGAGGAGTTTTAGGCAGTTGGCCATTAATTTGGTGATTATTTTGTAAGATGAGTTGGATAGTGATATGCGCCTACAATGGTTAAATGAGGTAGGTATTGAGTCTTTGGGAACAAGAGCAAGATACGTTGAATTTGTATTTCCTCACATTTTTTTTTCTTTGAACCCAATGAATCGTTTTTAGAAGGTATTTCTTAATGAGATCCCAAAAAGACCGAAAGAAAGAGATGGAAAATCCATCAAGGCTAGGTGCTTTGTCTGGATGGAGGCTCCAAATTGCTCAAATTCATTAGGGGAAATTTGAGGTCTAAAATGGGCCTCCTAAGGAAAATGTACATTCAAAATTCACTTTATGAGAACCAATCACATTTTAGGGGATGGCATCATCCCTAATGGTTGATGTGGCATTGATTGAGTTAAATGTACTTACTTGTCACATTCTCAATGGTAGATAAAAACTCATGGTTAATCAAGGTAGTACTTTAAGTAACTTTAAACTCATAAAGTAAAGTACTCATAATAAATGTCATTTCACACTTTTTGAATAAAATATTAATATTGTCATTTCATATTTTTTGAAAAAAACTATGCATATCCCTACACAATCTTCATGTATTTACACACTTTTCAATGAATATTATATTTGTATATTTTCATATATATATATATATATATATATATATATATATATATATATATCTCATTTTATTTACTATTACAATTTCAAATTAATTATAAGTTCATATCAATACATATATATTATACATATGAAATCAAAATAAATAAAAATGCAACATTGTAATTTTAAGATAAATCAAATCTATAAATAATATTATTATAGTATTAAAGCAATATAAACATATTAAAATTAAAGAAAAAAGTCAATTTAGTTTTGTATGATGAAAATATATATATATTAGTTTTGTATATTGAGAAAATGTATATTAGGTTCAACATAGCTTGGGGCAAAAAAAAATCTAAATTCCAATGTATATAAATCTTATATTATACTTATATTAATATTATTAATATTATAGAATATATATTATATTCCTTTTTATATTATATATTATTTCTTCTTATGTTATAAATAAAATAAATCAATATATTATATAAAATTCATACATGAAACACTATATTACATATATTATGTTATTTTTATATAGTATATTAATTACATGTTATTATATAATTTAAATAATATAAATTTTAATTATTAGTATGTTATATAATTAAGAATTTATGAATTTATATTTATATTTTATTTTAAGTTATTTAAGTACAAAGGAAAAATGCATTAGTTATTCAATGATAATGACTTTTTCTTGAAAAGCTCATTCTTATATATAGTCACATCAATACAATTTTTTTATTAATTTTATTTTGGTAACAAATTTTGAATTGAATTTAACCATGGTTACATAGATTTTGGTGCAAAGTGATTTGCAAATTCAAAAATATTATTTTATTGGTTTAACTATTATTTTATTATTTCCTTAGGAGGCGCATTTTAGACCTCAAAATTCCCCTAATGCAGTTCCTCTTCCTCAACTAATTATTTAAGGGTTACGTTTTCACTTTCAGTCACTACTTTTGGAATGTTCCTTAGAAAGATATTGTAGCTGTTGGTTTCTTCCTCCACTGATAGGAGTCTTTTGAAGTGTTGAAAGGCCTCTTTCTTAATTTATTCTTGATGTATAACTTTTGTATTTCCATCCACTTTTATTGTGTCAATGTGGTTCCTAGTTATTCTTGCTTTTGTTTGATTATGGAATAAGACCGTGTTCTTATCACTTGCCTTAATCCATAGGCTTCTTGACTTTATCCTCAAGCTTTCCTCTTCTCTTTGATTGGCCGATTGGTAAATTTACCAATAGAGCTCCTTTTCCTTGGTTTGCATTTCTCTTGTTTCTTCTCCATTGTCCATGATTTTTTGAATTTTCTCCAGCTCAGATTGCAGTTCCTTTTTCTTTTGCGTGGGATATGCATAGCGAATTCTAGCCCGAATTTTGAGAGAAGATCTCGTTAATTTCAACTTGGATTCTCAAACATATAAGGGAGATCCAATGATGCATCTTTTCTAGGTATATTCCATCGATTTCTTGGCATCTTCAAAAGTGAACCAAAGGGGATTATATCGGAAAGGGAGATTCCCCATGATCGAGGGAGAGCCAAAAGTGAGGGAGATAGGATTGAGATATGATGCAACGAAGGAGAGAATTTTTGAGGAGTCAAGGAAAAATTATGGAATGAGGTTGAGAATGACAAGAAATATGTCCAAACGTTCCTTGATAATTCTATGATTGCTCCAAGCGAATATTTTGTTTTTAGGTACTACATTCATCAAGTTTTGGTTCTTAATTATATTTTCAATCCTTTCTCTGCTTGGATTGGCCGAAAAGGAGCCCCCTCATTTTTACTTTGCATTTAGAATCACATTGAGGTCCCCTAAAAATATGATGTTTTAATTCTCTTCTGCTTCGAGGTGTTCTTCCAAAGACTGCCAACATGCCTCCATATCTCTATAGTGAGTGGGAGCATAAATGCTGAAGATTACTATAATTTTTTTACTGATTTTGTTTCTCATTTCTATTATGATCCAATGCTATTCCTTTTTTGAATTGCAGAATTCCCAATGGATTTGATTCCACATAGTGCTTATTACGCCTGACGAACCTTTGGAGCTTATTGCTATTCCTTCAAATAATTTTGTGAATGATTAAATTCATTTCTTCTTCATGTAGTTCGGTCTCCTGAAGTAGTAAAAAGTCAGGGTATTCAATCTTCATTATGTCCTTCAATGCATTGATTTTGGAAAAGTGACTGAGCCCTCTACTATTCCAAGATACCAAATTCATTATTTATTTAGCAATGGGTAGGAGGGATCCTTACCTTTCATTGGCTGTTCTTGGTTATCTTTCATTCTTGTTCTTATGTCTATATATGTTTCCATAAGATTGTTCATTCCCAATTCCATGTCCTTTTGAGTAGCTCCATCTTGAATCTCCTTGTTTGATTTTATTCCTAGTTTTTTGGGAATCTAGAGGAGTGCTAAAGTTTCTTTTGCTTTGTTTCTGGTGAGGATTCTGCCAAAGGAGGGAGCATGGGGACTAAGATGGGGGCAAGGGGAAGAAGGGGAGGGGAGGGGGATGAAGGAGAGGGTAACTCCCCATTCTTAAGAGGGCCTAAAGTAGAAAAAGGGTTGGAGGAGGAGGGGAAAGGAGCATCAAAGGGAAGAGATGTGGGGGTGGGGGGTGGGGAGGGGGGGGGGGGGGGTGAAGAGGAGGGAGATTCGGGAGGAGAGGAGCCATGGATAGATGATGGTAAATTCTTTGGTGATTTGTTTCTTGTTTTTTTTTTGGCTGTTTCCCATTGTGGTTCCTAATCTTCTATAGATTCCTCAACCACTTTTTTTGGGCATGTATTTGAAAAATGACCACATTCATGACATACCTTGCATTTGAAGGGGAGTTGTTCGTAGTCTAACTGTTGAATGTGAGTGCAATTGCCAAATTTTAACTTCACTGTTTCTGATAATCCCTTGCCCAAGTCAAATTCGATGCAGATTCTTGGACATGCATGTAAGTTTTCCCTTGGCTCACTTCTTTCTATGTATTTCCCAAAGGATTTTCCTATATCCTTAAATGATTCATTTTCCCAGTAATTAAGAGGAAGATGGGGAAGGCGTACCCAAATTGGAACAACATTAGGAACATTGAGCTCAAGATTGAAGTTAGGGTTCCATATATTTGGGTATAGCCCCCTTGTATCCATGAAGTATGACCCGTTTCTGAAAATCAGGTCTCTATCTTCTTTAGATTTGAATAAAATGTGAAGAATCCCCTGCCACGAAAAAGAATGGATATTTTCCCTTGGGTCTTATCCACCTAGTTTCTTTCAACCCATTTTTGGGCTGCCTTTGTGGATGGCCAAAGAAAAGTGAATTGACCAACCAATCCAAGCTAAAGTAAGGAGAGAGAAGCTTTGTGAGGAATGTTTGGAGGAAACTCTATTTTATGGATTTCATCTAGTTTCTTTACAAACTTTGAAATAGAAGGGATAAAACGAGAATGCCCCAGCGAAGATATGAGGGAGGAGAATGTTGTAGCTGATGGATTAGTTGATGCTGAGGGATCATTGTCAGGAGGATTCGAGAGAGGGAGGCAGACTCCCTCCAGAGCAGATTCTGGAGGGACCATCAAGAATAACAACAGAAGCAGTCACAACTCAGCAAAGGCACGAAGCGAAAAAATTTAAAAAACAAAGATGCTGGGACTCTTGGATGTATATAGGATTAATGGGAACTACCTTAAGGGGTGTTATTTCTTACATTTGGACCAAAATATGGATAATTCCTTCTTGTATTCCTTTTTAAATTTAAGCGTATCAAATTTTAAGCTCAAATAACTAAGAATGTCAATTTTGAAAATTTCCAACAAATTACACATCTAAGACCTTTCCCATGTTTCAAATATCCTTGTATCATTTGCATAACTTATATATATAATCATAATCCATTTGGGAAGTGTCCCCTTCTATTAGATTCAAAAGGTTAAGATATCCAATATATCTTATACCTCTAATCAAAATAATATACTAATTGTCTTTATCAATTTTGATTTGTTTTGACCTTTGTAATTTATATTTGAGCCTTTCCACATAATATTCCAAAGTTTCATCCTCTTTTTGATTCATCTTAAGTATTTTTTCATGGAGTTATCTTACCTTGCAATAGGTGTAATATTTTCTTATATATATATATATATATATATATATATCTCATTTGAAGTGCATATGCTATGTCCCCCAAGTCCCATAAGTCATTGAACTGCTACATGTTGGGTGTGTGTTATATTATTTCCACGACTAGTCGCACATGCGGGGGGTGAGGGGGGGGGGGTGGTCACAGGGGGGCGATAAACCCCCTTGTTCCTTGCGT
The DNA here is from genome assembly GCA_034641835.2 of Pinus albicaulis. Classification (NCBI taxonomy): domain Eukaryota; kingdom Viridiplantae; phylum Streptophyta; class Pinopsida; order Pinales; family Pinaceae; genus Pinus; species Pinus albicaulis. Next base: position 1,634,314,082 of record CM076580.1, on the reverse strand, counting down.
CGGGCGTAGCAGGGGGGTCATAGGGGGGGCACAACCCCCCCCTATTAAGGAGATAGTAGGGGAACGGTAGCCCCCCTAGACGGGGTTTGGTGTAACATTCCACAATTTTTCTTTTGGACCCTATAATAGGTGGGAGGACATACCTATGGTTTTGTGCATGGGTTTTGCACATGGTTTTGGGCATGATGGCTTTCTTCCCATGGTATTTTGTAGATCTGGTTATGTTCTAAACCAGGGTTAATGGATTGGGGTTTATGAATGCTTCGACATTTATATATATGTATGGCAACATTGAAAGAAATATAATGAAAAATAAATCTGGTAGTCCTAGTTTTGGGATCCATGGGGAAATATCTATGTATATATGTTTTATGTTTTATGTTCTCGCCATTGTTTATTTTCTGTTTTTAGAATTTGCCTGCAAGTAATTTATTTACAGGGTTAAAACCTACATTTTGTATCATAATCGTTTCAGCTTCAAGGGGAATCCTTTACTGCTAAGGGGTTTTTCTTGACCATGTGGTAGACCCTGTTCAATGAGAGATCTGCGGGATTGGTTCTTGCGGTGAAATAAGATGATGAGTAGTGGAAAGATAGAGATCGAGAAATTTAATGGTCAGAGTTTTAAGTTGTTGAAGCTCAATATGGAGGTTCTTCCAGTGGATAAATATCAATGGATTGTGGTAGATCCAGGTAGTAAACCAGCGACAATGTGAGATGAAGATTGGGTGAAGTTGGATCGGAAAGCAAAAATAAACATATGTTTGTGTATCCCATATTTAGTATTGTCAAATATATCAAGGGAATCTATGATGAAGGATTTTTGGGACAAGTTAGCGGATTTGTACCAATCTAAGTCTCTGGTGAAGAAACTGTTCCTATGGAAAAAACTGTATAACTTGAGGATGAAGGATGGAGATTCTGTGACAAAGCATATGAACGCCTTTAATACTGTGGTAAACAAGTTTTTATCTGTTGATATTAAAATTTCAAATGAAAATAAGTGCATCTGTTTGTTGTGTTCTCTACAGGATTCGTGGGATATTCTGGTTGTTGCAATAGGTAGCAATACGACTACCTTGAAGTTTGATGAAATAGTCTCATCCTTGTTGTCGGAGGAGATGAGACGGAAAAATGTGGAGGGCTAGAATGGAGATGCCTTTTATGTACAAGGATGGTCCCAAAGTAGAATAAAAAATAAGTCCTCGAGTGGGAGGTCTAAATATAGAGGGAGAACTAAATCTGCAGGAAAACCTGTAAAGGTGTGTTGAAAATGAGGAAAAGGAAGGGAACTTCAAAAAAGAGTGTAGATCTAAAGCTATTGAGAAAGGAAAGGGATTTGATGGTGCTCCTTCTGTAGCGGTGAAAACCAACTTAGTTGAAGGTGGGGATGTGTACTTGGATTCTTATTCAAGTACACATGTAGATCATGAGGCATGGTTGATTGACTCAGATGCATCCTTTGACTTCACTCCCCATAGAGAGTGGTTCTGCGAGTATGAGAAATATGATGGTGGTGATGTATTCTTAGGGGATGATAGGAAGGTTATAATCAGACACAGAAAATTCAAGCTGAGTTGTAAGATGGAATAATTAGAACACTTCCAGGTGTTCTACATATTCTTGCATTGGCCAAAAAAATGATTTCTGTAAGCAAGATGGATGATGCAAGTGTAAAAACAGTATTAGAGAAATATACCTGCAAGATGGTTCAGGGAGAATTGGTATTTTATGTGGGGAGTTCGTATTGGAACTCTCTACAAGCTTTTGGGTAGCACTATTATTGATGGGTGCAAGAATTATGTGGTTCTTGAAAGTGGAGCAAAAATATAATGGTCTCTGGAGAAAATACCATGCTATGGAATCAAAGGCTTGGACACATTGGAGAGAAGGGTCTTCAAATACTTCATGGTAATGGTATGTTAGAAGGTATGTCTAATTTTTATCTGTATTTCAATTTTTGTGAACCTTGTGTATATGGGAAGCAGAATTGGGGAGTTTTCCCTCTGGTGCTAAGAGGGCGAAATGGATATTATATCTTGTGCATAGTGATGTGTTTGGACATGTGTTGGTTGCATAACTGGGTAAGTCTGTGTACTATGTATCATTTATAAATGAATTCTCAAGGAATACATGGATATATTTCCTTAGGAAGAAATCTGAAGTCTTTGATAGGTTTAAAAAATTTAAGGCTATGGTGGAAAACCAGACAGAGAAGAAGATAAAGGTGCTGAGGATAGATAATGGTGGATATTTTTGTAAGAAGGAATTTGAAGAGTTCTATAAGAAGTGTGGTATAGCACAACATAATACTACTCCATACACACCTTAGAAAAATAAAGTTGTAGAAATAATGAACAAGACATTGATAGAAAAGACAAGAAACATGCTCAGTGGTTCTAGGTTAGGACAATAATTCTGCGCAAAGGTAGTGAAGATTACATATTACCTAGTTAATAGATCACCTTCATCAGATTTGGAGGATAAGACTCCACATGAGGCATGGATTGGTAAGAAACTCTCCCTTTCACATATGCATATGTACATGTTCCAAAGGATAAAATAACCAAGTTGGATAGTAAATTTTAAATGTGCATCTTTATTGGGTATAAGGATGGTTTAAAAGGTTATAAGACTTGAAACCCAAAAATAAGGAAGGTTTTGTACAACCGAGATGTGGTTTTTAGAGAGGTTAAAGATGTTATTAAACATGAAGTCCTACCAAATGAACCTGAGAAGATAGAGTTTGAGCTAAAGGAGGAAGAATTAGACTCTATAGCAGAACAATAATTAGAAGATGAAGAGCCAAAAAATCCAGCTTTGAGAAGATCATTTCAAGAAAGAAGGCAACTAGAAAGGTATAGTACATCTACTTTCTATTCAAAATTTTATTTATCTATTACTGATGATGATCCCATAAATTTTAGGGAGGCCATAGATTCAGAGGATGGAGAACTCTAGAAAGAGGCCATGCTTGATGAAAATTATGGCATTTTTGGACAAAAATGAGGCTGGGGATCTAGTGGAGTTTCCGGCTGAAAGGAAACCCATTGGAAGAAGATGGGTGTTTAAGAAGAATATGTATGCAAAAGGAAAGGTGGAGAAATACAAAGCTCAGTTGGCAACAAAAGGTTATTCCCAAGTGCCAGGAATCAATTTTGGTGATATTTCTTCTCCTATTTCCAAGGTAGATTCTATTAGATTAATTTGACATATTGCTGTTGATTTTGATTTTGATGTAGTACAGAAGGATGTGAGGACAAAATTTATTCATGGGGATATGGAAGAAGAGATCTGCATGAAGCAACCTGAAGGATTTGCGGTGAAGGGTAAGAAAGAACTGGTATCCAGGTTAAAAAAGTCTCTGTATGGGTTAAAACAGTCACCAAGGATGTGGTATCAGAAATTTGATATATATATACTTATTTATTTTTTTTCTTGGGAAAAAATTCGTAACTTTTCATTAATATAGAAAAATTACATGTTACATTTTACTAGTAATATCCATTATAGATGAAAGAAAAAAACTGTATCCTCTCCAAGGAGGCAAGTAGTTCCATGTATCAGTGAAATATATGTTGCAAGTATCATGTGCTGAAAATACTAATATGATCCTAGCTATGTACATACATAATAAAAAACAAAATAGCAACCGATAATAAGTAATAACATGGGATTCACAACCAAAAAATATCCCCCAATAAGCATGTATGTCAAAATGCAGTCAAGGAGTGACTACTCCCAAATCCTGGAAATCATCAATGAACGGTCTGTGAAAATATCTGTAAACGTGTGCACCATCGTGTTCAATGATGAACCATCTGCCCCACTCTAGCTCCGCGGCTTCTTTGGAAAGTTTATCTGCCACTTGGTTCCTCTGCCTATAAATATGAGTGACAGATATAGTATCAAAATAAGTTTTCAGATGAAGAACTTCCTGCAATAATGATGTAAGTGTGTGAGTGTGGCACTGTGCAATAGAATTGAACCAGTTGAGTACAACAAGTGAGTCTCCAAATATTTGAATATTGTTGCATTCTTTTTCACGGGAAAATAACAGTAGTAGTCGTAGGCAGAGGAGTTCGACAAAATTATTTGAACCAGGTCCCAACCCCATTTTGAGGTAATAGTAATGAGTGGCAGATATGAAAAGAACCGCCCCACCCCCACACCCATGTTGATTAGAGGCCCCGTCGAAATACGCCACGGCTGGGTTTGGTCAATACATTCAGGAGTGATGACCTTTAATCGGTTGGGTTGAGCCACTTCAGGTATGAGGCTGTAAGTGGCAATGGTTACAACGCAAATGTGTTCCTAGTTCAACTGCGGGCCTTCAAAAATATGCCTATTACACCCAGTCCAGATGCCCCATGCTATAAGTAAAGGTAGATTTCACAGTTTAATGTATGTGACATCATGTCACCACGCAGTCCAAGCCTCCGATATTGAAGTACCATGCCAAGTATGTGCACACCCCAGCGCATGAGTGACCATATTCCAAAGTAATCGGGTGGAGGGGAAATCAAGGAACATGTGCTGTGCTTCCTCCTCATGGGCGAAACAAAAGCAACATCTAGACGGGCCATAGATGGCATGCCTACGAAGATTTTCCATAGTCGATATGAAATTACGTAGAATGCACCACGACAGTAATTTGGTTTTATGAGGTGCCTGCAACTTCCAGATATTATGCCACCACCAAAGTTTTTCCTGAGGTTCTTTGAGGTGGGAAAGAGTGATATAACCAATTTTAGGAGAGTAAAAACCTCTAGGCGAGAGAGCCCAAATGAGTTGATCATATTGGTCTGAGAGATGAATATGTGATGCTTGGAGAGCTCTAGTGTGCCGATACCAGTCATGATAACCCTCCCTGGGTATCCCAAGCGCTTGTGTAGATTGCCATCCCTGTGCATGCCAATTAGACTGATCCAGATCAACTACCTGAGCTAGATGGTGATATCCACCGTTTTTCAGGTGATTAATGTAGAAATTATATAACATATTCATGTATATATCCAGATTCTCATGATCTAACAATATTTATCTTCTTGCTAAATACAAAATCCTTCCACTATTAATATTTTGCGGAAATTTAAAAACTCAATTGCAAACACATGAAGCAATAAAAACAATCGCACATAACACAGTTGTTTAACGGGAAATCCTGAAGCTAAAAACCCGAACTATCATATATTATGTATCATGGAGATCATGTAACAATCTCACACAAAGCTTAGTACATCAAGCTCTCAGTACAATCAATCGTCACATACTAACATGAAGAAATCTGCAAATCCATGCATTGATTTCTTGCCACCTGATAGCCTGCCTCCATTGCGCAATCCTTGCTGAAGAAGACCCCTGAATGAATTCGAACCTACCTTTCCTTGACTGTGCAATCCTCATTGGCAACTCCAATGTGTGTGTGATGCAATCAGTGCATCACTATAGTCACAACAGATAGTCCATCTCACCCTTTCACCTATCTCTCCACTGGGTCTCCATTGGAACTGACATGCACTGTAGTTAACTGCTGTATTTGTTCAGTTGATTAGTGAGTTATTATTTTTGAATTAATTAACTAATTAATTCACTTAACTCTCACTAGTGCATCATTCAGTTAGACTAGATACAACTAGCTCAACTGAGTTAAAATGAATAACAACTCCATGAACTACTCTTCCAACTCTGTCATACCTTTGCCACTTCAGTTCTAACTGATTCCTCCATGCATTAGCCAATAGTAAACCCTAGGAATTGCATAATTCCTTCAGCCCATTGATTTTCCAAATCTTTATACTAAAATAAAGTGCTCCAAGAGAATAAGTTGATATTTAGAGTTTGATTATTATTAAGGGCTAATAATAATCGACACATCTATTTTTAGATCGAAGATCTATAAATAGACTTCGTCCAATATTCTAAAAATAGAATTTCATCTATTTTTCCAACTTGACCAACCATCCACAAAAAGCATCCTGCAACTTCTGAAATATGATCACCATGTCTAAAAATAGACTTGCACCTAAAAATAGCCTGTAGGCCCACTTAGTGAAGGTGACTAGTTTTCACTAAGCTTCATCACCTTGTTGAATCTCAACAATTAAAGAAATAATTCGGCAATTTGTAATTCCTCCCGCTGCCCGACCACGAGTCAGTACCCACTCTGACCGAGATGCCCGAACCAATTTTCCAAGTTAGCCCCTTTTGTATAAGGTGTGAAGATTTGGTGATAGCCTTCTAGATGATCGATGATCTAGGAAATAATAGAATATTGCCTCGAATCCAATCAAGAGTGTTCCTAGGAGTAATATATTTGGCAACAATAACCTCCTTCCACAGGCTGTGACCAGTAAGAAGGTGCCAACCCAAATTTTCCGCCAGAGTAGTTGCAAAAACTTGGAAATCCTTTATGCCCCATCCACCCCAATTTTTAGGCCGACTGATCTGATCCCAAGCTACCCAGGTAAATATACGTTCTTTGGTCGAGTTTCTCTAGAGAAATTGTCTGCAAATCTGCTGTATTCGATTGGTGACCCCTCTGGGAAGCAAAGCAAGGGACATCCAATATACAAGGATGGCTTCCAGGACAGATTTAATTAATACCAATCTTCCGGCCCGCGAGAGCCACCGATGATGCTAGATGTTGATCCAACGCTCCACTTTGGCAATTAGCCAATTCCAATTTTTTATCTGGTAGTCATTTGGCTTGAGTTGGAAACCAAGATTATTCAATCCATCCCCAATATAGCTGCGCACATATGAGAATTTAGTAGTAGCCATCCCCTGTTCTTGTGCAGAAAATTTAGTCATAATAATGGTGGATTTGCTGTGATTGGGAGCCATTCTCGTAGCTCTGCAAAACATATGAAGTATATGTTCAAAATGAAAACAGTCCTGACAAGAAACATCCAGAAAAATAAGCACATCATCCACAAATAATAAGTGAGTCAACTGTAGGATCTCATTTAGTTTAATACCATGGAGGTCACCATCAGCCTTTTCCTTTTTGATCAGAGCCGAGAGGCCTTCCATAACAAGGACAAAGAGCAAAGGTTAGAGGGGACATCCCTGCCTAAGACCCCTACCAGCATGAAAGAAATCAGATGCACTCCCATTAAGGAGAATGCTGAAAGATGCATTACATAAACAACCCATAATCCAGTTAATAATGGGTGGGGGAAAACTGGTTTGAATGAGGATAAGATGGAGGTAATTCCAATTGACATGATCAAAAGATTTTGAAAGATCAATTGTGAGGATGGTGCTCTTGAGATTATTTGTCTTAATGGAATGCAAGACCTCCTGGGCGGTACCAATAGTTTCATGGATCTTCCTATGATGAAGAAAGGCAAATTTCTCCGTTGCGAAATGTTTAGAGAGGATGGGTTTAATGTGATTAGCAATGATTTTGGAAATAAACTTGTAGATGTAGTTATAGAGAGATATAGGCCTGTAGTCATGCAATGATGCAGGGTGATCATGTTTATGAATAGGGGCAATGAAGGTAGAGTTGAAACCATCATAGATCCTACCAGATGTTCGACTCTCTTCAATGACGAGGAGGAGATCACGTCCTAGGAGCTCGAAAAAATGGAGGTAGAATTCAATAGGCCATCCATCTGGACCAGGACTTTTATCTTTTTTAAACCATTTTAGTACTCCCTCAATCTCCCCCATGGTGATCGAAGCATTGAGCTCTTTTGCCTGTTCATTATCCACAAACCTATTGAAAGATCTAGAAATATTCAAGATGTTTGGTAGGTTTATGTGGAGTGGTGCTTTGTATTGATTTGAGAAATGCCGAATGCCCAGATCCTGGAGTTGTGCATAGGTTTTGGCCACAAAACCAGTGTGATTAGATAGTTCCCAAATGGTGTTAATATTGTGCCTTCCTTTAGCGTGCTTCTGAAAGAACTATGTATTCTCATCCCCAACACTCAACCAAATAGCTTTGCTTCTCAATCTCTACTCCTCTTCTTTATGGTGAAGAATGTTTGACCTGGTGGTTTCAAGTGCAATCAGATGCTCTTTGGTGGATGTTGAGCGAAACCCCAAATAATATGAATCATTAAGTTGAGAGATTTCAAATTCAACCTTGCGCAACTCCTCCTCCTCAAGATTTTTTTTGTTTCTAACCCATTTGATAGTGATTGCCTTGATACGTTTGAGATTCTCATTAAAAACCCTAGCAGGTTCTTTGTCAGGGAAATGATGGCAATGTTGCCACTCCTGATCAACCAAATGATGAAAATCAGGGTCCTGTAGCCATCTAGAATTGAATTTGAAAGGTGGATACGATTTCTGATCGCCAGCCATGAATTCCATATATACCAGTGTGTGATCAGATATACCTCCCCTACCAACCCACTGTCTGGTTTTAACCAGATGATCATGGAATTGATTTTTGATAAGGAATCGATCGAGACAATGTGCCAATGCAGCCTCCCCGGTACATCTATTTCTCCAGGTAGGTTGCTTCTTTGGCATGTCAATGTCAATCAGCTTAGCCAATTCTAGATTAGTGGTGAAAAATTCAGATAACGGATTTGGAATAGCAGGAGGTCCCCAGGATTCCGATATCCCCAAAGAAAAATTTAAATCATCACCAAGAGTGATATGTGGGTGTTGTAGTAGCGTGCAACTCAGCAAAGATGTCTAGAAGTTTTCTCTGTTGATGCAAGGACCATAAACATTAATCAGGGTGAAGGAATGTGCAAGATCTCCAATGGAGACCTCCATGCCAATGACTCCTTCCTGTCCCCAACAATTAGACATCCGTGTAGTCCTGTTGTAGATTATATATATATATATATATTTCTCTGTTGATGCAAGGACCATAAACATTAATCAGGGTGAAGGAATGTGCAAGATCTCCAATGGAGACCTCCATGCCAATGACTCCTTCCTGTCCCCAACAATTAGACATCCGTGTAGTCCTGTTTTAGATTACATACATACATACATACATACATACATACATACATACATACATACATACATACATACATACATACATACATACATACATACATACATACATACATACATATATATATATATATATATATATATATATATATATATATATATATATATATATATATATATGGGGACTTTTGCTTCACCTGAAGCAAAACGGTCCTTACGTGTATTTTAAATTAATTAGTGACTGTGTTATTTATTTGGTATTGTATGTGGATGATATGTTGCTGATTGGAAATGACAAAGAAATTATCCAGATATTGAAGACCCAATTGTCCTCCAAGTTCGACATGAAGGATCTTGGTGCTGCAAATGATATTTTGGGCATGGAAATTAAACAAGATTGGGAAAAGAGGAAGCTCTGGTTAAACGAGATGAATTATGTCGAGACAATATTACAGAGGTTTAATATGCAAGATAGTAAATCGGTGAAGGTTCCTATTGCTGTAGGTGTAAGGTTATCTGCTGAACAATGTCCCATGACACAAAAAGAGAAAGAGCACATGTACCGTGTTCCATATGCAAGTGAAATCGGTACCCTGATGTATGAAATGGTCTGTACTAGACCATACATTACACATGTAGTGGGAGTATTGAGCAAGTTTATGTCAAAACCAGGGAAGGAGCATTAGACAACATTGAAGCGGGTTTTTGGGAAATTGTGTGGCACCAGTGGTTATGGTCTGTGCTACCAAGGAAGACCAGGATTGGAAAAAGTTTTGGACATCCATATCTTTGTTGATGCAAACTTGGCTAGAGATCTAGATCAGAGAAGATGTACAAGTAGGTATGTATTTAACATATTTGGATGATCAGTTAGTCGAATGAGAAAAAGAAAGTTTATAGTGCCTCTTTCAATTATAAAGGATGAATACATGGCAGCCACGCATGCAAGCAATAAAGTAGTTTGGTTGGAGAGATTGTGTTCAAGTATGGGGTTGGTAAAACAAGCTAAAAGGATAGATTGTGACTGCCAAAATGAAATTTTCTTGGCAAAGAAACCTGCTTATCATTCAAATAAAATTGCATTGATGTTCAATATCACTTTGTGAGGGGTATGGTTGAGGAAAAAAAGGTGTTGCTAGTAAAGGTGGACACTTTGAAGAATGTTTCATATGCATTGACAAAGTCAGTGAGCACTGAGAAGTTTTCTTTGTGTAGAGAAACAATGGGTATTACGGGGCTGGATCAATGACTAAGCTCTCCTGTGACCCTCTGCGTGGAAAATAAAACAACAAGTGGGATAATGTTGGGTGTGTGTTATATTCCCTCCATGAATAGTCGCATGCATTGGGGGATCAGAGGGGGGGCGACAACCCTCCATGTTCGTTGCGCCAGACACAACAAGGGGGTCAAAGGGGGGTGCAACTCCCCTGTTGGGGGTTTTGTAAGGGGGGTGATATCCCCCCTACATAGGGTCTGGGGTAGCGCCCCAATTTTTTATTTTGGACCCTATAATACGTGGGCGGACCTACCTATGGTTTTGTGCATGGGTTTTGCACATGGTTTTGGGCATGATGGTTTTCTGCCCATGGTATTTTGTAGATCCGGTCAGGCGAACTACGTTTATGTTTTAATCCAAGGTTAATGGATTGGGGAATATGAATGCCTCGACATGTATATATATGTATTGTAACATTGAAAGGACTATAATGAAAAATCAATCTAGTAGTCCCAATTTTGGGATCCAGGGGAAAATCTCTGTGTATATATGTTTTATGTTTTCGCCATTGTTTATTTTCTATTTTTAGAAATTGTCTGCAAGTAATTTTTGTATAGGGCTTAAACCTACACTACATTCTTTAATGTAAAAGGAAACAATTTCAACTTCTCGGCATTTGCAATGTAATCATAGCTTTTTCATATGGAATCAAACTTAGGAAGGAGGGTGTCTATGTCTTCACTGAATAGACCATTAAAATTGGGAAAAGGCATTGGAGAAATATTCTTCATTGGCGTCTTATCTTCAGGGTATCTAATTGCAAAATTTAATGTAATAATTTAATCATATATTTTTCACAAACATAAAAATCAAGCAGGAAGGTGTCCAAATATTGATTGAATAGACCATTAAAAATGGGAAAAGATTATGGATAAATATTATTCATTGGTGTCTTAACTTTAGGGTCTCTAATTGGAAATATGAAACTAATAATGTTAGCCTAGTTAGAGGCAATCCCTTCCTCATATGCGATGATGATGTGTAAATCCCCCAATTATTCATTGATATGTATTACTATTCTTGTAAACATGTACTCTAAAATTTTATCTTCTTTTCCATTTACATTATTGTATGCATTTTTGAAGCAATATACCATGTAATGCATGCATGAAACTAATGGTAAAAATCATGACATCCATGAAAAATATTCATGCAATTCATAAATATGCACAACATAAATTAGATAAGAACTAAAGGAAATACACTATTTTATCAATGAAATTTCAACTTATTGTAGATTTCAAGTGTTCCACCCAACCATAAACCACATTTCTCATAGTCTCTCAATAACAAGTCACCCCAAAGTTGGGGCCAGAACTCCACTAGCAACAAGGCTTTCCAAAACAAACTATGATACATATCCAATACTAATCATAAATATATCTAGATATCCAACTCAAATAACCTCCAACCAAAAGACTCATATCCCCACATCAACACACATAACCCAAGGTAGTGCACCCTCTTCTTTGCACCCATAGTCCATTGGGTTGCACCACTACCATTCTATGATTTCCAAGTGGGTTTGGTTAGAGATGTTTCAAAGCTCCGTGGATTTCAGGTGTTCCAAATTCCCTTAAGGGTCTCTAATACCTCTCTGGGATCCCACTAGGGAACCTCTCGCTTTTCCCCAATTCTACTTGGGATTTTATTGAGAATACAAACATGTCACATTGTCACCCTTTATTCCCTTTCCGGAAGTAAAACCACCTCCCCCTAGTCATAATGATGTAATATTCCCTCCTAATAACACTCAATCCTTCACTTTTACGTGCATGTCGCTTTTTTTGAAAAATGACACTCCATAAAGTCACTTTATGAACACATGACAAAATGTGTGCACCTTTTCTCGTAGGATTATTTTTATAATAGCTTATCCCCCTTGGTTAAGCCCTTCAACACTTATCCCTTAAATTCATTTCACTCTTGTGGAGTATTATCCCTCCATACTTTCTTGTCTAACTTGGTAATAATGGTGTATTTTTTTTTTTTGTAAGTCAACAGTTGTATTAAAAGCATCAAATGTACATAAAATTACAAAGGGTTATGCTGGTAACAGAACACCGGAAAACTGTGATCCCCAGACATAACAAGAGGAACCAACTTAGACAGAATTGACGAAACAAAGCCAAGCTTTACAGGGCAAGAAAAGCCACTGATAGCAAAAGGCAACCAACCAGCAGAGACAAACGGTAACATGCAGATGGACCGAGGCTCGTGGCAAAAGAAAAACAGGCTAAAAGGAAGAAGACTCAAGGCCTAACCAGAAGGGGTTGAGTGCGCAATGCGAAATTTTTTCCCTTTCTTGTTGACCACTTTGACCCAGCCTTCGGGGCTTGGGGAGATGGAGACCACTTGAAGATCACTACGGCTCCCAGGAGGAGAATATTTGTCTGAATCAGAGGAGATGGAGATATGCTGGCGTTTCTGAACAGCCGAGGAGACAGGGGGCTTCTCGGGGTCATCAGAGGGAGACAGTTGCTGTTGAGTTGCAATATCTTCATCTGAATCACTCCCTTCCTCTTCTGAGCTGCTGGAATCAAGATTCTCCAAGGGGGGAGGGTCAAAAGGTTTCCAGCTTTTATTTTTTGGTTTGCGTTTGCCAAATTTCTGACTGGCTAGAAACTGAGCACATGAGTTCTGAAGATGCCCAGTCTGATGACAATGCCGACAGAGAAAAGCTGTATTCTCATAGTCAAGAGGTTGAGGCCAAGAGAAATCCCCAACTTTGAGAATGATATGGTCCGGAAGTCCTTTGCTGATATCAATTTCTGCACATATTCTACCGTAGGTGTAGATACCCTTTAGGCCCCTTGAAGGATCTGTGGCAAGGAAACGACCTAGAGTATTCCCAATAGCTTCAAAGACCGCACAATGCCAAAGGTGAGCAGGCAGGTTGGGAAGCCGAACCTAGATCGGGAGTTTGGTAATGACTGTCGTGGAAGGATCGAAGTCTGGGAACCAGGGGGTTAAGAAAAGCCCCGCCGTACCCTAGAACCAAGGACCACCTGTGAGGGCAGTCTGATAATCCTTACTGTCAGCTAGAATGAAAATGAAAAAACCCTTGGAGCGCAAAATGATCTTGCAGTGTTTGGTCCAAGTGGTATGAACCCAACTGTAAATATATTCTGATCGCAACCAGAGACCATTGAATCTGCAGATGAGGGCATTTTATTCATAGAAATGGCGCACCCCAGCCAAGTCTGGGTGGGTTATCTCTGCTGACGGAACTTCTTCCAACCTGTCTACTAGAAAAGGCTTGGGAGCCTCCGGGGCAGGGGCAGAAGGAGGAGAGGTGGGAGCCTTGACAACCTCCTTGTAGGAAAAGCCCTCTGGTGCAGAGGACTGCCCTGTTGTGCCTCCCCTTAGTCGATAAGATAGAATCACTGTGGCGTTCCTTCCTATATTGTAAAAAGTTAGAGGAATAATTATCAACAAGCTGCTTACCAGCATAAAGGAGCCTAAAACAAGAGGAAGGGATCCTCAGTTTCTGTTCAAGGGCCTTAGAGAGGAGCAGCCCCATAAAAGAAGATTATACCCAAAAGAGTAGGGTTTTTCCCGTTGGAAGAGAGATCTATATTTGAAAACTGTTGGACTGGATTTGATGAGGATCCAAGCTGTTATTGGGAAAAGCTGGAGCGATTGCAGAGGATCCGCAGGGCTGCATAGCCAACCCCTGACCCGAGCCGTATATATTCTGCCCTCGGACGCAACGGAAGGGGCTAGCATCGGGAATAATCCTGCAAAATAAAAAGTAGAGTGCACAATGTCAGCAGCCAAGTGAAGAGGCGGCTGGGTAGCATAGCCAATCCATCATGCCGCAAAACGAGAGCAGGGAGATAGTGAATCGAGCAGTCCCATCTTGCAAAATTCTGCATAGAGCTTGTGAGACAGCGGCCAGGAGAGCTGAGGACTTGGCGGTGCTGTGGGAGACTGAATGAACGCCGAAAGACCAATATCGGATTTCCACAGAGAGATTCCAAGGGAGCGTGGGCGCCGGGGTAATAGTCTTAGTAGGGCCGGACGAGAGCTGAAGAATCAAGGCGGCGCCAGAGGAGCTTGGTGCAGAAAACCTAAGAGCCATCGCCGCGAACCCTAAGTTTCCAATGGGTGATTGAATTCCAACTATTGTGAAAAACTATTACTGTGAAAAAGTAGTATTTAATGGTGTATTTTATTAATATGCACCTAATTTAATTTTACAAAAGTAGGCTCTCTCGCCTCAAAACATATAAACATAGACACACCAACCTAAAAACACATGTTTATAGGGGCACATTGGAACCAAAATAGTCCTTGGATCACTAACATAAACATGATGTGTACACCACACAAAGGGGTCATCCAAGGGCTGTTACATTCCTCTCCCCATTATTTATGCACTATCCTTAGTGCATCACATACAAATATATACACACAAAATTTATTCAAAAAGATGAGGGTACTCCTCCCTCATGGAATATTCATGTTCCCATGTGGCATCTTTAGGATTGAACTGTGCCCACTGCACCTTTACTAGAGCAATATCTCAATTCCACAAAGCCTTTACCTTCTGTTTTAGCGGCTACAACGACCCTCCAAATTTTTTCCTATGCTTATATTTTGGGGCCTAACCTTCTAGTAACAGGAGCTTATCTTGCATCGCTATCAAGTATTCATGTTGTAATTGACAATTATCCTTATCATATGTTCTTTTTTTCACTTGTTTTCACAATTATCCAATATTTCTAAGTCATAAGCTAACATGCGAACTTGGTTGCACAACAGTTCTGGGCTTGCCTCCAGAAACTGTGCAATCTTTGAGGAAAAGCAACCATGATGATTGAAATTGCGCAATTCAGACTGGTAGTCAGCCTTGAGCTCAAAAAACACACATTCATATAAGGCAACCCAACAATGAGCCCATAAACTACGCAATATCTCACTGATTTCAGAAACTGTGCATTGCACTAAGCCAGAAAGTTGCCCAGTTCCCCAAAATTGCGCAATATTTTCCAGTGATGTGCATGGCAATTTTTTTGGAAAATAAAAAAATATAAAGAAAGAGAGAAAAAAGAATCCCTAAAATAGAGGGATCTATTTTAGTAACCCGAAGGAGGCACACTCTCTATTTTTAGAAACTTTTTCCATGTGTCGCTTTTTCCTTGATTTTAGGCATGAGCATCAAAAA
Organism: Pinus albicaulis; assembly: GCA_034641835.2. Lineage (NCBI taxonomy): Eukaryota > Viridiplantae > Streptophyta > Pinopsida > Pinales > Pinaceae > Pinus > Pinus albicaulis. Next base: position 1,634,298,705 of record CM076580.1, on the reverse strand, counting down.
CCCTAATTTTCTCAAATATATTTAATCGACACTTCTAGAGCTCATTTGAACATTCAATCTTGGAGTTCTAGAATTCTTGAGGAGATCAAGGAACCTTTGGTTCGGTCGTCGTCACTTTTCCGGGTGAGTTTCGCTTTTATCACTTTTTTCTCCTTTTCTATTGCTTTTTACCGTTTTGCATGTGTGAGTGCTATTTTGCTCATTTATCTTCATGTGTGTTGGATTTTTAACATGTTTTAGCTTGTTGAATTGTTTTTAAATTTTTTTGTTTGCCTTTCACAAGTGTCACATCAGTTTCTTTGTTTTTGCACTAATGGTCCCCGCTGCGACCACTCTCCTTGCCGATTTGGTTTTCTTCCCATTTATCTAGTTTCTACACTTGATCCTCATCAATTCATTTACACTTAGTTAGATCTACACTCAAGCCATCACTTTCAGTTATATATTCTCATTTTTCACACTTCCCTTGGGAAGATTTTCAATTCCCTTGGCTGGTTTTCACTTTGCCCAGTTGGGCATTGCACAATCCTAAAGCTCAAGCAGAGAGCTTGGCCTCTGGAACTATGCAGTGCGGAGTATAGGCTAGCCCAACTATGAATTTCACAGCACCAGGGATCAATCTTCCTCCCTGGCCACTAAGACTGTGCAATGCACAATCTCTCCTAGACCATTTCCAAGGCTAAACTATGTATTTCATAGTCTCAAGCCACAAGCTTCATCCCTAACTGCTGGGACTGTGAAATTACCATAGGTAGCCAATCCCTCCTGTCAATTAAAATTACGTAATACTTCTGTTTGATTTTCCAGTTTGTTGCTTAATCATGCCTTGTAAGTAGATTTTCTAAAGATCGATTTTTTCTTGCCATTAGTTCCTTTTCTGTCTCATAGGCACCACAGTTATTGAGCACCTCTCCACCAATCACTATTACCATGGAACCAAAGAGAGCTTATTCAAAATAGACCACCGGAAGGAGTAATGGAGAAGTAATTGAGAAAACGCTAGTTAACTTGCCAATATATGCATACACTCAACATTTTACAGAAAAGGAATCAACACTTACATGGTAGTTCGTTAAATATTCTCTTTCAAAGGACTCCAAGGAAGATCTTGAAGATCAGAAAATATATCTCAGTATCCAGTGGTTAGGGTTATACAAGGTTGCATGCATATATCTAGCCTTCCTATGTGCAAATGTTATGAGCTAGATTATCTTGCACTTTGATGAGAAATCTATGACATTGGGCAGTGGTAGTGGGCATAATATTGCTACCTTTATGGCAACATATTATCAAAGCATGTATCATATTCCCGAGCCAGTAAAGATCACAGACTCATTATTATATGCCATTAAAAACTATGTGAGTACAAAGGATATTGTCAGAGATTGGGTGAATGAGCCATTGAAGTTTCGACAGTCACCCACCCATTCGTACAAGACATCGTCACTCAAGAAGGCCTACCAGCTCTTGGTCATATTAGCTTATGGTCAACCGAGCATGAAGACCTTTTCTCAAGGGTGGGATATATTATTGAACCAAGTGGTGAACGAGGAGAAGTCTTTCAACTGGTTAGATTTGTTGTCTCATCAGTTGAGAGACCATGTAGCACAAAACCAGGATCCCCCTAAGGGTGAGTAAGCAAGGTTCTATATGCCTGCATACTTACTGGATGCAATTTGTACACAAAATCAGTTTCCTGGCATGAAATGGACATGGAATCCAAGAGAAACTTCCATGCATATATGTTGTAAGCTGCTTTCGGATAGCAACCATAGAGGATTTATGGAACAATTAAGTGATCACTTCATCATCTTGTTATAAGAGATTATATTTTTGGAGGACCCACCTTATATGTCATGAGGAGAAATGGAGGCAATATCAGAGATCGCAAATTGGTTTTCCTTACCGGATGAAACACTTGTTAGAGTGTTCGATGGACAGAAGCTGCCACATATTTTTCCAAGGTATGCCACTGACAATCTTGTCATGCAAGAAGTATCGTTTCATCTCACCACAGGGTTGTCAGAAGCACTGCACAAGAAGAAGAAAGCACCATGGAACACTCTTCCTTTTTAGATCGGATTATATGAGATTAAGAATCTCAAGGTTTTAAATACTGAAGCAAAATCCATAGTAAAGTTTGAGTTCAATACAAGAGACGTCCATCCATATGATCCGATAGGAATTTGCAAGGACCACTGTGCGAGAATTTACTACAAATATGTTAACGAGACATTTTAGTGGCTAGTGGAGGAACCATGGAAGAATTTCTATAACTCCTCCAGACTGCACAAGCCGATCAGTATAGTTGGAACTTCACAAGCCACTCCATAGGAAACAACAATTCCGGAAGAAACAGTAGCATAAGGGAGAAACCCGATATAGAATAAGGGAAAGAGAAAGGATACTGACATGACAAAGGAGGAACAAATTTGGAAGATGAAATTAGATCCCATTATTGAAAAAGCAGCTTTGGCAACAGAATCAAAGAGGGAGAAGAGGTTACATAGAGGAGAGTGGGGGAAGAGAGAAAAGAAGAGCTTGTAGGAAGCATAAATAAGAGCGTAGAAAGAAGAACAAGAATTAAGGGAAGAACGAGAAAAAATGAGAGAACAAGTGGAGAAACAAAAGTAGGAAGAAGAAGGAAGGTAAGGTGTGATGATAGAGGAGACAATGCCTATACAGGTTGAAGAGCAGGAACAAGACCAACCAACAACAGAGGGAGAGAGCGAACATATGCATGATCGAGATCTTGCTTAGCATTTCAAGGAGTTGAGTGAACTTGCAAATATGGATTTGGAGTTGGAGCCACAAGATGAAGATGTGGACCTGATGCCCAACGCACCACATGTAAATGCTCAGAATCCGCCGCCTCCATCCGTAGAGTTAGCCCCGAGCGAGGAAGGGGAAATAGTGCCTCTTGATGATGATTTAATAATGGATGTGTACAATCTGTCATTTGATGAAATCCATAAGAGAATTTTACAAGCACGGAGAAATAATTTTCTGGATGATCATGCTTCACCTGCATTCGTTAGAGAGAGAGTGATAATGGCAAACACCAACATGAATCCAAATTCCATTTGCGAAGCCAACTTGGCTTTCTTAGGTGCGATGAAATATAACACTCAATATTTTATGGCCTAGAATAAACAGTTGGTACATAATATATAGGCTGACTGAAAATATATAGAATATCTTTACACAACAACACACAATGCAGTGTCCCTACAGGTCTACTTGGAGTAGAAGAGAACAACGATACTTGCCAAAGTATCAAAACTTGGAGAAACTATGCACGACCTCCATGAGGATCTCATGACCGTACATAAGGCAGTTCTTCGCTTACATGACTTGAAATGATAGAGAAAAGAGTTTTTCAAGATCCTTAGGAATGTGCAAGCTGTGATCACCATCGTGCATGAGTGGATAATGCAGTACAAGGGGGCACCGCTTACCCTGGTGAAGAAAATGAAGCTGTAGAAAGCGAGAGTTCAAATTTTGATCCAAAACAAGAAGCAACTCACCTCTTTCATTGGAAATATTCAAGCCTCATATGTACAGATATATAACAGTTTGGATTTCATGGTGAGAACCCACAAGATCCCATCACACTCACCAAGGCTAAACATAAACGTCAACTCAGGTAGGATATTGATAAAAACTTGGAGCAACTGAAAAATGTCGCCACCTAGGAGGGCTTAGAGCTAAATAGACAGAACATGCAGAAATACATCAGTGGGCTGGTCTAGATCAGAAAAATGATGCACATACTTGAGAAAGAATTTGAGACCAGTTCCAAATCATTGTACCTAGATGCTATGGAGGCTAGAGTCCGCTTCTAACCAGACACCATCATGCAGTTTGGGGTTGTCATCAAACAATACCGAGCTTGGCATCAATATGCTACTAAGAAGCATCAAGTATAAGCCACCAAGGTAGATTTCACCCAAACCCAAGCATCATAGTATTTTTTCTTGTTAGGCTATCAAGTTGTCTCTACCCTATTTTGTCTCATATGGGTATGAGTTGAAAATGTAATATTATTTGTAATTATTTGTAAAAGTGATATTCCAAGTGTCCATGTTGGAATGTGAAAAGTCATATAGTAATGTAATGAGTTATTTTGTAAGGAAGTTGAAGAGTCATGAGGGGTGCCCAAGAGTCACAAAGGGGGCATGTGAAGAGTCACCCCCCCTTTTTGTTATAAATAGATCCTCATAAATCATGTAAAGGGATTTTGGGGAGACAATATTTTGTCTAGGATTAGGTTTAAAAGAGCTTAGGAGTCGTGTGAGAGCCTTGGATTCTCCATAGCGTAGAGGGAGTATACTTATTTGGAGGAGTGGGTGTTGTAGACTTCACGTTCCACTATTGGGGCAAGTGGTTTGTTAAATGTTGTATGTATGATTGGAACTATCACTTTTAATAAAACTTAGAGTCGACACACTTTCATGCATATGTTGTGGATATAGTAGGACTAATCTTGTTGTATTTTCAATATATGTTATTTAACTTACACATATGCTTATGAACTATTTCATTTTCATTTGTATGAATCTTGTTGGATATGTGTTGATGTATTAATCCATCACTTTAACTTGTGTTCTATTCCGCATGTTAGTTTGTGTGATGTCATTTTTCTTGTGTGTTCCTTATAAGCTGTGTAATATTACAGGCTTCCAAGGGGCACACTTCCTTTTCCCCTTCATGTGTTGGAAGCATCATGAATCACACTTAACTCTTTGCAAGGTCACACACTTATTTGAGTCACTAAAGACACTATGCACCACTCTATGCGTTTTGCAAACCAAGGCAGATCATTAACACCACACTGTTGGGAATTCTAATCCAAATGGTGTGAGGTATAGTTGGGACTTCATATCAGGGAGATCCCATGAATGTTGGCAGGTCCAATACTGTTAACATTTATGGCGCTAGAAGGATGGTTAGATGACAAACTAAGCCCTTGAAGTATGTTTTGAATTTCCTCACTCATCTAATGAATTCTTCCACAATCAAATTCCCAACACAATTTTCTAGAAATGAAAATTTCTAATTGCCACAAGTATCGTAGATGACTTTTGAACTCTCAAATTTGAAGGCGAGGGTGAAACAACCTTATTTGAGCATATTGCTAGTTTTCTTGAATTTTGCATAGAGCACGACATCCACTATGAGGATGTTGGCTGAAGGTTGCTAATTCTCACGTTCGAAGGGCGTGTAAGGCAATGATGTGACACATTGACCGATGCCTCCGTACACTCTTTCGAACATCTTGTCAAAGAATTTTTTCGCTGTTTTGATATGTATGATTGTAAACGTCGGTGCAATTTTTTTTAGAATTGCAAAAATCACCTGATGAATCATTGCATCATTTTCACAATAGTTTTATGCATATTTGTTTTAAATTTCTGAAAGATGAAGTGGATTGGAAGTTCTTGTCTAGAATATTTCAATATATCGTTCACATTTCAGAAAATCCGCACGAGCTTGAATATTTTGAACCACTCCTAGCATATCTTGATATTAAAGCTTCTAAATATGTGATGGAAAAGGTTGCTGTTCTAAGCGACCCTTCATCCCCTTCTCATAAAATATCTCTAGTTCCATGGGCTAATGTGGGTGAGGTTGAGAATTTATCCGTTGATATACCACCATCTCCTCCCACCCCACATACTCAAAATTTCAGCATAGGTTTGGACTCTGAGTCTGATGGTTACGATGAAGTGTTATCTCCTCGTCCTCCATCCTTTGGTCCCACTGATCCTCCAGATTGTGAGTTTTTGTGTTCACCTATTTCAAACCTTTCTCTTGATGTTCATGAGGATCAAGTGTTGGATGGAGTTGCTGTTGAGAAACCAAATCACGATATCATTCACAATGAGTATGTGTGGGATCCCATAGTTGAATAAGAATCTGCGATGAAGGATGACTTTATTCCTTCCGCACCTCTCCCTGATACGAATGGAAAGTGGCATCTACCCATGGTATTCACTCACCAATGGTATTTATCCACCCATGGAATCCACCCATAGTATTGTAAGTGGCATCCACCCATGGTATTGTAAGTGGCATCTACCCATGGTATTCATGCACCTGTAGTATTTATCCACCCATGGAATTTAACTGTGGTATTGTAACTAAAAAAATACTATAAGCAAAAAGTCACATTTTGTAAAAGGGAAAATTGTCCACCACAATGTAGCTTTTACAATTATTCTCTGTTCTAATAAAACAATTTTCTTTGTTGTTTTGTTTATTTTGCGTTCTCCTCTTTTATTTTGGAATTTTGATTTTTTATATCTTGGGGGCTTTTCCCCAAGATACAGATTAGTGGTATCAGAGCACTTTCTTTGGCAAAGCAGGAAGTTTTTTTTTTTTTTTTGGGTAGTGAGTTTGGAGATTAGATATGAAATTTTTTGTGCAAAATTTACAAAAAAATAACATAACTGGATTCCATTGGAAAAAATACCCAAATTCAAATTTTTTTTGGCTGAATTGGGGTTTGGATGAGGGAAATATCGCTGATTTAAAATCAATTGTGTTGTATAAATTTTTATGATGGAAATTCATGGATGATGACTCTCATATCATTTTTTTGCAGTTTTTGTGCAAAATTTCAAAAAAATGATTGCAGATCTGAGCTCCTCTTAAAAAATCACCTAATTAAAAATAAAATTAGTCGAATCAGATTTCATATGAGGGAGATATCTATGATTTAAAATCAACTATTTTTTTTTTGTCAGAACTTTTGTGATGGCAGGATAGTTGTAGCGCGAATATGAGTTTCCAAAGTTTCCAGATAGGTATTTCAATCACACAAGAACATGCATAATGGTAATTCAATTTCCAAAAACATGTTATATTAAAGATTCTGAGTTATATTGATCTAGTTATGCCCATTTTAAATTAGTTTTTATATCTGGAAAAACATTAAGAGCGGGTTCCCTTTAGAGATGTGCCCTCCCACCCCAGGCTATGTAGGCACCTACTACTTCATCCACAACCAACATTATGGTTATGAGTCAACCACACAAAATCCTTTTCATCAAAGTCCATTTGCTAGGCCACACACTGTTAGTATCACATTTGGTCAGAAGAATTACAAGGTATATATATCCTTGGATCTTCGTTTGTCATGGTTATGGGTCATCCACAAACCCACACTTCATCGAAGTCCATTTTATATGATGCATACTATCAGTATCATAGTTGGTCACATGCATTGCATGGTATCTCTATCCTCGGATCTTCGTTCATCACGGTTGTGGGTTAACCACACAAAACCATTCTCTTCAATGGCTCTTCATATTCAACATAGGCTTCTTAGGAGGGAACTTCACACAATGGAGACGATTTCTTATTAAGGAGGGAGGAATGATATGAATGGAAAGTGACATATACCCATGGTATTCATTCACCCATGGTATTTACCCACCCATGGTATTCATCCACCCATGGAATCTACCCTTGGTATTGTAAGTGGCATCCACCCATGGTATTCATCCACCCATGGTATTGTAAGTGGCATCTAACCATGGTATTCATTCACCCATGGTATTTACCCACGCATAGAATTTACCCATTGTATTGTAACTAAAAACAACTATAAGTAACAAGTCACATTTTTTAAAATGACACATTGTCCACCACAATGTAGCTTTTACAACTATTCTCCATTTTAATAAAAAGTTTCTTTATGGTTTTTTTTTATTGTGTGTTCTCCTTTTTTCTTATGGAATTTCAATTTTTTAGATTTTTGGGGTCTCCCCCGAAGGTCCAGACGACTCCCGCATCATCCTGAGATTTTCCACGATTTTGTCACTTTTGTTGAGTCTTATGAAAATTCGATTTTTGATGATATTACTACTTCCAATAATTCATAGTACACGTGGAATGTGTGTTTTTCATCTATATGTCGAGAGGAAGAATATTCTACTCTTGATCTTCCCAATCTCTCATCGTACCTTTATGAAAACATAGAGCGTTAATTTTTTCCTTTTCCATCTTCCTGTCTTTCGATTCATCAGATCATGAGGATGCCTTCGTCTATAATCTTGAACTATTTGATCGTGGCTGTCGTGACCTTTTCACTAATTCAATTGGTCTTCTGATTTTTCCATTGTTGATCTTTCGAAGCCACCGATCTTTGATGATTTACCTTCCAATGAGTTGGAACTTCCTCAAGATGCCGAGGCACTTCAGCCCGAGCTGATGGTTATGTTAGGTCCTCGTGGCCTTGAGGTCATTTCCACCTCTGGTCATAAGAGTGATGAAAATTTCGAGGATCCTCACCACTCTATCGCACATATTGAAGATCAATATGTTTTACAATTTTCACATCCTCCATCTTTATTACATGATCTAATCGCTCAGTCATTGGAGTACTTGTACGCGACAAGCTTAGTATCAAAACAAAAATTTTCTTCTTTCTTTTTTCTCGCTCGTCTTCTCAGTTCGAAATTTTGTGCTTGACTTGCAATATGTTTGAACACCATGACACAACCACATAATGTCTTCCATGCACTTTTCTCTTTTACTTTTATGTGTATACATTCAAACTTTAAAATTTCTGTTTTCTTATCTTTCTTGTTTATTTTTATCCTCATATATCTTTCTTGACATGCATTCCCTCGCCTACATAGTTCAACGAATGCACCGGTGGATGCATTGGAAATATCACTTCATGTGAGTTTTCCCTATGCTCTACTTAGGTTAGGAGTATGAGTAGTGTTTTTCTTTTCATTGTTGTTTTCTTTGATTTGCTTTACCTTCATTTTATTTCTGCTTTTCTTCTTTCCTTTGTTTGTTTTCAGTTATAGGATAACTTTCACATGATACGGTGTTTGGATTCTAAGGCAAGCATGGTGAAATCCAAGAGAAAGTTGTAATACTATCAATGCTTGGATTTTTTCCTATTCCCTCTCTTTGTTTAAATATTGCATTTTTTTAGTCGATGATACTCTGATGGAAAATACTTTCCTTATCAGATAAAATCTTAGTGAAATCACGATGTTTGAATTTTAGCTAGTACCATATATTCTAAATTGGTTTTATCTTTTTGGTTAATCCTTGTCAACTTAGTTGAGTAGAGTAAAGAGGGGAGGAAAACCTTACCAAGTATGTCAAAGATGTATATAAACATCCTTCTCTAAAGGGAAAATACCTTCTGCTCTCAATAAGTTGGGATCCCTCTTTCGCCCCATGAAATAAATAAGTGCCCATGCATAGTTATTTAAACATGAAAATTAGAAAAATGAAAAAATAAATAAAGGGTGAAAGAAGAGAAAGGTTTCCTGCATAGAGAGGTGAAGCAAACAATTCTACCGGGGTACTATCCAGGCTCACTCACAATGGAGCAATGCTTGTGTTTCTGAAGTGAATTTGTTGAGGTATTGTCCAGGCCTGCTAGCAAGAGAGCAACACCAGGGATGAAAATGAGACTTTGAAAATTTATTTTACTTGTGCATCTATATAATCCTCATCCCCAATCGAAACAACTCATTTTGACTTGTCTTGTTTATTGTGCCACCAATAAGGAGAATGAAAGGGACTACATATTTAACTCAGACTAAGTGAGGAAGCTGTTGTAATCAATGGATTGAACAATACTTCCAGAAGAGTTAGATCGGTTTTTCAGGAGACAAGATTCATTCAGAGAGCTGGAGTTCTACCAATTTGTCATCAGTGTTGTAGTGGCTACAACCACCCTCCAAAATTTTGCCTAAGCTTAGATTTTGGAGCCTAACCTTCTACTCACATGAGATTATCTTGCACTGCTATCAATTATTCATGCTATAATTGAAACTTATCCTTCTCGTATATGCTTTTGTTCAATTTTTCCACATTATCTAATCTTTCTAAGTCACAAGTTAACCTCCTGACTTGGTTTCACAACAGTTCTGGGCTTGCCTCTAGAAATTGCAAAATATTTGAGGGCAAGAAACCTTGGTGATTGAAATTTCGTAGTTCAGACTGGAAGTCATCCTTGAGCTCATAAACTACATATTCATCGAAGAAGAACTAGAACTGAGCTAAAAAACTACAGAATCCCTCACTGAGCTCATAAACTGAGGAGTGCACTCAGCCAGAAAGTTTCCTAGTTCCCCATAATTGCGCAATCTTTCCTGGTGATGTGCATGGCAAGTTTTTCCAGAAAAGAAAAAAAGCTAAAAAACAATAGAAAAAGAATTTTTAAAATATAGGCATCTATTTTTAGTAACCTTTAAGGAGTCACACTCACTGTTTTTAGAGACTTTCGCCATGTGTCGCGTTTTCCTTGATTTTAGGCATGCACGTCATAAACCCTAATTTTCTCAAATATATTTAATCGAAGCCTCTAAAGATAATTTTCACATTTGATCTTGGAGCTCTATCATTCTCGAGGATATCAAGGAACCTTCGGTGCGGTCATCATTTCTTTTCTGGGTGAGTTTCGCTTTGATCACTTTTCGCTACTTTTATGTCGCTTTTTTTTTTTTTTTTTTTTCGTTTTGCATGTGTGAGTGTTGTTTTGATCATTTCTCTTCATGCATGCTATAATTTTACATGTTTTAGATTGTAGAAGTGTTGTTTCAAGTTTTTTTTTTCCTTTCACAAGTGTCGCATCAGTTTCTTTATTTCACATAGATGGTCGCCGTTGCGGCGAATATCCTCATCGATTTGGTTTTCTTCCCATTTATCGAGTTTCTGCACTTGATCCTCATCGATTCATTTACACTTAGTAAAATATGACCTGAATCCCTCACTATCACTTAGATCTACTCTTTTTTCACATTTCCCTTGGGAAAATATGTAATTCCCTTGGTTGTTTTTCACTTTTCCCAGCTAGGCAGTGGACAATCCTAAGGCTCAAGTCAATAGCTTGGCCTCTGGAACTGTGCAGGGTGTAGTACAAGCTAGCCCAAGTGAAAATTGCGTAGTTTGAGGTCTCAACCTACCTGACTGGCCACTAAGACTGCACAATGTGCAGTATCTCCCAGGTCATTGCCCGGGCTGAACTGTAGATTACGTAGTCTCAAGCTACAAGCTTCATCCATGTATGTTGGGATAGTGCAGTGTGCACTTCCCATAGGTAGACAATCCCTCCTGTTAATGAAAATTGCATAATCCTTTTTTCAGGTTTGCAAGGTTGTTACTTGATCATGCCCAGTAAGTATATTTTCTAAATACTGATTTTTGCTTGCCATGAGTGCCTTTTCTGTGCCATAGATACCAGAATTTTTGAGCACCTCTCCACCATTCACTTTTACCATGGCACCAAAGAGAGCTGCTTCAAAAGAGATCACCAAAAGAAGTACTGGGGAAGAAGTTGATAAAACTATAGTTAAATTTATAGTATATGCAGACACTCAACTGTTTACAGAAAAGGAATTAACACTGACATGGCAGTTGGTTAAAATGATCTTTCAAAGGACTTCAAGGAAAATATTGAAGATCAGAAGGGATATATTAGTATCCAACGGTCATAGTTATACCAGGTTGCATGCAGATATCTAGCCTTCCTATGTGCACATGTCATCATCTAGATTGTATCGCTCATTGATGAGAAAACTATGACATTGAGCAGTGCCAACGGAAAAAATATTGCTACCATTCTAGCAGTATATTATCAGCACATGTATCATCTTCCCAAGCCAGCAAATCTCATGGACTCATTATTATATGCCACCCACAACTATGTGAGCACAAAAAATATTGACAGATTCTGGGTGAGGGAGCCATCAAATTTTCGACAAACACCCACCCATTCGTACAAGACAAAGTGACTCAATATGGCCTACCAAATCTTGGTCATATTAGCTTGCAAAATATATGGTCAACCGAGCACGAAGGCCTTTCCCAAAGGGTGGGCTATCTTATTGAACCAAGTGGTGAACAAGGGGAAGCTGTTCAAGTGTTAAGATTGTTGGCTCATCAGTTGAGAGCCCATGTATCACAAGCCCGAGATCCTCCCAAGGGAGAGCAAGGAAGGTTCTATATGTAGTCATACTTAATGGATGCAATATGTGGAAAAAATCAGTTTCTTGGTATGAACTAGACATGGAATCCACAAGAAAATTCCATGTATATCTATTGTAAGATGCTTTCTGATTGCAATCATGGAGGAGTTATGGAAAAACTAACTGATCACTTCATCATCCCGTTATATAAGCTTATATTTGAGGAGGACCCACCTTCCATGTCACAAGGAGAAATGGAGGAAATATGAGAGTTTGCAGATTTGTTTTCCTTACCGGATGTCACACTTGTTAGAGTGTTCGACGGACAAAATCTGCCACATATTTTTCCAAGGTATTCCACCAACATGCTTGTCAGGAAAGAAGTATCATTTCATCTTGCCACAAGGTTGTTAGTAGCATTGTACAGGAAGAAGAGAGAACCATGGCCCACTCTTCCTTTGTAGATCAGATTATACGAGATTAATAATCTCAAGGTTGTAAATACCAAAGCGAAAGCCATAGTAAAGTTCGATTTCGGTACAAAATAATTTAATCTGTATGATCTGAGATGAATTTTCAAGGACCACTGTGCGAGATTTTACTACAACTGGGTCAGCAAGGCATTTAAATGGCCAAAGGAGGAACCATGTAATAATTTATATAAGTTCTTTAGGCCATGTGAGCCGGTCAATATAGTTGGCACTTCACAAGCCACTCCATAGGAAACAAAAATTACAAAAGAAACAATAGCAGAAGGAAACAAACTAGTACAAGACAAGGGAAAGAGAAAGGTTGCTGACAGGATAGAGGAGGAACAAAGCTGGAAGATGAAAGAAGATCCCATTATTGCAAAATCATATTTGGTAGCAGAAGAAAAGAGGGAGAATAGCTTACAAAGAGTAGAGCAGAGGAAGAGAAATAAGCAGAGCTTGCATGAAGCATAATTGAAAGCGCAGAAAGCAGAACAAGCACTAAGTGAATGATGGGAACATAGAAGGAGATAACAATAGGAGAACAAAAGTAGGAATAATAAGGAAGTCAAAGCGTGACAATAGAGGAGACAAAACCTATACAGGAGGAAGATCAGGAACAAGACAAACTAACAACGGAGGGAGAGAGTGAACAAATGCAGGATTAGAAGCTTGATTAGAATATTGAGGAGTTGATTGAAGTTGCATATATGGAGTTGGAGCTAGAGCTACAAGATGGAGACGTGGACCTGATGCTCAGTGCACTAGAGGTCACTGCTCAAACTCCACCACCTCAAGCTGAAGAGTTAGCCCCAAGTGAGGAAGGCGACATAGTGCCTCTTGATCATGATTCAGTAATGGATGTGTATAATATGTCATTTGATGAACTCCAGAAGAGGATTGTACAAGCACGGAGAAAGGATTTTCCAGATGATCATGCTTCACATGCATTCATTAGAGAGAGGGTGATAGTGGCAGACACCATCACGAATCCAAATTCCATTCCCGAAGCCAACTTGGCCTTTGCATGTGCAGCGAGATCTAACACTCAATATTCTATGACCGAGAATAAACAGTTGGTACAAAATATACATGCTTCCCGGAAAGATATAGCACAACTCCACATAGCAACACATAATACATTATACACAAAGCTCTACTTGGAGGAGATGAGAGCAATGATGATTTCCGAAGTATGCACACTTGGAGACACTATGTGGGAGGTCTATGAGGAGCTCATGACTGCACATAAGGTAGTTTTCCAATTACATGACTTGCTATGGAAGAGAAGAGAGTTTTTCAATATCCTTAAGAATGTGAAGGCTTCCATCATCACTGTGCATGAGTGGAAAATGCGGTACAAGGGGGCACTTCTTACCTTGGTGAAGAAAATGAAGTCGCAGGCATAGCTGGAGAAAGCGAGAGTTTGGAGGTTAATCCAAAACAACAAGTAGCTCACATCTTTCATTGGAAATATTCAGGCCTCATATGTATGAATATATAATAGTTTGGATTTCATGGTGATAACCCACAAGATCCCATCAATCAACACACTCATCGAGGCTAAATGCAAACGTCAAGTCAGACAGAAGATTGAATAGTACTTGGAGCAGCTGAAATAGATCACCACCCAGGAGGACTTAGAGATGAATATCAAGTCAGACAGAAGATTGATTAGTACTTGGAGCAGCTGAAATAGATCACCACCCAGGAGGACTTAGAGATGAATAGATAGAACATGAAAAACTACATCAGTGGTCCGATCCAGATCAGAACAATGATGTGCCTACTTGAGAAATAAGTTGAGTCTGGTTCCAAATCATTATACCCAGATGTTATGGAGGTTAGAGTCTTCTTCTAGCCAAACACCATCATGCATTTTGGGATGTCATCGAACAGTACCGAGCTTGGCATCAATATGTGACCGAGAAGCATCAAGTAGAAGCCGCCAAGCTAGATTTCACCCAAACCTAAGAATCATAGTATTTTGTTTTGTTAGGCTCTCAAGTTGTCTCCACCCTATTTTGTCTCATATGGGTATGAGTTAAATGTAATATTATTTGTAATTATTTGTAAAAGTGATATTCCAAGTGTCCATGTTGTAACGTGAAGAGTCATATTGTAATGTAATGAGTTATTTTGTAAGGAAGTTGAAGAGTCATGAAGGGAGTCTAAGAGTCATAAAGGGGGCATGTGAAAAGTCACCCCCATTTTTGTTATAAATAGATCCTCATAACTCATGTAAAGTGATTTTGGGGAGCCAATATTTTGGATAGGATTAGGCTTATGAAGAGCTTGGGAGTTGTGTGAGAGCCTTGGATGCTCCATAACATAGAGGGAGTATACTTATTTGGAGGAGCTGGTGTTGTAGACTTCACGTTCCACTATTGGGGAAAAAGGTTTGTCAAATGTTGTATGTATGTTTGGAACTATCACTATTAATTAAACTCAGAGCCGACATGCTTTCATGCATATGTTGTGGATATAGTAGGACTAGTCTTGTTGTATTTTAAATATATGTTATTTAACTTACACATATGCTTATGAAATATTTCGTTTGAATTTGTATGAATCTTGTTGGATGCGTGTTGATGTATTAATCCATCACCTTAACTTGTGGACTATTTCACATGTTAGTTCGTGTGATGTCATTTTTCTCCTATGTTTCTTCTAAGCCGCGTACTATTATAGGCTTCAAAGGGGTGCACTTCCTTTTCCCCTTCATGTGTTGGAAGCATCATCCATCGCGCTTGAATCACTGTAGGTTCACACACTTGTTCTCACCAAAGACACCATGCACCACTCCTAATCTATGATTGTCTTCTAGTCCCTAGCCAACAAAATCTCCTCCATAGACAATCAAGATGCACATCGCATCAATCCATATAAATCAAGCACCTCAGCTCTGATGTTGGAGCCAGACCCCCCAGACCAGAAGAAATGAAAGGAGTTTGCTTGAGCCAGAGGAGTTCTGGGATGGGTGACCTCCCGGGAAGTCCTAGTTACCGGGTGCAAACCCCGGAAGTGATGATTGACGTTATGTGATTAATTTCACTAGTTTCAATCCCACTTCTTCACCCCTGTGAGCATCACCCAATGTAATGAGTGCTAAGTGGACTATTCAAAAATCATGAGAAATTAGTCAATTACGACTATCTCTCATGGAAATGGTCATAAATGAATGACTAAATTAAGGCAGTTGAATCCCAAAAATGATATCTAATATAATGCACTGCGGAAACCCCTCATACTTAAAATACTAAGAAAAAAGGGATCTCTTCTTGAATGGTTCATGAGGCACAATAGTTGCTAAGGTTTTGCAAATGGGGTAGCAAGCTAAGTGGGCTTGATTGTGGGGAAAACTCCACAGTTAAGTGTGCTTGAGCCAGAGGAGTTCTGGGATGGGTGACCTCCCAGGAAGTCTTGGTTACCGGGTGCAAGCCCCAAAAGTGATGATTGATGCTATGTGATTAATTTCACTAGTTTCAATCCCAATTCTTCACCCCTCTGAGCATCACCTGATGCAATGAGTGCTAAGTGGACTATTCAAAAATCATGAGAAATTAGTCAGTTATGACTATCTCTCATGGAAATGGTCATAGATGAATGACTAAATTAACGCAGTTAAATCCCAAAAGTGATATCTAATATAATGCACTGCGGAAACCCCTCATACTTAAATTACTAAGAGAAAAGGGATCTCTTCTTGAATGGTTCATGAGGCACAGTAGTTGCTAAGGTTTTGCAAATGGGGTAGCAAGTTAAGTGGGCTTGATTGTGGGGAAAACACCACAGTTAAGTGCGTTTGAGCCAGAGGAGTTCTGGGATGGGTGACCTCCCGGGAAGTCCTGGTTACCGGGTGCAAGCCCCGAAAGTGATGATTGACGCTATGTGATTAATTTCACTAGTTTCAATCCCACTTCTTCACCCCTGTGAGCATCACCCGATGCAATGAGTGCTAAGTGGACTATTCAAAAATCATGAGAAATTGATCGATTCGACTATCTCTCATGGAAATGGTCATAGATGAATGACTAAATTAACACGGTTGAATCCCAAAAATGATATCTAATATAATGCCTTGTAGAAACCCCTCATACTTAAAATACTAAGAAAAGGATCTCTTCTTGAATGGTTCATGAGGCACGATAGTTGCTAGGGTTTAATAGTTGCTAGGTTTTGCAAATGGGAGTATGACTAAGTGGGCTTGATTATGGGGAAAACTCCACGATTAAGTGCGCCAGGGGGAGGTTGGGATGGGTGACCTCGGGAAGTCACCGTTCTTGGGTGCAAGCCCCGAAGTGATGATTGACGTTGTGATTAATTTCATAGTTTCAATCACTTCTTCCACCCTTGTGAGCATCACTGGTCTGCAAATAAGTGCTAAGTGGACTATTAAAAAATCATGAGAAATTAGTCAGTTACGACTATCTCTCATGGAAATGGTCATAGATGAATGACTAAATTAACGCAGTTGAATCCCAAAAATGATATCTAATATAATGCACTGCGGAAACCCCTCATACTTAAAATACTAAGAGAAAAGGGATCTCTTCTTGAATGGTTCATGAGGCAAAATAGTTGCTAAGTTTTTGCAAATGGGGTAGCAAGCTAAGTGGGCTTGATTGTGGGGAAAACTCTACAGTTAATTGCGCTTGAGCCAGAGGAGTTCTGGGATGGGTGACCTCCCGGGAAGTCTTGGTTACCGTGTGCAAGCCCCGGAAGTGATGATTGACGCTATGTGAAAGATTTCACTAGTTTCAATCCCACTTCTTCACCCCTGTGAGCATCACCCAATGCAATGATTGCTAAGTGGACTATTCAAAAATCATGAGAAATTAGTCAGTTACGACAATCTCTCATGGAAATGGTCATAGATGAATGACTAAATTAACACAGTTGAATCCCAAAAATGATATCTAATATAATGCACTGCGGAAACCCCTCATACATAGAAATGAAAGGCCTGAGAGGGTCGAAAGATAATGACTGCACCACACCCACATTCTCCATTTGCAGAGGCTTTGCAAAAAAAACAAACTAGGGAAACATCATCTAGGTTCTTATAAATCCAACAATGCTTATGGAAAGCTCGCTTCCATGGAATATTTCCATAAAGTATGCCACTATGTTCAGAGATGTGGATCTCAACTCAAAGGATTTATTCTAAAAAATGTAATTGTTTCTACAAGACAAGATTCCCAAAATATGTATAATGGATAGCAATTTTTTTGTTTTGTTTTGTTTTGTTTTTAGTTTTAGTTTTTATTTTTTTGTTTATATTTTGCTTTTTGTTTTTGTTTTTGTTTTTGTTTTTTGGTTTTTTTTTTTGTTTTTGTTTTTTTGTTTTTGTTTTGTTTTGTTTATGTTTTTTTGTTTTGTTTCGTTTTGGTTTTTGTTTATTTTTTTTCCTGGAGAAAAAAATTCTAACATTTCCTTTAGTGGGAAATGTTATACATTTTCAAAGATCTTGTTCAAATTTCAGAGAAAATACCCATGTTTCTGGATATCCAAAATGCAAATCCAATGTACGCCATAGTAATGTTGTAAATGCCACATATGGAAACAGAGCATGACCATGGGACCTGAAAACTAAAAATAAATGAAGGGGAGCAGGAAGAGATTAAAAAAATCAAAAGAACCTAGACAAAGGGATATCCTTTAGAAAAAAATTAGTAATGTATCTTCCGAGGAAATATGGACAAAGCACACTTGGAAAGTGCATCTAATGAGACATGCAACAATATAATATTTGTCCACATGTGCATTGATCTTAAGGGAAGAAGAGAACTCCTCCCAAATAGAGATGGTGAATGGATAGATCAAGAAAATATGTAGTACATTCTCATATTCCGATCTATAGAGAAAAAATATACCTAGGCCCTGTAATCCTCTCTTGAAAAGATTATCCCAGTTAAGAATTCTATTATGGAAAACTAACCAGGTAAAACATTTTAATTTAGATGGAACCTCCCACCTCCACATACGTTCCAACCAATCTATGACATGGTCCTATTGATTATTCTTGGTAATGTACGAATAAAATTCTTTGGGAGAGATATTGTATCCATAAGAACGACCATCCCATGTGAGCCTGTCTACCTTCTTAGACGAAGCAATCCTCAAGTTTCATAAATTGGATTTCTAGTTGTTAATAGTTATGCTTCTTGCTTTTTTAATTTTAATTTAGCCTTGTTTTTTTTTAAATGCTTTATGTAGAATTAAATTTCTGGTTAGACTATAATATAATTTTAGTATTCAGGTCTTAACTGGTTCTTGATACCTACGTATATTTTTCACAACACCCCACAATAGTGAAATCATTAGGTTGATAGTTAGATGTACTTGTGAATTAGATTCCATATTAAGAATTAATAAAGTATTTAGTAAGCCTATCATATTTTGTCTCATTGCAGGGAGGGTGTTAAAGGCTTAGGAATTTTGAATTATGTTGACTCAGATAACACATGCTACTAGGATTTGTATTGTAAAATTGATGACAATCATCCTTGTAATATATGATATGAAATGTTTTGCGTATATATTAAAAACACATGGATGAATGCATTGAGATAGAAATCCAATATCATGTTTTCATGGTGCATTAAGAGCCACTGGAACCAATAAACATTTTTTAAGTAAATCATGGGAATAATTTTCAAGGTAAAATATAATACTTACCCAGATTTAAAGAGGAATCCAATATTTTGCTCTATTATACAAGCTAAATTTTCAATATAAGTAGAGTTGATTCCACTCACTAAAGGGATAGCAAGGATAAAATATTTGATAAATGGAAATCCATAATCATATTATTAATAGAATCCAGTCAGAGAGGTATAATTTTCAGAGGAATCAATTTCCTCTCAATAATCGATAACATAAGGGATATCACCCCTTTTGGACCATTTTATCATCATGTAACACACCTATGATAACCCCTCAATGTGTTGTGTATGAATCATGTTTAGGTTGTTTATACAAGGACTATTTTGGGGCTGGTGTTCCCATGTACATATGAGTTTTTAGGCTAGTGTGCCTATGTTTATATGTTCTAAGGCCAATGAGACTAGGTTTGTAAATATGAAATCACATGAATATAAATAATATACACCATTGATATAAAATAAATGAGATAAGAGTATATGGGGGACTAAGACGCCATAGGTGTGAAAGGGGGATAGGAATAAGGGATTAAGGGATTAAGATTAGGGGCCTAAGATCTATTAAAATAATCCTAACTCAAAAAGTGCACATGGTTTATCCTACGTCCATTAAGTGACTTCATGGAGTGTCATTTGTTAAAAAATGGAGATGCACATAAAAGTGAAGGCTTGAGCCTTATTCTTGGGGGATATTACATCATTCTAACTTGGGGGGGGGGGGGGGGTGGGTAAGGAGGGGTGTGATTGGAATCCTGGGAAGGGAAGAAGGGGTGACCTTATTACATGTTGGAATTCCCAGTAAAATCCTAGGTGGATTTGGGGAAAAATAAGAGGTTCCCTTGTGCGAGGCTAGAGATATACTTGGAGACCTATAAGGGTGATTAGAACACCTGGAAGCCATAGGGATATGATACTTCCCTGAATGATCCAAGTTGTAAAAACTAGAAGGGTGGTGGCACAACTTGATGGATTGTGGGTGCAAAGAAAGGGGTGTTCTTATTTGGGTTGTGTGGGGTGATTGAGAATGTAAAAGTGTTGGTTGGTGGTTATTGGGGTTTGGTATCTGGCCTATTTATGATTAGTACTAGATATGGGTCATAGTTTTCTTGGGAATTCCTCTCGGTGTTTTTGGAGTTATGGCCCCATATCGAAGGTAAACCCACTCTTGAGAAATTATGAGCAGCATGATCTATGGTTGGGTGGAACTTGTAAAGTGTGCCGCCAACTGAAATTCAATTAATAGGATAAGTGTGTCTCCTTTGGTACTTATTTAATTTCTATTGTGCATATTTAATGAATTATACACACATTTTTCATGGATGATGAGTATGTATTTAATTATCACGATTTATACCGTATTTACATGCATGCATTACATCATATATTGCTTAAGAAATGCATATAGTAGTTGTGTAAATTGAAAATAAGGAAAATTAGTACACTTTTATTTGAATAGTAATATGCTCCATTAGAAAATTGAGGGTGCTATAAAGTGGTAACCGAGTCATGGTTACAACACTCAGGCCATATGGGTCCAAATTTATGCACAAAGGAAAAATTACAAGTTGTATGGCAACTATTTGATGGAAATGGGGCGACTTTCCAATTATAGATAGAAATTTAGAGGAATAAATCCACTGGAAATGATAAATATTTGTATATGAATTAAAATCAATGATTGAAGGGTTATAATTGGTGAATGGATGGGTTAATTACAACAATGAAGCTGCCAATTTCATGTAAAAAAATTTTCTAGAAATAAATAGTATTGACAATCAAAGAAAAAAATTACAAAAATTTGAAAAAATTGAAATTTGTGTATTATGACATCAACAATGAGGTGGAAATGTTGGATGGAAATTGAGTTGGTAGGTGGAGGAGGACAAGTAGGTGTAATGAGGGTATTACATAAAAATTTAATGGTTTTCTAAAGCCCCACATCCTCCAAACCGATATTGATATAATTCATTGATAGTGATTGAGGGAAACCACTGGATATATTGGAAATGCATCATTCCTTAAATTGTCATGTGTGTTGGAATATGATATAAATTTGGATCATCGTATCTAGTGGATCATAGTAGTTAGATCCATCGAAGTGTTACATGATATCAACCTACATGTATGTTGGAATCTGATATAAATATAGATCGTCAGATTGAGTAGATCATGGTTATTAGATCCATCGAAAGTGTAACTTGGTATTAACCTATGTGCATGTTGGAATTAAATATAAATATGGAACATCAAATCAAGTGTTTTATGACCATTAGATCCATTAAAAGTGTAACTTAGTATTAGCCTACATGCATGTTGGAATTTGATATACATTTGGAACGTCAAATCGAGTGGATCACGACTGTTAGATCCATTGGAATTGCAAATTTGATCCAAGTGGATATTGGTCACCACCCACCTATTCCACCTAAACCTCTAGTCAGTTTCATCAATTTCCCTTTTTATAGCAACATTTACTATTTTAAGCAGTTTTTTGGGTCCAGAACTTCCGGAGCAGTTTTGACCCCTAAACAATGTTTGTTTGAGGTCTGCAGCAAGCCTATATCCATAGGCAAGGGAATATGGTAAAATATATAGTACTCGGAGATATATTTCTGATGATATATCATACGCGCCAAACAAAGATAATATGACCAAGTTACGACCCCAAGAAGTTGGCTCCCCAATTGACCCCAACAGGGCCCACAAACTCTTGGTGTTTCATCTCCTGGGGTAAGGGTTTGGGTTGTTTAAGGTTTTCCTATGTTGTTCAATAATAAAAAGGCCCTTGAGCCTCATTGTAGCATAGTTCAGAGGCTTGTAGATGCTAAATATCTTCTCAGAGATAAGCTACCAATGCCCTAGCTAGTTTATTTCTATTATGTCTGTAAGCATATTTCAGTTATTTGATATTAATGAAATGAAGTGTTATTTTCGTTGCATCTATGAATTTATGTGTATTTATATATTTTATTGCGTTCCTACATAAGTATGGATTAGTGTTGCCAGAGCGGTCTGCTCTTTCTCGATCCTTATTTGCATGTCCCCAACGAGGTCGAGGTATAAGGAGTTAGGGCTCATTCTGGTTGAACCTTTGCAAGATCAGCCTCACAAATCCCAATGGACACACATGGGGGAAGGAAAAAAATACAAGGGAGAAAAATATCCTATCAAAATATTTCTCGAGGAGGCCCTTGACAAACAAAGGAATGCGATGATGGACAATTTTTCCCAAATCCTTCAACGACTGCCTACCGACGACGCATCTGCATCCAACAACCACTCTGGAGGTGCCACTCCTTATAAGGTACAAGTAAAATTTTACATTCCCATATTTGAGGGCCAAATAGATTCACAAGTCGTAGAAAGATGGTTGAATCTATTAGAAGGGTATTTCTTGATTAATGACTTTTCCAATTGGGAAAATATTACTTTTTCACTCCTCAAAGCCGCCCCCATGTCAAGGAATGGTGGGAAACCTACTATGAGAAAAAGGAAGAGAGGGAACCGTATCTATTCTATACACACCCACTTGGGATTCATTTTTAGATTCCATCAAGGAACAATATTATCCCATGGGGAGCCATGAGGACAAATACATACAATGGACTACATTGCAGCAACAAAGGGATCAAGATGTGCATGAGCTGATGAATCTGTTCCATACCCTGCGCACAAAGTTCGGTATCAAATATTTAGAGAAACATTTGGTGATCTGAATGGAATGTATTAGTTTTGATGTGCTAAGTATCCAAATAGTAATTAAAATGTGAGCATAAGTTTCTCTGAAGTTTGCAAGTGAAACAAATGGTTTTAACTAGTTAAACAGATTTATGTGTGAGGTTAAAGCATGTAAATTGCTTGTATAAAATTGTACAACAATAATAATAGATAAATAAACTTTGCATAGCACAATACTTAGCAAATTTGAAGAAGCAGTTCACCCCTACTGGGCTACATCTACTGGTCCAGCTCCCAATGGCATGTCTCTCATATCTTATTGCTAAAAAATGGTAAGTATATGTGAAATAAAGCCTCAAATGGCTGTTATCTCTATAAAATTAGCTTTAGAATGCTTGAATTAGCCAAAAATGACTATTCATTTGCAGAAAACAGAGAATGGATGCCCAATACATTGGAAACACCCTAGTGGCTTTGGTGGCTCCTTGATCTTTCCTGAAGATAAAATTGCACAATATGACCTCTAATGGCTCTAAAACCTGTGCCAATGTGCTAAAAATGTTGAGAATACCCAAAATTGACTATCCATGCATCAAAATTGGCCGAAAATCCAAGAAGTTATGGCCAAAACATGAATTTTCCCAATGTCCCTTAAAAAACTCCTCCAAAACTGGAGGAACTCCAGTTAACTCCTCCAAATTAGTAATTCCTGCCAGAATTGGTGGCACACTCTAGGTTTAGCCAGGTGGTTAGGGTGGCAATTAATGTCAAGGGCGGGTCACATGTGACACCTCCGCAGATTAACCATCGGATAAACCACACTCCGAAACCTCCACATTTAATTTGAAAAGGGGCACTGGCCACATGTTTTCCAACCATTTACGACCACTGGAGTTAAGACCTTAAGGCCTTGGACCATGAAACGTGGTCACATGCTGTCGAGGCTAGCCATTTTCCCTTTTTGCTGGTTACAGTTTTAAACTTCAAATAAGTCGCAACTCCTTAGGATGGTTAGAACCACCTACAGGACGAACGGTTGGGCGCTCTTGCACGTGGAGGGAGGTCTGGGGTTCGAAACCTGTGGAATCCCATAAAATTTTACCACTTGCCTTCGACTGTGGCCTAGGGCCACGTGGCAGCCTCTGGGCATGCCACGTGGTGCCCACCGGGAGGCCCAATAAACTTATAATTTTTTTTTTTTTTTGCATAAATATTTTTTTTACAAATTTTTTCTCATAAGGTCAAACTGAGTCAAAGGTCCATTTTTGGAGTTTACTGGGCATTTTCAAACCTTAATAACTTCTGCATATGACCTCTATTTTTCAAACCTTTCATGGTGCTTGAATCGCAACAACGAGACCTTTCCAGTCGCTCAAGTTGCAAACATTTTTGAGCACTTTCATTTCTGAGCATTTTTGAACTTGGACATGATCTCCTGATCATTTGGTGCTGAAGTAACATTAGGGGAATTTTGAGGTAAAAAATGGGCCTCCTAAGGTAATTATAAAATAATAGTAGAAATAATAAAATAAGACTAGATTACATCATCAAATTTTAGAGGGAAAAAAGAAAAAATTACTTTTTCAACTTGTATTTTCAATTTATCTTCCTATGGGTTTACTCAAATTTTGAGCAGGAACACTTGTTGGATGCAGAATTTGATTCCTTACCCAAGGAGTACCCATGTTGCATACTTTCGATGGGCCCTTCTACATAAAAATTGAGAAATACATGAAAAACGTGATTGTAATAACATTTTTTCATGTATTTCTCATTTTTCGTGTAGAAAGGACCATCGAAAGTATGCAACATGGGTACTCCTTGGATGAGGAAGTAAATTTTAAATCCAACGAATAGTCCCACTCAAATTTTGAGTAAAACCTTAGGGAGATGAGTTGAAAATACAAGTTGAAAAAATAGTTTTATCATTTTATTATTTTTTAATCTTTTTACCTTTTTAACCCAAAAATGGTGAATCATCCCCCATGGTTGACATCATCATCTTGAATCATATTGGTTCCTATAATGTTCATTTTGGTTGTACATTTTTTTTTGGAGGCCCATTTTAGATCTCAGAAGTTCTCTAATGTATAGTTATATGAACAAATACATTCAGGAGGAAATGGAGCTCCTTGACATCTCCTCGCTTGGTGCAACATACCAGTATGCTGCCAAAATTGAGTAGACGTTCAAAAAAAATAAGTGAGACTTTGGATCTTTGAATCAGAAGCAAGGGAAAGGTGCCCCCAAACTGCAGAAAAAAGGACAAAGCCAAGGCGGGGCGTCCTAGGACAAATCTCCAAATCTACAAGAAAATAAAAACACCGTGAAGCCAAAGAAGGACATGGGAGAGTGGTGTGAGTTCCATAAGAGATCCACTCACATCACAAGAGAGTGTCGATGCAGTTCACTGTCAACAATGGGTGCCAAAATAACCTCATTTCAGCAGAGGTCATGAAGCGACTGGAATTTCTAACCACATCACACCCACAATGGTACACCATTGGGTGGCTTCACCAAAAACGGGATCTTCGCGTCAACCAAAAATGTCACCTTCCCTACATCATCAAGCCCTTCACGGATGAGGTATTATGTGACATTGATCCTCTTGATATTTGTGATGTATTATTAGGCCAACCATACTTGTGGAAGCAACATATTGTCTATGATTCCAAGCCTCGCGTTGTTATTTTTACTTTGGGAAATAAGTTGTACATGATACTAGAGGTAGCACCACCTATCGCCATCTCTTTGGTTACTAAAAAAAAATGCACTTAGATCATTTCCGAAACTGGGAATTTTTTTTTCCTAATGATATGCCCTCAGGTAAAGAAGAATATTGTGGCCACGATCTCCAAACATGGCTCCTCTGCACAACAAGAACATATGGAAAAAGTCATGGAGGAGTACGAGGACATCTTCACCTCACCCAGGGGGGTGCCTTTGCACTGTTAGGTCAAGCACTCCATCGATCCAACCCCAGGTGCATCGATGCCCAATGGAATAATCTATCGGAAATTTATTATGGAGAATGAAGAAATCAAGATGCAGATTCAAGAGCTAAGACAGAAAGGTCACATCTAGCCGATTTCATCGCCATGTGGGAGCCTGATCACGCTAGTGCAAAATAAGGATGGGACTTGGAGAATTTTTATTGACTATCAGGCGCTGCACAAGATCACTGTTCGGAATAGGTACCTGATCCCAAAGATTGATGATCTTCTAGCCCAACTCAAGGGGGAAAAATATTTGAGCAAGATCGACTTGAAGTACGAGTATCACCAGGTACCAATTGAACCATATGATGTGTGGAACACTACCTTCAAAACCAAGGAGGGCCTTTTCGAATGGCTAGTCATGCCTTTTTTGTTGACAAATTCTCCCGCAACCTTCATGAGGTTGATGGATGACATCTTGTGGCCATTCACCAACTCATTTGTGGTGGTGTAATTGGATGACATCCTGATCTTCAACCAGACTTGGGAAGGTCACCTCCACCACATCTGACAGATTCTCCAAACACTACGGAAACACAAATTGTGTGCCAATTTAGAGAAGTGAATTTTTGGCATGAACCAGGTTCAGTAAATTGGATACATTAGTGATGAGTGGGGGGTGCATGTGGATCCAACCAAGATCCAAGTCATTCGATATTGGTCAGCCCCAACCACTCTAACAAAGCTCCACAACTTTCTGGGTCTTGCCAATTTCTACCATAGGTTCATGTTGGGATTCTCTCATATGACTTGGGCCTTGAGTTAAGTCACTAAGGTAGGAGCGAAAGAAAAATTTTTTTGGTGTGAGTCTCAACAGAAGACATTCATAGAGTTGAAACATCACCTCCGCTCTGCCCTAATGCTCACATTAACAAACTTGCAAAAACCATTTGAGAACGAGACAAATACCTCTGAATATGATATTGGGGTAGTTCTTACTCAACATGGTCATCTAGTGGAATATCACAGTCATACAGCTTTAGACACAGTCTGGAAGTATCCCACTTATGAAAAAGAGATGTATTCCATTCTACAGGCTTGCCAACAATGGAAGCATTACATTTTGGGAAAGGAAACGATCATCCACACAGACCACCAAGCCCTAAAGTTCATACAGATACAAGGGAAGTTGTAGAACGATCTCCATCAGAAGTGGTCCACATACCTGCAACAGTTTCATTTGAACACCAAGTACAAGAAGGGAAGCACCAATAATGTTTCAGACTACATCAGTAGACCACCGATCATCGCACTAACCACCGTGCTCAACTCTTGTGGGAACAAGAATTCCAATTGGCTGCTTCTCTACAAAATTTATCCAGAATTCGGCAACATGATGCACATGGAGGGTAAGAAAGTTCCAAATTTTAACCTCTAGGATGCATTGTTATGTCACCTGGGAAAACTTTGTGTTCCTTCAAGCGAGCATGCCAAGAAATTTTGGGAAGCACACTACAGTTGGGTTGCTATGCATTTTTGGGTCGAGAAAATAGTGTCAGTACTATTGAAGTATTTCTATTAGTCGAACCTTCGACAAGATGTCGGGAAATACATTAGATCCCACACTGCCTGCGCCATTTTCAAACCGAACATTAAGAAGCAATGCCTCTATACTCCACTACCTACCCCTAGTCTACCTTGGGAATCCATCTCCATGGATTACATGTCGGACCTTCCTTCTACTAAGCATGGGAATGACTATTTTTTTGTGGTCGTTGACATATTCTCAAAGATGGCCATTATGGCAGCTTGCAAGAAGAATATCACAACAGAAACCACTGCTAAAATCTTCTTTGAATGAGTATGGGTACACTTTGGGATCCCACAGTATATCTTTTCAGATCGGGACAACATGTTGCTTAGTAAATTTTAGTCCAGCCTCCAGTCGATTCTGGACACCAAGCTCACCAGTTCCACAACTTTTCATCCCCAAATTGACAGAAAGACAAAGGTCCTAAATAGGATGATTGTACACATTCTGCGCATGTAAAAATAAAATCATACACGCACATGGGATGAGAGCCTCCCATACGTATAAAGAATCTATAACCGGGCTCTCCACAGCTCGACCGAACACGGGCCCTTTTAGGTGGACTTTCGATTCTAGCCACTATGTCCCATTGATATAGTCATGCCATTTGTGGCTTCTCAGGCAGATTTGACTCATGTCCAGTATGAAGCTGACAAGGAGAACAAATTCATTGAGCGCATTTAGCACAACTGCCAATAGGTTCATGAAATATTGGACAGAGCCAATGCATAGTACAAGCATCGACATGATCAAAATTGAGTGCCACACAACTTCCAGGTGGGAGACAAAATATGTCTACATTTGCAGAAGGAGCGCCTCGCTGGATCCCACCACAACCTTCACCCACTTCGATATGGGCCATACACCATCACCAAGGTTGTATGGGACAACGCCTTCAAGCTCAGTATTCCACCATTCCTTGGTCTGCACCTAGTGTTAAATGTGGACTGTCTTTGACCCTACTTTCCACCTCTTCTAGACACATTCAACATGACAGAACAACTCACACCAAAAGAGTTAAACCTAGAATTCATGGAACAAGCCACAATTAATCAGATCACAGACATATAGATCAAGAAAAATCACCAGTAGAGGATCCAGCTATATCAAGTTGTCAAAGCAGGCCAACTCCTCCACTAGGGAAAGTGGTTCACCAGGGACCAGGTTCAATAGGAATTTCCTCATCTCATGGAGGCTCTGCACACAATGGAGAACATTTCTTCCTAATGGGGGAGGAATGATCTAGGTGGATATTTGTGGCCACCCACCTATTCCACCTATACCTCCAGTGAGTTTCACCCGTTTCCTTTTTTTTAGCAGCATTAACTATTTTTAGCAGTTTTTTCGGTCCTGAACTTCCGAAGCAGTTTTGACCCCCTAAACGAAGTTTTTTTAGGACTATTTCCGATGATATATCATACGCACCAAAATAAGATAATATGACCAAGTTACGACCCAAGGAAGTTGGCTACCCAACTAACCCCAACGATGTTGGGTATGTGTTATATTCTTTCCACGATTAGCCCCACACGCTGTATGTTGCGTCGGGCGTAGCTGGGGGGTCACGAGGGGCGAAGCAGTCCCCACCGTTGGGGTCCGGGGCAGCGCCCCGACCAAAATTGGTTTTTGTGCGGACCCACTCATAAGCGGATCCGCCCATGGTTTTGTGCATGGCTTTGCACATGGTTTTGAGGTTCGATGGTTTTCGGCCCCTGGTATTTTTGTAGATCCGGTCAAGGGAACTACGGTTATGTTCTAATCCAGGGTTAATGGATTGGGGTTTATGTATGCTCCGGCATGTATATATATGTGTTGTAACACTAAAAGGAATAATAATGAAAAATCAAGCTGGTCATCACAATTTGGGATCCAGGGGAAAATATCTGTGTTTATCTGTTTTATGTTTTATGCTCTCGCTATTGTTTATTTTCTGTTATAAGAATCGTGTGTAGATATTTCTGTTCAAGGTTAAAACCTACATTTGGTATCAGAGCTGTTTCGGCTTCAAGGGGACGCCTTTGTTGTTGAGGGTTTTTTGCTCGGGCCTGTGGTAGACCCTGTGCAGTGGGAGATCTACGGGATCGATTCTTGCGGTGAAAGAATATGGCGAGCGGCGGAAAGATAGAGATCGAGAAATTTAATGGTCAGAGTTTTGAGTTGTGGAAGCTCAAGATGGAGGATCTGCTGGTGGATAAAGATCAGTGGATCGCGGTAGATCCGGGTACTAAACCAACGACAATGTCAGATGAAGACTGGAAGAAACTGGATCGGAAGGCTAAGAGCACAATACGATTGTGTGTCTCAGATTCAGTATTGTTGAATGTATCTGGGGAAGCTACGACGAAGAATTTGTGGGAAAAACTTGGGACTTTGTGCCAATATAAGTCTCTCGTGAATAAGTTGTTCTTTGCGGAAAAGATTTGTATAACGGGATGAAGGATGGAGACTCGGTGACAGAGCATCTGAATGCCTTCAATACTGTGGTAAGTCAGCTATCATCTGTTGATATTAAAATCTCGGATGAAGATAAGTGCGTTAGTTTTTTTTGTTCTCTACCAGACTTGTGGGACAGTCTGGTTATTGCGATAGGTAGCAATACAAGCAATAGGTAGCAATACAACTACTTTGAATTTTGATGACATTGTCTCAGCCTTGCTGTCGGAGGAAATGAGACGGAGAAATATGGAGGGTCAGAATGGAGATGCCTTGTCTGTACGAGGAAGGTCCCAGAACAGAAACAAGAATAAGGTTTCGAGTGGGAGATCTAAATCTAGAGGGAGATCTAAATCTCCTGGAAAGTTTGTAAAGGTGTGCTGGAAATGCGGAAAGGAAGGGCACTACAAAAAGGAATGCGGATCTAAAGCTCCTGAGAAAGGAAAGGGATCTGATGAAGCTCCTTCTGCAGAGGAAAAAACCACCTCGGATGAAGGTGGGGATGTGTATTTGGCTTCTTCTTCAAATACACATGTAGATCATGAGTCATGGTTGATTGACTCAGGTGCATCCTTTCACTTCACTCCCCATAGGGAGTCGTTCTGCGAGTATGAGAAATATGATAGTGATGTCTTCCTAGGGGATGATAGGAAGGCCAAAATCATCGGACGTGGAAAGGTCAAGCTAAAGCTACAAGGTGGAAGGATTAGAACACTTCCTGGTGTTCTGCATATTCCTGCATTGGCCAGAAATCTGATTTCTGTAAGCAAGATGGATGATGCAGGTGTAAAAACAGTGTTCGAGAAAGATGCCTGCAAGATGGTTCGGGGAGCACTGGTGTTAATGCGGGGAGTTCGGACTGGAACTCTGTACAAGCTACAAGGTAGCACTGTTATTGATGGGTGTAACAGTTCTGTGGTTCCTGAAAGTGGGACGGAAAGTCTAACTGTCTCTGGAGAAAAGACCATGCTATGGCATCAAAGGCTTGGACATATTGGAGAGAAGGGCCTTCGGATACTCCATAGAGATGGTATGGTAGAAGGTATGTCTAATTGTTCTCTGGATTTCGATTTCTGTGAACATTGTGTATATGGGAAGCAGAATCGGGTGAGTTTTCCTTCTGGTGCTAAGAGGGAAAACAAGATATTAGAACTTGTGCACGGTGATGTGTTTGGACCTGTGTCAGTTCCATCACTGGGAAATTCTATGTACTATGTTTCATTCATAGATGACTTCTTAAGGAATACATGGATATATTTCTTGAGGAATAAATCTGAAGTCTTTGACAAATTTAAATAATTTAAAGATACGAGTGAACCAGACGAGAAGAAGATAAAGGCAAGACGAGATAATGGTGGGGGGTTAAGAAGGAAGTTGAAAAGTTACGCGGGAGTGTGGTATAGCACGAGCGAAGACTACTCCATACCAGGAACACCTCAGCAAAATGGAGTTGCAGAAAGAATGAACAGAACGCTGATGGAAAAGGCAAGAAGCATGCTCAGTGGTACTGGGTTAGGACAAGAATTCTAGGCAGAGGCAGTGGAGATTGCATGTTACTTAGTTAACAGATCACCTTCATCGGCGTTGGAGGATAAGACTCCACATGAGGTATGGACTGGTAAGAAACCCTCTCTTTCACATCTAAGGGTATTTGGATGTGATGCATATGTACATGTTCCAAAGGAGAAAAGGACCAAGTTGGATAATAAATCTGAAAGGTGCATCTTTATTGGGTATAAGGATGGTTTAAGGGTTACAAGCTTTGGAACCCAGAAACAAGGAAGGTTGTGTACAGCCAAGATGTGGTGTTTAGAGAAGTGAAAGATGTTGTTAAACATGAAGTCCTACCAAAGGAACCTGAGAAGATAGAGTTTGAGCTAAAGGAGGATGAATCAGACTCTACAACAGAAGAAGACTCAGAAGATGAAGAGCCACAAACTCCGGCTTTGAGAAGATCATTTCGGGAAAGAAGGCAACCAGAAAGGTATAGTCCATCTGCTTTCTTTTCAGGTTTTGCCTTAACTATAACTGATGATGAACCCAGAACTGTCAGGGAGGCAGTAGATTCAGAGGATGGAAAACTCTGGAAGGAGGCCATGGTTGATGAAATGGCATCCTTGCACAAAAAAGATGCATGGGATCTGGTGGAGTTGCCGGCTGGAAGGAAGCCCATTGGGAGAAAATGGGTGTTTAAGAAGAAGATGAATGTAGAAGGCAAGGTGGAGAAATACAAAGCTCGGTTGGTAGCGAAAGGTTATTCCCAGGTGCCGGGAATTGATTTTGGTGATATTTTTTCTCGTGTTGCCAAGGTTACTTCTATTAGATTACTTTTATCTGTTGCTGCTGCATTTGATTTTGAGATAGAACAGATGGATGTGAAGACACCATTTCTTCACGGGGATCTAGAAGAGGAGATCTACATGAAGCAACCTGAAGGCTTTATGGTGAAGGGTACGAAAGAACTAGTATGCAGGTTGAAGAAGTCTCTCTATGGGTTAAAATAGTCACCAAGGATGTGGTATCAGAAATTTGATACCTATATACGGGGACTTGGCTTCACCAGAAGCAAGGAGGATCACTGTGTTTATTTTAAATTAATTGGTGACCGTGTTATTTATTTGGTCTTGTATGTGGATGATATGTTGTTGATTGGAAATGACAAATAAATTATCCAAGATTTAAAGACCGAACTGTTCTCCAAATTCGACATGAAGGATCTTGGTGCTGCAAACTATATTTTGGGCATGGAAATTAAGAGAGATCGGGCAAAGAGGAAGCTCTGGTTAAACCAAAGGAAGTATGTCGAGACTATATTGCATAGGTTCAATATGCAGGATAGTAAACCGGTGAAGGTTCCTATTCCTGTAGGTGTAAAGCTGTCTGCTGAACAGTGTCCCAAGACACAAGAAGAAGAGGAGTATATGTCCCGTGTTCCATATGCAAGTGCAGTGGGTAGCCTGATGTATGCAATGGTCTGTACTAGACCAGACATTGCACATGCAGTGGGAGTATTGAGCAGGTTTATGTCAAACCCGGGGAAGGAGCATTGGACAACAGTGAAGCGGGTTTTCAGATATTTACGTGGCACTAGTGATTATGGCTTGTGCTACCAGGGAAGACCAGGATTGGAAAGAATGTTGGACATTCGTGGTTTTGTTGATGCAGACTGGGCCGGAGATCTGGATCAAAGAAGATCTACAAGTGGGTATGTGTTTAGCCTATTTGAAGGCGCAGTCAGTTGGATGAGTAAAAGACAGTCTGTAGTGGCTCTTTCAACTACAGAGGCAGAATACATAGCAGCCACTCATGCAAGCAAGGAAGCAGTTTGGTTGCAGAGATTATGTTCAAGTATGGGGTTGGTACAGCAAGCTATAAGGATAGGCTGTGATAGCCAAAGTACAATTTTCTTGGCTAAGAACCCTTCTTATCATTCAAAGACAAAGCACATTGATGTTCAATATCACTTTGTTAGAGATATGATTGAGGCTAAAAGGGTGTTGCTGGTAAAGGTGGACACTCTGAAGAATGTTGCAGATGCATTGACGAAGTCTGTGAGCACTCAGAAGTTCTCTTGGTGTAGAGAAACAATGGGTGTTGAAGAATTGGGCAAATGACTAAGCTCTCTTGTGGCCCCCCATGGAAAGAAAACAACAAGTGGGAGAATGTTGGGTATGTGTTATATTCTTTCCACGATTAGCCCCACACGTTGTATGTTGCGCCGGGCGTAGCTGGGGGGTCACGAGGGGCGAAGCAGTCCCCACTGTTGGGGTCCGGGGCAGCGCCCCGGCCAAAATTGGTTTTTGTGCGGACCCACTCATAGGCGAATCCGCCCATGGTTTTGTGCATGGTTTTGCACATGGTTTTGGGGTTCGATGGTTTTCGGCCCCTGGTATTTTTGTAGATCCGGTCAAAGGAACTACGGTTATGTTCTAATCCAGGGTTAATGGATTGGGGTTTATGTATGCTCCGGCATGTATATATATGTGTTGTAACACTAAAAGGAATATAATGAAAAATCAAGCTGGTCGTCTCGATTTGGGATCCAGGGGAAAAATCTCTGTGTTTATCTGTTTTATGTTTTATGCTCTTGCTATTGTTTATTTTCTGTTATAAGATTAGTGTGTAGATAATTTCTGTTCAGGGTTAAAACCTACAAACGAGGCCCACAAACTATTGGCGTTTCATCTCCTATAGTTATGGTTTTGGTTGTTTAAGGTTTTCCTACGTTGTTAAATAATAAAAAGGCCCTTGAGTATCATTGTAACATAGTCCAGAGGCCTATTTCTACCACATCACTTCTTAGAGATAAGCTACCAGTGCCATAGCTAGTTTATTTCCATTATGTTTGTAAGCATATTTCAATTATTTGATATTAATTAAATGAAGTGTTATTTATGCTACATCTCTGCATTTATGTTTATTTATGTATTTCATTTTTTTTCCAGCATAAGTCCGGATCAGTGGTATCAGAGCGGTCTTCTCTTTATCGATCCTTATTTTCATGTCCCCAACAAGTCTGGGGTATAAGGAGTTAGGACTCAATCTGGTTGAACCTTTGCAAGATCAACCTCGCATACCCCGACGATCGCCCATGGGGGAAGAATAGAAAGACTAGGGAGTAGGATATCTTATCAAAATATTGCTTGAGGAGTCCCTCTAGAAACAAAGGAACACGATGATGGAAAACCTTGCCCATATCCTTCAATGGCTTCCCACTGGTGGCACATCTTCATCTAACAGCCACTCTGGAGGCACCACTCCTTTTAAGGTACAAGTAAAATTTTATAGTCCCATATTTGAGGGCCAAATAGATGCATACATCGTAGATATATGGTTGAATATGTTAGAAGGATATTTATCGGTTCATGAATTTTCCAACCAGGAAAAGATTACTTTTTCACTCCTGAAAGCTTCCCCCTATGTCAAGGATTAGTGGGAAACCTATTGTGAGAAAAAGGACGAGAAGGAACACTCTTTCTTCTCGGTCACACCCACTTAGGATTCATTTTGAGATGCCATCAAGGAACAATATTATCCTGTGGGGAGCTATGAAGAGATTTACATACAATGGACTACGTTGTGACAACAAAGGGATCACGATGTGCATGAGCTGATGAATCTGTTACATATCTTGCACACAAATTTGGATATCAAATATTCAGAG
Organism: Pinus albicaulis; assembly: GCA_034641835.2. NCBI lineage: Eukaryota > Viridiplantae > Streptophyta > Pinopsida > Pinales > Pinaceae > Pinus > Pinus albicaulis. The sequence continues at coordinate 1,634,263,823 of CM076580.1, read as the reverse complement.
AAAAATTTGGTGTTGAATTACCACAGTTGTTTTCACATATACATTCAGGGGGAAATGGAGTTCCTCGACATATCCTCGCTTGGTGCAACATACTAGTATGCTGCCAAGATTCAACAGAAATTAAAACATAATAAGCGAGACTTTGGATATGTGAATCAAAAGCAAGGGAAAGGTGCCCCCAAACCAAAAAAAAAAGGACAAATCCAAGGTGGGGTGGCCAAGGACAAACCACCAAAGCCGCAAGAAAATAAAAATTCAGCGAACCTAAAAAAGAACTAGGGAAAGTGGTGCAAGTTCCATAAGATCTCCACTCAAAACACTAGTGAGTGTCGGGCCAAGCAGTCACTGGTGGCTGAGCTGAAGGCTTCTGGAATAAGATGCATGATATAACTTTGACTCATAACAAGACAAGGGGAATGACAAAGGGAATCAGATTATCGATGTGAAGCCCAACGCCTCCGTTGCCACCATGAATATCCAGAAGGAGGAACCAAAAGATCTAGAGGAGGGGAGGAGCCTCTTCAATTCTTAGATGTGGGTAAATGGTTTTGTGATGTATTGGAGCCAAAATAACCTAATTTAAGCATAAGTCATGAAGTGGCTGAGCTTTCCGACCACAACACACCCACAATCGTACACCATCGGGTGGCTTCATTAAGGACGAGATCTCCGCGTAAGCCAACAGTGCCGTCTTCCCTAAAACATCAAGCCCTTCACATTTGAGATATTATTTAACATTTCTCCTCTTGATGTTTGTGATGTTTTATTAGGCCAACCATACTCGTGGAAGCAACATGTTGTGTATGAGTCTAGGCCTCACGTTGTTATTGTTACTTTTGTAAATAAGTTGTACATGATACCGTAGGTAGAACCACATACCACCATCTCTTTGGTTACTGCAAAACAATGCAGTAAGCTCATTTCCAAAACCAAGAAATTTTTTTCTCGTGATGATATGCCCTCAGGGCAAGAATAATATTGTGGCCACGACCTTTAGATAGAGCTCCTTTGCAAAATAACAACAAATGAAGAAAGTTTTGGAGGAGTACGGAGACATCTTCACCTCACCCACAGGGGTTCCTCTGCACTATCAGGTCAAGCACTCCATCGATCTGACCCTAAGTGTGCCACTACCCAATGGACCAATCTATCTGTGCTCTATTCTAAAGAACGACAAAATCAAGAGGTAGATTTAGGAGCTACTGCAGAAAGGTCACATCTGACCGAGTTCATCGCTATGTGGGAGCACGATTATGTTGGTGCAGAATAAGGATGGGACTTGGAGACTCTGCTTTGACTAACGGGCGCTGAAAAATATCACTATCTAAAATAGGTACCCAATCCCATATATTGATGACCTTCTGGAACGAATCAAGGGGAAAAAATATTCCAGCAAGATCGACTTGAATTTTGGGTATCACGTGTTACCAATCGAACCCTCTGATGTGTGGAAGACTGCATTCAAAGCCAAGGAGGGCCTTTTCGAATGGATAGTGATGCCTTTCGAGTTAATGAATGCTCCCGCAACCTTCATGAGGCTGATGGATGAAATATTGCAGCCATTCACCAACTCATTTGTGGTGGTGTACTTGTATTACATCCTGATCTTCAACCAGAACTGGGAAGAGAACCTCCACCACATCCGATAGGTCCTCTGAACACTAAGACAACACAATTTGTGTGCCAATTTGGAGAAGGGAATTTTTGGCATGACCCAGGTTCGATATCCGGGATACATTATTGATGAGCAGGGGGTGCATGTGGATCCAGCCAAGATCGAAGTTATTCAGGATTTTCCAACCCCAACCACTCTAACAGAGCTCCGTAGCTTTCTGGGTCTTGCCAATGTATACTGCAGGTTCGTTTTGGGATCCTTTCATATAACTTGGCCCTTGAGTCAAGTCACCAAGGGAGGAGTGAAAGAAAAATGATTTTGGTATGAATCTAAACAGAAGGCATTCTTAGAGTTGAAACATCGCCTCTTCTCTGCCCTAGTGCTCACATTACCAGAATTTCTACAACCATTTGAAATCGAGACAGATGCCTTTGACTATGCTATTAGGGAATTCATTACTCAATAGGGGCATCGAGTGGCATATCATAGTGAGACACTTTCCAACATAGTATAGAAGTATCCCACTTATGACAAAGAGATGTATTTAATTGTGCAGGCTTGCCGACAATGGAAGCATTACATTTTGGGGAAGGAAACAGTCTTCCACACACATCAATGACCACTGCAGTTCATAGAGACTCAAGGGAAGTTGTATAATTATCAACATCATAAGTGGTCCACATAAATGTAACAGTTTAATTTGAACATGAAGTACAAGAAGGGAAGAACCAATAATGTTGCATACTGCCTCAACCGACCACTGATAGTGGTGCTATCTACTGTGCTCAACTCTTGTTGGAAAGAGACTTTTGACTGGCTGCTTCTCTACAAAAGAAATCCAGAATTTGACCACACATATAAGACGCTCTTGGAGGTTAAGCAAGTTCCAACTGTTCACCTCTAGGATGCATTGTTATGTCACCTGGGACACCTTTGTGTTCCTTCAAGTGAGCATGCCAAGATGGTTTGTGAAGCGCACTACAGTCAGGTCGCTAAGAATTTTGGGGTCGAAAAAATAGTGGCAGTACTACAAAAGTATTTATATTGGTTGAACCTTCGACAGGATGTCCAGAAATACATCAGATCTTTCACTGCGTGCGACATTTCCAAACAACCCATCAAGAAGCAAGGCCTTTATACTCCATTTCATAACCCTAGTCGACCTTGGGAATTCGTATCCATGGATTACATGTCGGTCCTTCCTTGTAATAAGCATGGAAATGATTGTGTTTTTGTGCTCGTCGACATATTTTCAAATATGGCCATTATGGCAGCCTGCAAGAATAATATCACAACAAAATCCACTGCTAAAATCTTCTTTGAATGAGTGTGGGTACACTTTGGGATCCCACAGTCTATCATCTCAAATCAGGACAACAAGTTCCTCAATACATTTTGGTCCAGCCTTTGGTTGATGTTGGACACCAAGCTCACCAAGTCCACAACTTTCCATCCCCAAACTGATGGGCAGACAAAGGTCGTCAACAAGATGATCGTACATATTATGTGCATGTACAACTCAAAGAATCCACACACATGGGATTAAAGCCTCCCTTATGTACATGAAATATATAACTGGGCTCTCCACAGCTTAACCGGCCACAAGCCATTTCAATTGGGCTTGGGATTCTAGCCACTAAGTCCCATTGGCGTAGCCATGCCATTTGCGGCTACTCAGGCAGATTCGGCTCATGTCTAGTCTAAAGACGATAATGCCAAAAAATTCATTGAGAGGATTCAACACATCTACCAATAGGTTCATGACATATTGGACAAAACCAATGCGAAGTACAACCATCGACATGATCAACATCGGGTGCCACACAACTTCTAGGTGGGAGAAAAACTGTGGCTACATTTGCAAAAGGAGCTCATTCTTGGACCTCATAGCAAGCTTCACCCGCTGCTATATGGGCCATACACCATCACCAAGGTTGTAGGGGACAATGCCTTTGAGCTCAGTATTCCACCATTTCTTGCTCTTCACCCAATGCTAAATATGGATCGCCTTCGGCCCTACTTTCCAGCTATACTGGACACATCCGACATGGCAAAAAAAAATCATCAAAACAGACTTAAACCTATATTATATGGAACAAGCCACAATTGATCAAATCATGGACACACAGATCAAGAACACTCTCTAGTAGAGGATCCAACTATATCAAGTTGTCAAAGTAGGCCAACTCCTCCACTGGGGCAAGTGGTTCACGAGGGACTAGGTTTAGTAGAAATTTCCTCACCTCATGGAGGTTCTGCACACAATGGGGACCATTGTTTCCTAAGGGGGGAGGAATGATCCAAGTGGATATTGGTGGCTACCCACCTATTCCACCTAGAAATCCAGTCAGTTTCATCATTTTCCTTTTTGATAGCAACATTTACTATTTTTAGCAGTTTTTTGAGTCCTAAACTTCTGGAGCAATTTTGACCCCCGAAATGGAGTTATTTTTAGGTCTACAGTAGGCCCATATCCATATCTAGGGTCTTACAAAAAATATGTAGTACTCGGAGAGATATTTCTGATGATATATCATATGCGCCAAATGGAGATAATATGACCATGTTACGACCCCTGGAAGTTGGCTGCCCAACTAACCCCAATGGGGCCCCAAAACTCTTGGCGTTTCATCTCCTAGGATTAGGGTTTTGGTTGTTTAGGGTTTTCCTATGATGTTCAATAATACAAAGGTCCTTGAGCCCCAATGTAACATAGGTTAGAGGTCTATAGCTGCCACATATATTCTGAGAGATAAGCTATCATCGCCCTAGCTAGTTTATTTCCATTATGTTTGTAAGCATATTTCAATTATTTTATATTAATGAAAAGAAGTGTTATTTCTACTGCATCTCTGCATTTATGTGTATTTCTATATTTTATTGCGTTCTTGCATAAGTATGGATCAAAATTTTTACTAACCGAAGAACATGTTGGACTTTGATATGGATACATACCATCAAATCTGGTTAATTATGGGCATTATATCCATCATAAAGAAAAATTAGCACAAGCTATCATATATGTTGTAATATGATATGACGTGTGAATTTTTGATCTGTTGCATAATTAATCATCGAATATGCAAGTATACAAGTTGTGTATTATGGAAAGAAGAGGGGAATGGGCCCTGTATGATGTCATAGCCAATAAAATAATGCCATGTGGAAAAGTGGTAGATGAAGTGGGACCTTCCATATTCATGGATTTTAGTGAGGTTCCACATGAACCATGGGCCTAGGTGGTAACCAAAAGGTAGATAAATTAGGTTTCATGTGTGTCAAGTGTCTCATGAAATATATGCAAACTCAATTCAAATCCAATAAAAAATGAGGAATGTATGTGTGTGTGTGTACTTTCCAATCAAAGAGAGAACAAAAAGAAAATTTGTATAACTAATAACAGTTACATGATACAGTTATAAGTAGGTTTTTGTAAATTAAGTGTATAAAGGTGAAACAATAATCCACAAATTTTCAAAGTTTTTGTTAATTTGTTGAGTCATTAACTTACATAACATTTTTTAGGTCCTAAATGATGTTTTCGGGTAGTGAAAATCGACAAAATTTTTGTGTACCATTGGTACACACAATGGTTGTAGCTTAAATAAAAGAGCTTGGAGTTGAAATGATATATTAAAGTTGCAAAATGAAGTCAATATGGGAGATTTATGACTAAAACATTACAAGGGAAAAATTAGGTATCAATTTACTTCCAAGAGGCGCAACTTTGCAACCTAATCTTAGAGTAGGACATGGAAGTAGTCAATAGAAATATCTTGGACAACAAAGCACAAACATGGTACCATATTTGAAAATTTGAGATATAAACTTTCAAGAAATTAGCAAAACGATGTTGTAGCAGAATAAGTAAAATTGGCCAAAACTTTCACAAGCCACTTCAAAGACAATATGTATAACTAATAATAGTTACAAAATATAGTTACAAGTGATTTTTGGCTAATTAAGGGTGCTAATATGTTTTAAAATTCCATAAAGTTTCAAAATTTTCACTAATTTGTCAATTGATTAACCTATAGGACATTTTAGAGGCCCTAAGCAAAATTTTCAGGTAGCGAAAGCCCCTCACAATTGTGTGTACCATTGTTACACAAAGTGTTTGTAGCATAAATAAAAGAGCTCAAAGAGAAATTTCCAATGTTATATGACAATTGCATAAAAAAACAATACGAGGCAGTTATGACTGAAACAGTACAAGGGAGAAATTAGGTATTTTTTTTACCTCTAGGAAGCAAAACTCTGCAACCATATATTTTTGTATCATAAATAAAAGAGCTTGAAGAGAGACTTCCATTGGTATATTACAATTGCCGGAAAAAAAAATCAATATGAGGGAGTTATGACTAAATTAGTACAAGAGAGAAATTAGGTCTATTTTTAATTCCAGGAGGCACAACTCTGCAAACAAAGCTTAGATCAAGACACAAAAGTAGTTAATAGAAATATCTTAGATAACATAAGATACCCATGGAAACATATTTCAAATTTGGACACAAAGTTTCAGAAAATTAGCAAAATGATGTTGTAGCAAAATAGAGAAAATTATCCAAAAGTTTCACAAACCATAACTTTTGGCCTAAAATTCAGATTTGGAAAAATGAGTAGTCACTAGAAAGCTATTGAGGAGGAGAATATATATATTTATAAACCTAGAATTTTGATTTGAAATATAGAGTTTTTTAGGAAATTAAAAGAAGTATGATGATGGATTACACTAGCAAAATTAAAATGAGGACTAGATGTATGGAAAATACCCGTCGGTCCTACAATCATGTAGAAGAGGTCAAAGGTATGAATGTTAACATGGGTAATGTTGAGATAGAGTGAAATGGACATGGAAGGGGTAGGTTGGGAATAAAATCTTAGAGGAGAACATGAAGAGTCTCGAAATGGAGGTGCTCAACTATATTGTTGATAATGAAAGGTTGATGAATGAACAATAGAAAATCAATACCTAGATTCTACAGAGCTTAAGTAATTTATAGAGGGGAATGAATGAAAAATCTAATTCAAGACAAGAAAAAGATCACAATTATCAAGTTAAGAGGGTTGATGTTTAATTTCAAGGAATTATAGGAGTGTTAGTAGGCATCGACATCATTTACTAAGAGGTTCAACGAAGTTATCCCGTGTTTCCTCAGAATCAGGGAGTAATCCAAGCATATCACCAGTTAAAAAAACAAAGAAGGAAATTTGACTTGCATAACTTCTAAGGAGATATTATAAATATTAAACCTCCTACATTTTTATTCTAAACATAAGAAGGGATAGAAAGATAAATCTTGGCTGTTGGAGAGAAGGAAGTACCTCCAATTGTACAATTACTCATCCAACTTATAGGCGTGAATTGAAATATACCAATTGAAGGGAAAATCAAACCTGTGGTGGGAGTAGCTCAATGAAGTAAAACATTTAGATGAGAATATCTCATGGAGATGTTTTAAAATGTACTTTCAAAATAAGTATTTGTCAGAGTATTACTATGAAAGGAAAATTCAAGGGTTATTTGAACTCAAGCTAGTAATCATGACAATGGAGAAATACAAAGAAAATTCACTGAATTACTAACATATGTTGGTTTTATTAAGGATGAAAATCTCAAAATACAAATATTTGTAAGTGATTACCATCATTATATGGTCAAAATATTAAATATGATGAGCCCAATAATTTGCATCAGGTTATGCTGAAGGTAGACTATATTTATGAGAAAAATAAAAATAAACTAGCCTTCCAAAATACTTGGGTTGACAAGAAGAGGATCAAGTTGGAAAAAAGGAATAAGGGATATAAAATTCAATTTTTAGAAACAATTCCCAAGCAAATAAACAAACTCATCTAGCCTAAAGTGAACCAAAGGGGGGTAATTTAGAGGAAAAAGGTCACAATTATGACCTATTATACACATATTTTTCATGGATGATGAATATGTATTTATTTATCATGATTTTTACCATATTTACATGCATGCATTACATCATATATTGCTTAAGAAATGCACGTAGTAGTAGTGTAAATAGAAGAGAAGGAAAATTAGTAAATGTTTATAATAATAGTAATATGCTCCAATAGAAAATTCAAGGTGCTACAAAGTGGTAACCGAGTGATGGTTACAACACTCTAGCCATATGGGTCCAACTTTGCACACAGAGGAAAAATTACAAGTTGTATGGAAACTATTTGATGGAAATGAGGTGACTTTCCAATTATGGATATAAATTTAGAGGAAGAAATCCACTAGAAATGACAAATATTTATATACAAATTAAAATCAATGATTGCAGGGTTATAAATGGTGAATGTATGGGTTAATTACAAGAATTAAGCTTCCAATTTCATGAAGACAAAATTTTTAGAAATAAATAGTATTAACAATAAAAGAAAAAAATTACAAATTTTTGAAAAAATTGAAATTTGTGTATTATGACATAAAAAATGAGGTGGAAATGTTGGATGGAAATTGAGTTGGTAGGTGGAGGAGGATAAGTAGGTGTAATGAGTGAATTCCATCAAAATTAAATGGTTTTCTAAAGCCCCACATCCTCCAATCCGATATTGATATAATTCATTGATAGTGATTGAGGCCAACCATTGGATATATTGGAAATGCATCATTCCTTAAATTGTCATGTGTGTTGGAATTTGATATAAATTTGGATCTTCATATCAAGTGGATCATGGTATTTAGATCCATCGAAAGTGTTACATGATATCAACCTACATGTATGTTGGAATCCAATATAAATCTAGATCCTAAAATTGAGTAGATCATAGTTAATAGATCCATCGAAACTGTAACTTGGTATTAACCTAGGTGCATGTTGGAATTAAATATAAATATGGACCATCAATTCAAGTTTATTACGATCATTAGATCCATTAAAAGTGTATCTTAGTATTAACCTGCACACGTGTTGGAATTTGATATAGATTTGAAACGTCAAATCGAGTCGATCATGACTATTAGATCCATTGGAAGTGCAACTTTGATCCAGGTGGATATTGGTGGACACCCACCTATTCCACCTAGTCCTTTAGTCGGTTTCATCAGTTTCCTTTTTTTATAGCAGCATTTACTATTTTTAGCAAATTTTTGGGTCCTGAACTTCTGAAGCTGTTTTGACCCCCTAAACGACATTTTTCTGAGGTCTGCATCAGGCTTGTATCCGTAGACAGGGGCCTACAGTAAAACATATATTACTCAAAGATATATTTTAGATGATATATCATACACGCTAAACAGAGATAATATGGCAAAGTTACATCCCCGAGAAGTTGGCCGCCCAACTCACCCCAACAGGGCCCACAAACTCTTGGCGCTTCATCTCCTGGGGTTAGGGTTTTGGTTGTTTAAGGTTTTCCTATGATTTTCAATTATAAAAAGGTCCTTAAGACCCATTGTAACACAGTTCATAGGCCCGTAGACGCCACCTTTCTTCTTAGAGATAAGCTACCAACGCCCTATCTAGTTTATTTCCATTCTTTCTGTAAGCATATGTGAGTTATTTGATATTAATGAAATGCAGTGTTATTTTCACTGCATCTATGTGTTTATGTGTATTTCGGTATTTTATTGCGTTCCTGCATAAGTTTGGATTGTGTTATCAGAGTAGTTTGATCTTTCTCGATCCTTCTTTGCATGTCCCCAATGAGGTCGAGGTATAAGGAGTTAGGGGTCAATCTGGTTGAACCTTTGCAAGATAAGCCTCGTAGACCTCGACAACCACCCATGGGGATATAAAAGAAATATGAGGGAGTATGAGATCCTTTCAAAATATTGCTCGAGGAGGCCCTCGAGAAATAAAGGAACGTGGTGATGGACAACTTTTTCTAGATCCTTCAACGACTTCCATTAGGGGAATTTTGAGGTCTAAAATAGGCCTCCTAAGGAAATTGTAAAATAATAGTGGAAAAAAAATAAAAAAATTTGATTACATCATCAAAGTTTAGAGGGAAAAAAGAAAAACCTAACTTTTCAACTCGTAGTTTTAACTTATCTGGCTTACTCAAATTTCGAGTGGGAATACTCGTTGGATGCAAAATTTAATTCCTCATCCAAGGAGTGCCCATGTTGCATACTTTTGATGGAATTTGCTACACGAAAAATGAGAAATACATAAAAAATGTGATTGCAATCACATTTTTTATGTATTTCTCATTTTTCGTGTAGCAGGGTCCATCAAAAGTATGCAACATGGGTACTCCTTTGATGAGGAATTAAATTTTGCATCCAACGAGTATTCCTGCTCGAAATTTGAGTAAAACCTTAGGGAGATAAGTTCAATTACGAATTGAAAAATAGTTTTATTATTTTATTATTTTTTAATCCTTTTACTTTTTTACTCCAAATATGGCGAATCATCCCCCATGGTTGACTTCATCATCTTGAATCCTTTTGGTTCTTATAAAGTTTATTTTAGTTGTACATTCTTCTTAGGAGGCCCATTTCAGACCTCAAAATTCCCCTAATGCTACCGAAAATGCATCTGCATCCAGGAACCACTTTGGAGGCACCACTCCTTTTAAGGTACAAGTAAATTTTTACATTCCCATATTTGAGGGCCAAATAGATACAAACATCATAGATAGATGGTTGAATCTATTAGAAGGATATTTCTCTGTTCATGAATTTTCCAACTGGGAAAATATTAATTTTTCACTCCTCAAAGCCGCCACCCATGTCAAGGACTGGTGGGAAACCTACTGTGAGAAAAAGGATGAGAGGGAACCCTATCTGTTCTCTGCTGCAATCACTTGGGATTCGTTTCGAGATGCCATCAAGGAACAATATTATCCTGTGGGGAGCTATGAGGACAAGTACATACAATGGACTACGTTGCGGCAACAAAGGGATCAATATGTGCATGAGCTAATGAATATGTTCTAGACCCTACGCAAAAATTTGGGTATCAAAGATTCAGAGAAAAATTTGGTGCTAAAGTACCACAATTGTCTACATAGATACATTCAGGGGGAAATGGAGTTCGTCGACATCTCCTCGCTTGGTGTAGCATACCGGTATGCTTCCAAGATTGAGTAGAAGTTCAAACAAAAGACGCGAGACTTTGGATCTGCAAATCAGAAGCAAGGGAAAGGTGCCCCCAAACCGCAGAGTAAAGGAAAAAGCCAAGGTAGGGCAACCTAGGACAACCCGCCAAATCTACAAGAAAATAACAATGATGCGAAGCAAAATAAGGACACAAGAAAGTGGTGTGAGTTCTATAAGAGCTCCACTCACAACACTAGTGAGTGTCGGGCCAAGCAGTCACTGGTGGTGGCCGAGTTGAAGGGTTCTAAATCAGATGCATGCTCCGAATCTGAATCAGAACTAGACAAGGGGAATGAAAAAGGGAAACAAATTATCTATGCGGAGCCCAACGCCACCGTTGTAACCACAAATACCTAGAAGGAGGAACCAGAAGATCCAGAGGAGGGGGAGCAACTCTTCCATTCCCAGATGTGGGTAAAGGGTTTCCCGATGCATTTAATTGTCGACAACGAGAGCTAAAAGAACATCATTTCAATAGAGGTCTTGAAATAGACGGGCTTGCCAAACACAACAAACCCACTACCATACACCATCAGGTGGCTTCACCAAGGACATGATCTCCACGTCAGCCAACAATTTCGCCTTCCCTACAACATAAATTCCTTCACAGATGAGGTATTATTAGGTAGAACGATTTCCATCATAAGTGGTCCACATACCTACAAAAATTTCATTTGAACATCAAGTACAAGAAGGGAAGCACCAATAATGTTGCGGACTGCATCAGTCGACCACCGATCATGGTGCTAATCACTGTGCTCAACTCTTGTGGGCACGAGACTTCAGACTGGCCACTTCTCTACAAAAGTGATCTAGAATTCGACCACACATACAAGATGCTCTTGGAGGGTAAGCAAGTTCCAAATTTTCACCTCCTGGAGACAATGATATATAACCTTGGACACCTTTGTGTTCCTTCAAGTGAGTGTGGCAAGAGGGTTTGGGAAGCACACTATAGTGGGGTCACTGGGAATTTTGGGGTTGAGAAAACAGTGGCAGTACTTCAGAAGTATTTATATTGGCTGAACCTTCGATAGAATGTTGGGAAGTACGTCAGATCCTACATTTCCTGTGCCAATGCCAAACCGACCATCAAGAAGCAAGGCCTCTATACTCCGCTTCCTACCCCTAGTCGACCTTGGGAATCCATCTCCATGGATTACATTTCAGACCTTCCTTCTACTAAGAATGGAAATGAGTTTTTTTTTGGTTGTCGACAGATTCTCGAAGATGGCCATTATGGAAACCTGCAAGAAGAATATCATAGCATAATCCACTGCTAAACTCTTCTATGAACGAGTGTGGGTACACTTTGGGATCCCAAAATTTATCATCTCAGATTGGGACAACAGGTTCCTCAATACATTTTGGTCGAGCCTTTGGTCGATGCTAGAAAGACAGAGGTCGTCAACAGGATGATCATACACATTCTACGCATGTACAAGTCAAAGCACCCATGCACATGGGATGATATCCTCCCATATGTACATCACATCTATAACCAGGCTCTCCACAACTCAACTAGACACAAACCCTTTCAGGTGGACTTGGTATTCCAAAAATGATGTCTCATTGAATTAGTCATGCCATTTGCGGCTACTGAGGTAGATGCGGCTCATGTCCAGTCTAAAGCTGGCAAGGCAAAAAACTTCATTGAGCGCATTCAACACATCCACCAATAGGTTCATTACATATTGGAAAAAGCCAATGCATAGTACAAGCAATAACATGATCAAAATCAGGTGCCACACAACTTCCAGGTGGGCGACAAAGTGTGGCTATATTTGCAAAAGGAGTGCCTTGTTGGACCCCACCGCAAGCTTCGCCCACTCTGATATGGGCATACACCATCACCAAGGTTGTAGGGGAAAATGCTTTCGAGTTCAATATTCCACCATTCCTTGGCCTGCACCAAGTGTTCAATATGGACCGCCTTTGACCCTACTTTCCACCTCTACTGGACACATCCGACATGGCAGAACAACTCACACCAACAAAGTTAAACTTAGACTGCATGGAACAAGCCACAAGTGATCGTATCATGGATACACAGATCAAGAACACCCACCAGCAGAGGATCCAACTATATTGAGTTGTCAAAGAAGGCCAACTCCTCCACCAGGGCAAGTTGTTCACCATGGACCAAGTTCAATAGAAATTTCCTAACCTCATGGAGGATCTCCACGCAATGGGGACCATTGATTCCTAAGGGGGGAGGAATTATCTAGGTGCATATTGGTGGCCACCCACCAATTCCACCTAGACCTCTAGTCAATTTCATAAGTTTCCTTTTTTATAGTAACATTTACTATTTTTAGCAGTTTTTTGGGTCTTGAACTTCTGAAGCAGTTTTGACGCCTGAATGGTGTTTTTTTAGGTCTGCAACATGCCCATAGCCGTAGGAATGGGGCTGTGGAAAAACCTGTAGTACTCAGAGGGATATCTCTAATGATATATAATACGCACCAAATAGAGATAATATGACCAAGTTACGACCTCAGGAAGTTGGTTGCCCAACTAACCCCAACGAGGCCCACAAACTCTTGGCATTTCATCTCGTGGGGTTACGTTTTTGGTTGTTTAGGGTTTTCATATGTTTTTCAATAATAAAAAGGTCCTTAAGTGTCATTGAAACATAGTTAAGAGGTCTGTAACGGCCACATATCTTCTCGGAGAGAAGCTACTAGTGCCTTAGCTATTTTATTTCTAGTCTGTTTGTAAGCATATTTTAGTTATTTGATATTAATGAAATGAAGTGTTATTTATTCCGAATCTCCGCATTTAGTGTATTTATATATTTTATTGTGTTCCTGCATAAGTCTGGATCAGTGACATTAGAGCAGTCTTCTCTTTCTCGATCCTTTTTTGCATGTCCCAAATGAGGTCAAGGTATAATGAGTTAGGGTTCGATTTGGTTGAACCTTTGCAAGATCAGCCTCACAAACCACAATGGATTCCCATGGGGGAAGAAAATAAAGACAAGGGAACAAGAGATCATATCAAAATATTGCTCGAGGAGGCCCTCGATAAATAAATGAATGCGATAATGGACAACTTTTCCTATATCCTTTAACAGTTGCCTACCAACGGGGCATCTACATCCAACAACCACTTTGGAGGCGCCACTTTTTTGAAGGTAAAAGTAAACTTTGTCATTCCCATATTTGAGGGAAAAATAGATGAAAATTTCATATATAGATGGTTGAATCTATTAAGAAGTATATTTATCAGTTCATGACTTTTCCAGCTAGCAAAATATTACTTTTGTAGACCTTAAAGCTGCCCCCCATGTGAAGGATTGGTGAGAAAGATATTGTGATCAAAAGGACGAGAGGGAACCCTCTTTGTTCTAAGCTTCATCCACTTGGGATTCGTTACGAGATTCCATCAAGGAACAATATTATCCCATGGGGAGCTATGAGGACAAGTACATACAATGGACTACGTTGCAGCAACAAAGCGATCAAGATGTGCACGAGCGAACAAATCCGTTCCATACTATGCGTACAAAGTTGGGTATCAAATATATGGAGAAACATTTGGTGTTGAATTACTATATTTTTTTGCACATATACATTTAGGAGGAAATGGATTTCCTCGACATCTCTTTGCTTGGTGCAAAATACCGATATGTGACAAGATTGAGCAGAAGTTCAAACATAATAAGCGATACTTTGGATCTGCGAATAGAAAGTAAGGGAAAGGTACCCACAAACCATAGAACAAAGGACAAATCCAAGGCGGGGCAGCTCAAGACAACCTGCCAAAGTCGGAAGCAAAGAACAACGTCCCGAAGCCAAAGAAGGACATGGGAAAGTGGTGTGAGCTCCATAAGAGCTCCAATCACAACAAAAGTGAATGTCAGGCCAAGAAGTCACTAGTGGCCAAGCTGAAGGATTTTGAATAGAATGTATGCTCCAAATCCGAATCAGAGACAGAAAAGGGGAAAGAAAAAGGGAGGTAGATTATTGATGTGGATCCTAATGCCACCGTTTCCACCAGGAAGATCCAGAATGAGTAACCAGAATATCCAGTGGAGGGGGAGTGCCTCTTCCATTCCTAGATGTGGGTAAATAGTTCCCCGCTGCAGTTCATTTTCAACATCGATAGCCAAAAAACCTCATATCAACATAGGTCGTGAAGTGGCTTGGATTTCCGACCAAAACACAACCACAACTATACACCATCGGGTGGCTTCACGAAGGATGGGATCTTCGCATCAACCAACAGTGTTGGCTTCCCTACAACATCAAGACCTTAACGGATGAGGTATTATATGACATTGATCCTCTTTCTGTTTGTGATGTATTATTAGGCCAACCATACTTATGGAAGCGATATGTTGTGTATGAGTCTAGGCATCGTGTTGTTATTGTTACTTTGGGAAATACGTTGTATAGGATACCAGAGGTAGCACCGCCTATTGCCATCCGTTTGGTTACTGCAAAATAATGCAGTAAGCTCCTTTCAAAAACTAGGAATTTTTTTTCCTGATGATTCGCCCTCAGGTAAAGAAGAAGAATATGGCCATGAAATTTAGAAAGGGCTCCTCCTAACAAAAAAATCAGATGGAAAAAGTTGTGGAGGAGTCGAGGGACATATTCACCTCACTTGCAGGGGTGCCTTTGCACTGTCAGGTAAAGCACTCCATCGATCTAACCCCTGGTGCGCCACTGACCAATGGAACAATCTATTGATGCTCTGTTTTGGATAACGTTGAAATAAGGAGGCATATTCAGGAGCTGCTATAGAAATGTCACACCTGACTGAGGTCATCGCCCTGTGGGAGCTTGGTCGTGTTGGTGCAGAAGAAGGATGGGACTTCGAGACTTTGTATTAACTGTCGGGCACTGAACAAGATCACTGTCTAGAATAGGCACCCAATCCCATGAATTGATGACCTTATGGACCAACTCAAGGGTGAAAAATATTTCATCAAGATAAACTTGAAGTCTGTGTATCACCAGGTACCAATCAAACCCTCCGATGTGTGGAAGACTGCCTTCAAAGCCAAGTAGGGCCTTTTCAAATGGCTAGTCATGCCTTTTGGGTTGATGAATGCTCCCGAAAACTTCATGAGGCTGATGGAAGACATCTTGCATCCATTTACCAACTCATTTTTGGTGGTGTACTTGGATGACATCCTGATCTTCAACCAAACTTGGGAATAACACCTCCACCACATCCGATAGGTACTCCAAACACTATGGCAACACAAGTTGTGTGCCAATTTAGAGAAGTGTAGTTTTGGCTTGACGCAAGTTCAGTATATAGGATACATTACTGATGAGTGAGGGGTGCATCTGGATCTAGCCAAGGTCCAAGTCATTCGATATTGGCCAACACCAACCACTCTAACGGAGCTCTTCAACTTTCTGGGTCCTCCTAATTCTACCGCAGGTTCGTGGTGGAATTCTATCATATCACTTGGCCCTTGAATCAAGTCTCCAAGGGAGAAGTGAACGAAAAATGATTTTGGTTTGAATCTCAACAAAAGGCAGAGTTGAAACATTAGCTTTGCTCTACCCTAGTGCTCACATTACCAGACTTGCTACAACCATTTGAGATCAAGACATATGCCTTTGACTATGCTATTTGGGAAGTTCTTAGTAAACATGGGCATCCAATGGAATATCACAGTGAGACACTTTCCGACACAATCTAGAATAATCCCACTTATGAAAAAAATATGTATTACATTGTGCATGCTTTCCGATAATGGAAGCATCACATTTTGTGGAAGGAAACGGTCATCCACACAGACCACCGACCCCTGTAGTTCATACAGACACAAGGGAAGTTTCAAAACGATCACCATCAGAAGTGGTCCACATACCTGCAAAAATTTCATTTGAACATCAAGTACAAGAAGGGACGCACCAATATGTTGCAGACTAACTCAACTGACCACCGATCGTGGTGCTAACCACTGTGCTCAAATCTTGTGGGAACGAGGCTTCCGATTGGCTGCTTCTTAACAAAAGCGATCCAGAGTTTGGCCACACATAGAAGACGCTCTTGGAGGGTAAGAAAGTTTCAAATTTTCACCTCTAGGATGCACTGTTATGTCACCTGGGACACCTTTGTGTTCCTTAAAGCGAGCATGTCAAGATGGTTTGTGAAGGGCACTACAGTCGGGTCGTTGGGAATTTTGGGTAGCGAAAATAGTGGTAATATTGCATAAGTATTTCTATTGGTCGAACCTTCGACAAGATGTCTTGAAGTACATCAGATCCTGGATTTCCTGTGCCATTTCCAAACTGAATATAAAGAAGAAAGGCCTCTATACTCCGTTTCATACCCCTAGTCGACCTTTGGAATCCATCTCCATGGTCTACATGTCAGGCCTTACTTCTACTAAGCATGAAAATGACTGTCTTTTTGTGCTTGTCGACAAATTCTTGAAGAGTGCCATTATGACAGCCCGCAAGAAGAATATCACAACAAAACTGAATCCTAAACTCTTCTTTTAAAGATTATGGGTAAAATTTAAGATCCCATAGTATATCATCTTAGATCGGGATAGAAGGTTCCTCAGTACATGTTGGTCCAGCCTCTGGTTGATGCTGGACACCAAGCTCACCAAGTCCACAACTTTCCATCCCAAATTTATGGACAGACAGAAATCGTCAACATGATGATCATACACATTTTGTGCATGTAAAACTAAAAGCATCCACACACATGGGATCAAAGCCTTCCTTATGTACATGAAAACTATAATCGGGCTCTCCACAGCTCAAACGAACACAACCCCTTTCAAGTGGGCTTGGGATTCCAACCACTATGTCCCATTCAGGGAAAATTTTAAGGGTGGAAGTTTATATTAAAGTTTAGAAATCTTGGCAAATCTTACTAGTCCCTAATATGCAAATTGTAAAATTTTTGGCGATATTTTTGTAAAAATATTTAGATTTCCAATGATTTTATATTAATCAATATAATATTTTGGTGATTTTTAAGGTAAAATAATGTTGTACTGTAAAATTTGGGCGAATCGTTTCAGAAAAAAATGGAAATTGGCGAATCTATTTTTTTGAAAAAGCATGGAAAATTAGCCCACCTGCGAATATTAGCCCCTAAAATTTTCCCTGGTTCCATTGATGTAGCCATGCCATTTGTGACTACTCAGGCAGATTCGGCTCATGTCTAGTCTGAAGCTGACAAGACGAAAAAATTCATTGAGCAGATTCAACACATCCGCCAATAGGTTCATGAAATATTGGAAAGAGACAATTCTAAGTATAGGAAAAAAAATGATTAGCATCGGGTGCCACACAACTTACAGGTGGGCGATAAAGTGTGTCTATATTTGCAGATGGAGCACCTCGCTGGACCCCACCGCAAACTTCACCCGATTCGATATGGGACATACACCATCACCAAGGTTGTAGGGGACAATGAATTAGAGCTTAGTATTCCACCATTCCTTGGTCTGCACCTAGTGTTCAATGTGGACCGCCTTTGGCCCTACTTTCCACATCTACTGGACACATCTGACATGGCAGAATAACTCACACCAACATAGTTAAACCTAGACTAAATGGAACAAGCCACAAATGATCGGATCATGGACACACAGATCAAGAACAACCACCATTAGAGGATCCAACTATATCGAGTTGTCAAAACAGGCCAAATGCTCCACCAGGGACCAGGTTCAACAAAAATTTTCTCACCCCATAGAGGCTATGCACACAGTGGGTACCATTGCGTCCTAAGGGGGGAGGAATGATGCAAGTGGATAATGGTTTCCACCCAACTATTCCACATAGACCTCTAGTCAGTTTCATATGTTTCCTTTTTTATAGTAGCTTTACTATTTTTAGCAATTTTTCGGGTCCTCAACTTCTGGAGTAGTTTTGACCCCCTAAATGACATTTTTTTGAGTTCTGCAATAGGCCCATAGCCATAGGAAAGGGCCTACGACAAAACCTTTAGTAGTTGAAGAGATGTTTCTGACGATATATCGTACGCTCCAAACGAAGATATTATGACCAAGTTACGACCCCGGGAAGTTGGCTGCACAACTAACCCCAGCAGGGCCCACAAGCTCTTGGAGTTTCATCTCTTGGGGTTAGAGTTTTTTTTGCTTAGGGTTTTCCTATGTTGTTAAATAAAAATTCCCTTGAGCCTCACGGTAACACAGTTCAGAGACATGTAGCTACCACATCTCTTCTCAGAGATAAGCTACTAATTCCCTAGCTATTTTATTTCCATTATGTTTGTAAGCATATTTTAGTTATTTGATATTAATGAAATGAAGTGTTATTTTTGTTGCATCTCTGCATTTATGTGTATTTCTGTATTTTATTGCGTTCCTGCATGAGTCTGGATCAAAATTTGTACTAACCGATGCACATGTTGGACTTTGATATGGATATAGACCATTAGATTAGGTTAATTATGGCCATTGGATCCATCATAAAGGGAGATTACCACAAACTATAATATATGTTGTAATATGATCTGACATGTGAATTATTGATTTGCTGCAGAGTCAATCATCTAATATGCAAGTCTACAAGTTGTGTATTATGGGAAGAAGAGGGGAATGGACCATGTATGATGTCATAGCCAATAAAACAATTCCGCATGGAAAAGTGGTAGATGAAGTGGGACCCTTCCATCTTCATGGATTTCAGTAAGGTTCCACATGAACCATGGGCCTAGGTGGGAACCAAAAGGTAGATAAAGTAGGTTTCATATGTGTCAAGTGTCTCATGAAAGATATTCAAACTCAATTAAAATCCAATGAGAATTGAGGAATATGTGTGTATGTGTGTGTGTACTTTCCAATCAAAGAGGGAATATAAAGATAATTTGTATATTTAAAAATTGTTACATGATTGAGTTGTAAGTAGGTTTTGAATGACGTGTACAAAGGCGAAAGAAGAATCCACCATTTTTCAAAGTTTTTGTTAATTTGTTGATTCATTAACTTACATAGCATTTTTTGGGTCCTAAATGATGTTTTCGGGTAGTGAGAATACACAATTTTTTTTTTTGTACCATTGGTACAAACAATGCTTGCAACCTAAATAAAAGAGCTTGGAGTTGAAATGATATATTACAATTGCAAAATGAAGTCAATATGGGAGATTTATGACTAAAACATTACAAGGGAAGGATTAGGTATCAATTTACTTCCAAGAGGCACAACTTTGCAACCAGATCTTAGAGTAGGACATGGAAGTAGTCAATAAACGTATCTTGGACAAGAAAACACAAACATGGTGACATATTTGAAATTCCGAAACATAATCTTTCAGGAAATTAGCAAAACGATGTTGTAGCAGGATAAGTAAAATTGGCCAAAAATTTCACAAGCCACTTCAAGGACAATCTGTATAACTAATAATAGTTACAAAACATACTTACAAGTGTTTTTTGGCTAATTAAGGGTGCTAATATGATATAAAATTCCATAAATTTTCAAAATTTTTGCTCATTGTCAATTCATTAATTGGTAGGGAATTTTTGCGGCCCTAAAAAACATTTTTAAGTAGAAAAAATCCCTCACAATTGTGTGTACCATTGTTACACAAAGTGTTTGTAGCATAAATAAAAGAGCTCAAAGAGAACTTTCCAATGGTATATTACAATTGTAGAAAAAAAATCAATATGAGGAATTTATGACTGCAACAATACAAGGGAGAAATACTTGGGCTGACAAGAAGAGGATCAAGTTGGAACAAAGGAAGAAGGGATATAAAACTTCAATTTTCAGAAAAAATTCCCAAGCAAATCAACAAACTCATCTAGCCCATAGTGAACCAAAGGGGGGAAATTTAGAGGGAAAATGTCAAAATTCTGGCCTATTAGGTGTTGCGGTTGTGAGGGAGAACACGTACAAAGAATCCCCTCACAAAGTAGACAAAATGAGGACTATGCACCATATTCAGGAACTGATAGAATGGAGGACATGGAAAGAAGCATTCCCCAAATTTATGCAACATTGGACAAAATGTAGGCTAATCACTAGGCTCATATAATCAAAGTTGATGGTAATACAAGTATGTTGGAAATTCTAGGAAGGTGGGGTGAATTAGTATTTAACTATTTTTAACTATTTTTATCTTTTGAAACATTTGATTCATAGAAATCATCAAACACAAATATTTATATAAGAAACACTTGTACAATTTTTATTTGTAAATATTTCGTAAACTTCCTTGTACAATGTAAGCACCATATTACAAATTTTGTAAGAATTAACCTATAGAAGATTTCATTCTCCAAGTTGAGCACCAACTGAGCGAATGTAGGCACCAACCTACAAGAGACACCAATTCCTCCTAGTTGAGAACCAAAAAAGTGAATTGTAGGCATCGACGTATCTCTTCAAGTTGTTCCTTGGATTTGTCATCATTAATGTTTGGTCATCAAAAAATTCTTCAATGAGTTTCCATCTAACCATGCAACCCTCAGGTTTGTGTATTTAAGCTTGATCAAATCCACTCGACATGTACACCTTAAATTTCTTCTATTCAACTAGGCTTCTTGACTTGGATTTTAGACTTAATTTCCTACATGTGAGTTATCTATATTTGATCAAAAAGAGGTATGCCCATCTAACACTTCAAATTCCTCAAATTTGTTAGTTTATGCAGCCCACGGGCATATCACAAAAATTGTCCATGATAGGCTTGTTCTTAATGCACCTATGCCCACAATAGGGCTCCGACCTAACATCATAACTACTTTAGTGACAACTCCATTAACATTGCCTTATCAAACTAGGCTTGTCCTCCAAAGACACCTACAAAAATTCTTCAACAGAGCTCGTTCACCTCAAAGATAAGACCAAAACTTGGTCTATAACAGAACTGCAAATTTAGCGAAAAACCAAAATTTAACTCAACCTTCAAAACACTAGAAACCGACCTTAAAAAAACCCTAAACTTGACCTTCAATACACTAGAACATGGTCCTTGAACCAAATTCCAACACTCAGTCTTCAGACTAGGCTTAAATTTACCTTCATACACCACAATTGAGCCCCCATAACATACATAAATTTTGGCCTCAACAGGGCTAAAAATTAACCTCTAGAATGACTCTACAAATTACCTTCTAACTAGGACCCAAAAGCTTGCCAGAGAATGCCAAAAACCCTTCCCCAAAAAAACATCTCCAACTCAGCTTCACTTCACTTGGTTCATGAGGTATGAGCCTCATAATTTCTCCTTCGCTTTCTTAGACAAACCCAAATTGGCTTGAGTGAGTGAATCCTAGGTTCCTCCACATAACGCCTATAATGGCTATGCTGACTTGGTAGAATGTATAATGAATATTCAAAAAATAATTTATCCTCCACCATGAGGAGTTAGAAGGAGTGCCATATATCTTTGAAATGTCTCACAATAATATTTCCAACCATATATATGTTATGCGCCCATTTGAGATAGGTAATTGGATTAAAAATACATTCAAATATAGGGTATCTAAATGGGGCATAAAAATAAAAAAATAACATTTCTATAAGGTTTGAAATATGTTATTTGACTATGTAAATTTTCTTTCATTTGGATGGCCTTTGACATCAATAACAACCATTTTCAACAAAGTAACAATCCCATTGAAATTTTAGTTGATTCTGGAGCTAGCCATAGTTATATATATCTTAAAATTGTTGAAACAATTAATTTAAAGAAAACCAAGCATGGGAAGACTTGGTTGGTTCGGTTAGTTGCAAGGGATAATATAAGGATAATTGAGCTAGCAAAAGAATGTCAAATTGACATGAGGTGTTTATGCACAAGGGAAAATTTGAAAATCATATCACTGGGCTCATATTATTCCCTAATTGGCATGAATTGGTTGGAAAAACATCATGTTATCCTAATAGTTGTTATAATAAGGCATTCACTTGCGTTGATTAAAAATGGAAAAAAAGAAAATTGCAGTGATTCCAAGGCCAATTTATGTCAAGGAAATATCAACTATGCAATTGAAAGGAAATTAGAAAAGGCTACCAAATTTATGTAGCTCACATGGAAGAGGCAACCAAGGACAAGGTACCAAGCATTGAAAATTGTTAGGTACTTAAGAAATTTGAATATGTATTTGTTGAAATCCTAGGTTTACCACCTAAAAGGGATATTGACATTTCCATAGATTTGGTACCTGGAGTTTCCCCAGTGTCTAAGACACCATATAGGATGAGCACATTGAAAATAAAGAATTATAAATGCAGCTAGAAGAAGTTTTAAATAAGGTGCACGTAAACCCAAGTGTGTCACATTGGTGTGATCCACTATTATTTGTTAAAAATAAATATGGTATATTAAGATTATGTATAGATATCAAGTAGTTGAACATGGTAACCATTAAAAACGAGTATCCTTAGCTAAGGATAGATGACTCATTTTCTCAACTAAGGAAGCTAACATATTTTCCAAAATTGTGATGCAAGAGCATCGGAACTAGCCAGCAATGTGGAAAAGTGTCCACATGTTGTGGCTTGACAGGGTGAATTTCATTTCTATTTGTTAAATTTCAGTTTTACTAAGGAGGTCGATTCCTCACATAGTTTGTTATTATTGTGATAAATGCAACTGTTTTATTTGAGATTTAGTGATAAGATTTATTAAATGAGTGTAACCGTGAGTGAAAGGATAGGAGATTTTCTTTAAAAATAGGAGATTATGTTAGCTGTTTGTTAGAGAAATTAGTGGAGGAAATATAGAAGAAAATGTAATAAGCGAGGAGATCCTTCGCAGAGTAAGGTGGTGTGTTTTTTTTTTAGATGGGCGAAAAGCTCAGAATAATGAGAGAGACTGTGTTTTGAAAAAAGCCGAGATCGTTCTTGTGAAAAGGGATCAAGGCAATTTTCTATTCTACTACTGTTTATGAATAAAAGTAGTGTGTGCGCCCAATGTATGTTGGCTGTGAAGATTGATATGGGTGTTTTTTTTATGAATTGTTTGAATTGTGGCAATTTGGGTATTTAGTTAAATCGTAATTCCTCATGATTGAGGTAACTTGGGAAAGGCGAATTGTGAGCTAGAACAGTGTCTAACCCAGAACTTGTGTAAACAAATCCACAGAAATTCTGAACAGTTCGATTAACATTAATTAGTTTTGAAATTGTCAGATCCGCTTAATTCATCTTGTCGGAGCAGTTGAATGTCAGTTGATCCGATTGTGCAGTGTTTTAATTGTCAGATCCACTAAATCGTGAGGAGCGGAAATAGAATTATCTCCTGTTAGCAAACAGTTCGGAAAATTTTATTTAATGAGCGATATCACCTCAGATTTGATTAATCTGTTAAATGCTTCTGCTGCGTAATTTGTGATCGCATTGGAGCGCGAGAGATCTCCATATATCACCATATCGGGACTCAGAGGATTATCAATCCAGTTAGAAATTAATTCGTGTCTAGAATTTTATCACGTCGGCGCTGAGTTAGAGTTAATAGTCTGGGTGTTAAAGAAATTGGCGTTTCTGACTAGATCGGGTCGGAACCTTTGGAGCAGTGAAATGATAACGCATTGTAAGAGGCTGATTGGTGACTTCCGTCTAGATCGGATCGGGCGTTTGGTATCTAATTCCTGGTGACCTCTGATTGATACATTGACATCATATTGAAATTGCTGCAGAAAACGCAAAAGGAAATTGTAATGTATTGCCAACCTTCGAGTTTCGAAGTGGATTGAACTGTTCAATCAATTAATTTGACAACACAATGTTTATATGAAGTTTTGCATAAAAAATGCGTTTATTAATGTGATGAACAGTTAGAAAATAATTTATATCGGTTTTGAAAAGTTTATAAATGAGATTTGTGAATATATGAAAGGACTTTCGTTCGAATAAGAACAAAGTCGATTACTGAGAGCAGATCTATTTTGCATTTTGGTTTGTTTTCATTCTAACACTGCTGCACAGCATCAATTTTGGTATCGGAGCCAGTTACAGGTGTTGCAGCAAATATGCTGCCAAGGAGAGGAGTTGGTCGAGGAATTGGTCGAGGGAGACCAGAACCAAATGCAGTCCTGATAGAAGAAGTGCGAAGACTGCGTGAACGAATGGAGACAATGGAAACAACCCAGAGAAGAGCGCCTGATGAGGGAGCTGAAAGTTCTTCAGAAGAATCTGAGGAAGATGTGGAAGCAGAAGAAGAGAATGAAAATGTTAAATTCATGAAGATGTTGGCGAAGGTTGGAAGCAAACCCAAAATAGAGATTCCTATGTATGAAGGGAGTCTGAATGCCGAGGAGCTCATGGATTGGATCAGATCCATAGATCAGTACTTCGATTATGAAGAGATTGAAGAAAATAAAAGGGTAAATTTGCAGTCACTAGATTGAAAGGTCACGCAGCCATTTGGTGGGACGAGTTACAAACATCAAGAACGAGAAAGGGGAAATCTAAGATCAAGCAGTGGGATAAAATGGTAAGCAAAATGAAAGCCAAGTTTTTGCCTAAAGACTATCATTTGAATCTTTTTAAGCAGATGCAAAATCTGAAGCAGAAAGGAATGTCTGTTAAAGAATATACTGAAGAATTTTACAGGTTAAGCATCAGAACAGGGCATGTAGAAGATGATTTGGAGAAAGTAGCCAGATATGTTAATGGGCTAAGGTATGAGATCCAAGATGAGATTAGCCTGTTAAGTTTGAAAACTGTTGAGGATGCCTATCAAGCAAGTTTGAAAGAAGAGGAGAAAATAATGCGAAAACAGAGTCAAAGAAACAAAGGAAAGAGCTCAGCAAGAGGTAGAGGATATACTAGATCCAGAGGAACACAACATCAGTTTGAAGCAGGAAGTTCAAGCAGCAGATCACCACAGGTGGGTGAATCTAGTAGAGGGAGATTCGCGCCCAGAGGAAGAGGGTGAGGAAGAGATGTTAGGTGTTATACCTGTGGAGAATGGGGACATATGTCGCGGGACTGTCCTCATAACAAATCAGCAAGCCAGAGAGGTGAAAATGTGGCTGAGGCAGAGCCGGAACCACCTCGACTTGTAGAGAAGGAAGAACCACCGGAAGAAGGTGAATCATTACTGCTCAGAAGAACTTTGCTGAGATCAGAAAAAGAGATTGGAGAACCTGCGCAAAGGAAGAACTTGTTCAGAACTACATGCAAATCAAAGGGTAAGTGCTGTAAGGTTATAATTGATAGCGGGAGTACTGACAATATTCTGTCTACAGAGATGGTTGAAAAGCTTGGGTTAACAAGGAAAGTGCATCCTGCACCTTACAAAGTATCTTGGCTTCAGAAGGGTCATCAAGTCATCGTGACAGAACAGTGTAATGTGGAAATGCAGATTGGCACATACAGAGATGTGATTTTATGTGACATAATGCCCATGGATGTATGTCATGTGTTATTGGGGAGACCATGGCAATTTGACCGAAAGGCGATTCATGATGGAAGAAGAAATACATACACCATAGAAAAGGATGGAGTTAAACATACGTTGCTGCCAGTGAAGAATGATGCTGATAAAGAGCTGCCTGAAAATAGTATTATGTTGATGAGTGGCAAAGAACTGCTACAGGAGGTTGATAAAAACGAAGAGGTGCATTTTGCTATCGTGGGGAGACCAAAGGTAATTTTAACCTCCACAAATTTAAATGATTTTCCTGAAGAAATTCAATCTGTGTTAAATAATTACATGGACATCATTGTGGATGAATTGCTGAATGAATTACCACCGATTAGAAGTATAAGTCACCATATCGACTTAATACCAGGAGCAATTCTACCTAATAAAGCTGCATATAGATTAACTCCTCAGGAAAACGCAGAAGTTGCAAGACAGGTTCAAGAGCTGATGGACAAGGGGCTGATTCGAGAAAGTCTGAGTCCGTGTGCTGTGCCAATGGTGCTTAGTCCGAAAAAGGGAGGAGAATGGCGCATGTGTACCGATTCCAGAGCTATCAATAAGATAACAGTCAGGTATAGATTTCCTTTGCCCAGAATGGATGATTTAATGGACTGTTTAAGTGGATCCAGGTATTTTACAAAGATAGATTTAAAAAGCAGATATCATCAGATCAGAATTAGGGAAGGTGATGAATGGAAAACGACGTTCAAAACAAACAGTGGATTGTATGAGTGGTTAGTGATGCCTTTTGGGCTCACTAATGCGCCCAGCACATTCATGGGACTAATGAACGAGGTTCTGAAAGAATATACAGGTAAATTTGTTGTTGTTTACCTTGATGATATTCTAGTTTTCAACAAAAGTAAAGAGGAACATTTGGAACACTTGAAGTTAGTTTTGAAAACTCTGCAGAAAGAGAAACTACTAATCAATCTGAAGAAATGTAGTTTCATGAAAGAGGAGCTGGTATATTTGGGATTTGTGATTTCCAGAGACGGTTTGAAAATGGATCCGGAGAAGGTACAAGCAATCAAAAACTGGCCTACTCCCAGAAGTGTATTCGAGCTAAGAAGTTTCCATGGACTTGCTAGTTTCTACCGAAAATTTATAAAGGGGTTTAGTCAAGTTTGTGCACCAATCCTTGAGACAATTAGAGAGGTCAATCAGCCATTTCAGTGGACAGAAGCAGCTGACAGGAATTTTAATTTGCTGAAAAAGAAGATAACAGAAAAGCCTATTCTAGCATTGCCAAATTTCGAGAAAGTCTTCCAAGTGGAAAACGATGCAAGTGGAGAAGCAGTTGGTGCGGTGCTAAGCCAAGAGAAAAGGCCGATAGCATATTTCAGCGAGAAGTTAAATGATGCAAAGAAAAAATATTCTTCTTATGATAAAGAATTTTACGCTATTGTGCAGGTATTGAAAAAGTGGAGGCATTACTTGCTGCCGAAGGAGTTCATCTTATATTCAGACAACCACGCTTTGCAGTTTATTAATAATCAGCCAAAGCTAAGTCAGAAGCACGCCAAGTGGGTGGAATTTCTGCAAAGTTTCACTTTTGTAATAAAGCATAAAAGTGGTAAGTCTAATAAAGTGGCGGATGCATTAAGCAGAGTAAGTTTTCTTTTGCAAGAATTTAAAGTGGGTGTTGTAGGTTTTGATGAAATGATAGAAATGTACAAGGATGATGAGGATTTTAAAGACATCTACACAACAGTGCAGAATCCGGTGAGCCATAACAGAATTCAATGGATGGACTACCTTATTCAAGGAGGCCTGTTATTTAAAAGCAACAAATTATGCATTCCTAAATGTTCCATGAGAGAGAACATCATTAAAGAGAAGCACAGTGGAGGATTGTCTGGTCATTTTGGACAAGATAAAACTTTCGCTCAGGTGAATGCTTTTTATTATTGGCCTAAAATGCAAACTGATGTTAAAAAGTTTGTTGAGAAATGTAGGGTATGTCAGTATGCCAAAGGAAGGAGTCAGAATATCGGTCTATATCAGCCATTTCCCATACCAAATCGACCATGGGATGCAGTGAGTATGGATTTTGTTCTGGGTTTACCAAAAACTCAGAGAGGAAATGATTCTATTTATGTTGTTGTAGACAGATTTTCTAAAATGGCCCATTTTATTGCTTGTAAGAAGACTAATGATGCCACACACATAACAAACTTATTCTTTTCAGAGATTGTAAGATTGCATGGTTTGCCTGTAACTATTGTATCAGATCGAGACACTAAATTTGTAGGGCATTTCTGGAGGACACTTTGGAAGAAACTGGGAACTAAACTCAGTTTTAGTTCAGCTTACCATCCTCAGACAGATGGAAAAACTGAAGTTGTAAACAGAAGCTTGGGAAATATATTAAGAAGTTTAGTACATCAGAATCCCAAACAGTGGGATTTGGCATTAGCCCAAGCTGAATTTGCTTACAATGACACACCAAACCGAAGCACTGGAATGAGTCCATTTCAGATTGTCTTTGGAATGCATCCGAGAGGAGTATATGAGCTAAGAGACTTGGGGAAACAAGAAGCCAGAAGTGCAAGTGCTGAAGATTTTGTTGAAAAAATGCAGAAGTTACAGGAAGAGGTTAAAGGTAAACTACAGGAAAGCAGCAAAAGATACAAGCAGAGAGCAGATTTGAGAAGGAGAGAAAAAGAGTTTCAGGTAGGAGATTTGGTCATGGCATATTTGAGGAAAGAGAGATTTCCTACAAAGACTTATAATAAGCTGAAACTGAAGAAGATAGGACCCTGTAAAATCAAAAGGAAATTTTCAGCAAATGCATATGAGATTGAGTTGCCGGAAGGGATCGGAATATCCCCCATTTTTAATATTGCAGACTTGTATCCATTCAGAGAGGCAGAAACAAAGTTGCAGACTGAAGCTACAGGTGATGAAGTTCAAACTGTGGATTGGGAAGAACACGTACCAAAAACATCCAAGAAAGAAGTTGAAGCTATTTTAGATCAAAGGATATCCAAGAAAACTCGAGGGCAGACATATTTTCAGTATCTTGTCAAGTGGAAGGAGTAGCCAATGGAAGATTCCAGTTGGTTGACAGCATCTGAATTGCAGAAATACGGAACAAATCCTGAAAGTTTAAAGAATCAATCTTTTCTTCTCCGGGAGTCTGATGTAGGAGCATCGGAACTAGCCAGCAATGTGGAAAAGTGTCCACATGTTGTGGCTTGACAGGGTGAATTTCATTTCTGTTTGTTAAATTTCAGTTTTACTAAGGAGGTCGATTCCTCACATAGTTTGTTATTATTGTGATAAATGCAACTGTTTTATTTGAGATTTAGTGATAATATTTATTAAATGAGTGTAACCGTGAGTGAAAGGATAGGAGATTTTCTTTAAAAATAGGAGATTATGTTAGCTGTTTGTTAGAGCAATTAGTGGAGGAAATATAGAAGAAAATGTAATAAGCGAGGAGATCCTTCGCAGAGTAAGGTGGTGTGTTTTTTTTTTAGATGGGCGAAAAGCTCATAATAATGAGAGAGACTGTGTTTTGAAAAAAGACGAGATCGTTCTTGTGAAAAGGGATCAAGGCAATTTTCTGTTCTACTACTGTTTATGAATAAAAGTAGTGTGTGCACCCAATGTATGTTGGCTGTGAAGATTGATATGGGTGTTTTTTTTATGAATTGTTTGAATTGTGGCAATTTGGGTATTTAGTTAAATCGTAATTCCTCATGATTGAGGTAACTTGAGAAAGGCGAATTGTGAGCTAGAACAGTGTCTAACCTAGAACTTGTGTAAACAACTCCACAGAAATTCTGAACAGTTCGATTAATATTAATTAGTTTTGAAATTGTCAGATCCGCTTAATTCATCTTGTCGGAGCAGTTGAATGTCAGTTGATCCGATTGTGCAGTGTTTTAATTGTCAGATCCACTAAATCGTGAGGAGCGGAAATAGAATTATCTCCTGTTATCAAACAGTTCAGAAAGTTTTATTTAATGAGCGATATCACCTCAGATTTGATTAATCTGTTAAATGCTTATGCTGCGTAATTGTGATCGCATTGGAGCGCGAGAGATCTCCATATCTCACCATATCGGGACTCAAAGGATTATCAATCCAGTTAGAAATTAATTCGTGTCTAGAATTTTATCACGTCGGCGCTGAGTTAGAGTTAATAGTCTGGGTGTTAAAGAAATTGGCGTTTCTGACTAGATCGGGTCGGAACCTTTGGAGCAGTGAAATGATAACGCATTGTAAGAGGCTGATTGGTGACTTCCGTCTGGATCGGATTGGGCGTTTGGTATCTAATTCCTGGTGACCTCCGATTGATACATCGACATCATATTGAAATTGCTGCAGAAAACGCAAAAGGAAATTGTAATGTATTGCCAACCTTCGAGTTTCGAAGTGGATTGAACTGTTCAATCAATTAATTTGACAGCGCAGTGTTTATATGAAGTTTTGCATAAAAAAGGCGTTTAGTAATGTGATGAACAATTAGAAAATAATTTATATCGGTTTTGAAAAGTTTATAAAGGAGATTTGTGAATATATGAAAGGACTTTCGTTCGAATAAGAACAAAGTCGATTACTGAGAGCAGATCTATTTTGCGTTTTGGTTTGTTTTCATTCTAACGCTGCTGCACAACATCAAATTGACTTGATGTCAAGGTACCATCAACTAAGAATTAAGGAATAGGACATCTACAAAAGATCATTTAGAACTTAGTATGGTCATTATGAGTTTGTGGTAGTACATTTTGGCTATCCAATGCATCATGTGCTTTTATATGCCTTATGAATGATGTTTTCGAAATGATTTGGAAAAGTTTGTTATTTTATTTTTGGATGACATCCTAGTGTACTCCAAATATGAAGAAGAACATGAACAAAATTTAAGGATGGTAATGTAGGTACTCAGATATTGTCAGTCTCACAGGAAGGGGTGGAAGTAGATCTAGAGAAAGTAATAGTTATTAAAGAGTGGAATACACCCAAAAATGTGACAGAGGTCATATACTTCATGGGGTTAGCAAGATACTACAAGGGATTTATTGAGGAATTCTCAAAATAGAAAATCCTATCACTTTTTTGCAAAATGAGGGTTTGAACTTTGAGTGATCTAATAAATGTGAAGAGGCAAACCAAAATTTGAAAATGTTATTATAAAGTGCACCATTATTAAGAATATCCAATAGAAATGATAATTTTATTGTTTGCACTAATGCGTGCAAGGAAGGGCTTGGATGGATCCTCATGCAAAATGGGGATGTAATATGTTATGAGTCAAAAAATCCAAAGAAGTATGAGAAAAATTATGACACTCACAATTTATAATTGGTAGTCATTATACCTGCCTTGAAAATGTGATTGTTTTACCTCATGGGGAAATATTTGAATTGAGAACAACTATTAGTGGCCTGAAGCACTTATTTGGAAAACCAACTTTGAATGTCAAACAAATTAGATGGCTATGATTTCTATTTGATTATGATTTTTAAATCAAGCATATAAAAGGAAAAGAGAATAAGGTGGTTGATATACTCAACAGAAGGGTGCATACAATGTGCTATAACTTATTTTTACTCCTTTAGATTTTGTAAATTTATCTTAATTTCAAATAGAAAAATAAAAATAAAAATAGAAGCAAAAAAAATAAGAAAAAGAAATAAAACAATCAAAACAAGTGATGAATAAAAAATTATAAGAAATAAGAAAAGGTATTTTAAAAAAATATAGATGAAATTAAAAAAATAATACATATATCCCATGGTTAGCGCGCAAGTCTAAATGTCGCTTTATTTATTTATTTTATCATATTATTATAATCCTTTGTGTTTATTTTAGAAAAAATACTATTAAATTTGTAATAAGGTTGAAATGACATTTTTTCGGGTAGTGATAATGCCAGATCTATTTTGAATGGACGAGGTCACACCCGCCTAGATCAATGAACCCCAATCAATCACGAGAACCCATGTAGTGTTGACGGCTAAGAGAGGGGGGGGGGGGGGGGTTCCGCAAAGTGGTTTTTCTGATCCATTTGTTGGGTATGTGGAAATATCGCATCAATTGTAGTACCGACCTCATGAAAACCGTTTACCATCCATAACTCCCTCGTGTAAACCACACTGTCGGTCTTGCCTTCCCGCCACTAGCTCCTCCGTAATTTTATCCCTCCTACTAGCATATTCCTTACTTAACTGCTTCTATCCCTCTCGCAAAACTTCCAGATGATTGTTGCCATCCTTCCCACTAACATTCCTCTTCATTAAAATTATACGCTCCAATAATGGTTAGACTATTCAAACCGTTATCCGCTCCATAATAAAATATTTTTAGCTGTTCAAACCAGCCATTTGATTTAGGCTATCGCTACAATTCAGAGAACGCTTCTACAAGAGAAATTTCACGAGATAGCTACCTCCAATTATCATCTTCAGCCTGCAATAATTATACAACTGGGTAAATTCTTATCAATTATCTCAGTAAATTATTTTCCTAATGGCTTCTCATAAGGGGAAATAACAAATGGTTACAAATAACCCCTTGATACCTCCTGTGATCAACCTACATGAACTCCCATTAGTAGATACTCACTTTAAAATTGCATAAACCAATTGTGAATTTGATCTATACAAACTTCACAATTGGGCTTTTCAAAAGTATGAATATTTTAGTGATGAATTTTGGTTTTGGGAGTCCCTATTACCTAAATTTTGTTTCCCACAAACCTATCACTTTCCAAGACTCGTTTCCTAGTGTGAAACTCGGTATCTACCTAGCCGAAGAGATGTAATAGCCCAAAAAAATGAGACCCTTTTCTATGTGACTTTTGAACCAATTTTCAAAGCCCTCTAGTTAAATCCTCAAGAACCTTTGCATCCATTTTCCACTGATGCATTAATGGAAATTTATCAAAAGCTATCATTTTCAGACATAGCTCATATTTTTGAATATTTCTTTCCTAAGGATTATGAGTTACCCAATACCAATTCTACCTATTCAACTACTATGCTCCTTGAAATGTCTAGGCAAGTTATTTCATTATTGTATTTTTTATTAGGATATCCCAACGATCAATGGGTTGATGAAGTCATTTTGGGTTTTCTATCAGTATTTTCCTCGGGTAAAAAGCCTTCAGTAATGTTCAATTATAGTCAATTTTTATCCGATGCAATCCATGATCAATTCTTAAAGTTCAGTGCAGAAAGTTCCTTCAAATATCAATCAATACTGGTTTAATTGTTTCTATATCATCAGTCTGAAAGGTTTAAGTTCCCTTTGAAAAAGTTAGATGCTACTGGTAACCCTCAGTCAACCATTCACTCGACATCACCAGTGAGAAAGGACTCTGAATAATTCTCATTTAGTGATTTTGTTAACCAATTTATGTATGTGGACTTTTTTTTACTAAATAGTGATGATGTTCCTAGAGTTTCAACTAAGATAAAGAGAATTTTACATCTGAGTGAACAAACCAAAACTAGAGACTGGTATTTATACAAGAATTTTACTGAAATTAGGATTTATGGATGTGAGTTACAACCATACAATTTTCCCGTATTCCTGCCAATGAGATTTTTTTCTCTTAAATATATTAGGGAAATGATGAATGTAGATGAGGTTCATTTTGTTTCTAGGAAAGAAAAAGACCAATTTAAATTGAAAGCACAATTTGGCCCTTTTATAGTCAACACAAGAGCCGTAGAGAAAGAGGTTGATGTTTTATTGAAACATATCAATTTCAAGTTGAGTTTCAACTGGTCTTATGACCCTTTGGGAATTATATCATCAGTAATATTTGCACAGAATTCAACACCTTATACCCATATTCTCAAACTAGAGATTGAGAAGTTTGCAAATAAAGATGATTTGGAAGAGAATACCTTGCAGGAAGTGGAAGAAATAATTACTAGTCAAACAATATTAGAGATCCCAAAGACTACAAAGGAGTTAATAAGGCCAGGAGAGTGACTCACCATCAAGGTCAGATTTGCATCAAACAATTTTTAAAGTTATGAAAAGAAGGAAGACAACAACAACAAAAAACGAGGAGGACAAACCCTCAGAAGTCTAAAATTCTGAAGGACCTTCTAAGACTGTGTTCGCAGGAAAATCACCATTCTCCCTACAACAAATAGAGGAGACCAAGAAAGTTTCTTCTTTTCCTTTATCTCCTTCTTCAATAATCTCTAGTATATTTTCCAGATTTCTAGAAATAAAAAAGAAGAATGAAGCACTCAAGACTTCAACATATGCATAGTTTTGGCAGAAATCATCCACAACACAAAACATGTTACTTTCAACATTATCCAATGATAAGGGACAATTCCAATTGGCATTTCTAGAGCCAAAGATCCTTATACCAAAGACAACTGAGGATTATAAAACTTCCTTGTTTTCTTTTGACACTAAATAGATTCATCCTATAGATCAAAACAATCTACATAGGAAAGCATGGGAGATGATTTACACATCCTTGACTGCAAGTTCTACTATGGCATCTTCTAACCTACAAGCATCGTTAAATAACATTCATTCTAAATTAAATCTAGAAAAAATGTTTTCTCTAGCTAAGGATACAAGAATCAACGGACTTTAAGATCTGGTTTTAAAATTAGGACTAGATCCTAATTATGTTAAGGCAGTGGAAGAGATAATCAAGCATAGAAATGTTGATATTCAATGAATAAGGAAAAAATTGAATTTTTCCACCTCTGAACATCCACAAGCACAAGAATTTGGCCAGTTAGACAAGGAAAAAGAAAACATGCTTGAAATGATTGTTGAAAAGAACATGAAAATGTATAAAATGGAAACTAAAATGGAAAAATTGATCAAGGAAAGAGAGCAACAAATCAATTTTACAGCAGGCACTTCCATAGTGACAACTTCTATAGAAGGTACATTTACAACAATAGTGGTCACAACAGAGACACATCCTATTGATAAAAATTCAGCAGAGAAATTATCTAGGGCTATCGAAGATTAATCTTTGAAAGATAAAGAAATTGAGAAACTCAAAGTGCAACTTGAAAAGGTTCAATAAAGTAAAATCAAAACTCATAATGCATACTTGGATGAAATTCAAAATAATTTCAAGTTAACTAAGCAATTAGAAGTTTATGAGAATGAATCATTGATTGCACAAACTTTATCTCAAGCCAAAGAAAATATTTGGATTGATATTAATGCATCTATAACATATTTATGGCCTTCTATTGAAATTATATTTGAGCAAGAAGATTTGTTACAAATATCTAAAGCAGCAGTAGAAGAAATCAAAGAAGATTTGGACCATTAAACAGGGGATTCTACAAGGATAATTAAATTTTTAAACTCCAAAACAAAGGATGAACTTTAAGAGTTTAGGATTGAAGATAGAACTGAAGTAGTATTAGAGGGAAGAAAAGTTTTGAAAAAAAGGAATTTGATGTTTCAGCTCGAGAATAAATGTCAAATATTAGAAGCTCAAATTAAGAAATTCCACAGAACGTTCAATGCTCTGCTTCAAAAATGACTCCCAGGTTTGCAAGGTATAGGTGGCCAATTGATTCCACTTGAATATTTTCAACATAGGCTACATGAGATAGCTTCGGAAAAAACCAAGTTTTCCAAAATAAAAGGGATTATAAGTGGTAAAGATTTCATCGAAGGCTTAGATTATGATTTAGTCATTCATCATGAAATTAAGCATTTATTTCAAACTAGTCCTACTTTTGAAAAATATACTGAAGTCGATGAGTCATAGAAAGTTAATAAAATTTTCTATCACAGATGATAAGAGATGAGATAAAATATGTGAGCTCATCAAATATAACAAAATGCTAAATTTTAGTAACCAAAAGCCATAATAACAAGAGCAGACAACATATTATCAGGAGAAACGAACAAAAAAATATATTTCTAAGCAACAACCATATAACAACATTCCTCAAAATTTATGCAGGGTGTTCAAATCAGTTAAGATTTGTTGTTTTCAGTGAATCTATTTTTGTAAATATACAAATTAGTTTGGATGATATTTTAGTTTGTAATAAATTTTGATTAAAGTCTAGATATTTTGAGTTGAACTTTATAAGTATTTTTTAATTCAAAGGAAAAAGGGTTGAACCCTTGTGATGAACCAATGATATGACTGTAATTTTCTAAGCTATTTTTGAAGATAATAGAAGGATTGTGTATTCATATTGAGCAAATTGTTTATCTTTGTGAGTTCTTCTAGTTATTCGATTATGTTTCCATTTTTTTTTGCACATGTTAAAGGTAACATAGGAGTTCTGGGTAATATTAGATTGAGTGTCAATCTCTCTGAAATCCAATAGCAAATTTATAATAATTTGAAGAGATCAATTAACTAAAATTTCTGTATTGGTTAATTCATGTACATATTTTAATTGCTGCCTTCTGTCATCTCTTGAATATGTTCTGTTTGGCTATAGAATTTTTCTTTATGCATCTAATGTATATGATAAGTTAATTTTTTAGTATGAATGTTTAGTAAGTTATATATCTTTTAAGTTATTATTTTCAAATCAATCTGAAGATTAAGTTTGCTAGGAATGAAGAATCAACCCTTCTATTTTCTCAGAAATACTTAGGATCTACATCTATAAAAGTTCAAAGCATTGGTCATCCAATTAAAATCAAACGTTACTTAGATGCTCTGGCACAGTTCCTTATCCCAGAACTGTCTACAAAGGAACAACATCAGATTAGCGTTGTTGCTGGGGAACGAAGTTTGAAGTTAATTTTCCCTGGGACAACGATGAGAATTGCCTCTTAATGGTGCATAAGAGGTCAGTAGGCTAAAATAATTCACCTGGCTACTTCAAATTTTAAAATATGGCTTCACGCAGGCACACCAAATCTCAGTCAGATCCATAACTTCTCTCTGCTTTGTCAGATCCAGAGAAACTTGTGAGAATTGCATCTATTAGACAAAGGTTAGAGGCCTCTGTTGCTGCTTCTACCTTTGTTTTACCTAAATTTACCTCACAATATGACTCTTTTTAGTTAACTCCAATACCTGGTTAATCATGAGATATTCCTCCTAAGGTTTTAAAACTCCTTTCTAAAGGAGTAGATCTAGAATCCGCATTATTAGTTCATCAACTTGAGACCTTTGAAGTTCCTTCCCCTCATTTAGAACTATCTGACACCGAAGAAGATCTAAAACTTACCCTTCTTGAATTTAAACTAGTTGATTTTATATCCTCTGTGATAGACACTTTCCCTTCAAATTCTACTAAACCTGAAGAGGAACTTAGTATTTATACTAATTCTATAGATTTTGAAGATTTGGAAAGGGAGGTTTATAAAGTTTAAAAACTAGTCATTAATCCTCAATTTTTTCAAAAACCTAAATTTCCACCATAGTCATCTTCCAATAAAGTTGTTTATCCAAAAAATACATCTTCATTAAAACATCAAATGACTGGTATTAAACCAATTGTGACAACACGATATGAAACATGATTTCTTCCACCAGCAACTCAACTTCATGATTTTCCTAATGGGTATTTAAATCATTTACCTATATTTCATGGAGAAACATGACCTATTGTTGAATACCACTTAACTTCATTCCTTGACTTTGCTGACAAAATGAATATTGAACATGAAGATATTTACACTAGACTTTTTATTCAATCATTAGAAGGAAATGTCAGAATTTGATTTAGATAGCTTCAAGCTAGTTCTATAAATTGATGGGCTGAATTAAAAAACCTTTTCAAGAACAAATGGGGAATTAAAAAGGATCTTGTCTACTATTTAACAAAATTTGAATATTTAAGAAGGAATCCTAGTGAGCTTGTTACTGATTTTATTTAGAGATTTAATAAAATTTATAACAAAATGCCCCCAGATTGTAAACCTCCAGTCACTGCAATTAAGGTTAGGTTCTCTAAATAATTTGAGGATATTTTGGATGTAATTCTTAGAGAAAGGAAGTCTGAAACTTTATTAGATATGAAAACAAACACAATTGAAGTGGAAGTTAATAGGTTAGGATCTAGTAAATTGAAAGCTAAGACAAAAAAGGATGGAAAGAAAATCAAAGCTAGAGAATAAAGTACATCATCATCAAAAGCTAAAGATGAAGAACATAAAATTGATGAAATAACTTCTTTACTAAGGAATTTTTCTAATAGAATTTCAAGAATTGAAGCTCAACCTAGAGTAACCCAACAAGTTGCAAACATGCCACAAGTTGCAAACATTTTCAACCTCAATTCTTGCAAAGGCCAAATGCTGATCAACAAATTCAATCTCCATTAATGATTGATGATAAAGATACTGAAGAAATTGTTCTTGTTGTCACAAATGATATCAATTGTTTTGAAGATCCATATTCTAATTATTTTATTATTCCAACCAGTCAAGATCATTCACTTGCTCAAAATCAAGAAACCTCTAAAGTTTCAAAATATCAAGATTTTTTTTTTGAATTTCTTATTGCAAAATTGAATAGAAGGTATGACTTAAGACCTAGGCAAGGACCTAGTATACCTCTAATTTTTTTATACCTTTGATGAACCTCGAGTAAAAAAATTTGAAACACAAACATCATAAATCCAACCACAAAATCAGTTACAATAACAACTTACTATTGAAAAATCTATCTCGAGTATTTTAAATGTTGAAAA
The DNA here is from genome assembly GCA_034641835.2 of Pinus albicaulis. Taxonomy (NCBI): domain Eukaryota; kingdom Viridiplantae; phylum Streptophyta; class Pinopsida; order Pinales; family Pinaceae; genus Pinus; species Pinus albicaulis. The sequence goes on along the minus strand of CM076580.1, from coordinate 1,634,225,171 downwards.
GGAGTTAGAAAAGGTTAAAATTCAAATTCCCTTATCTGAACTCTCTAAGGATCCAATTTATAAACATCAATTTTCTAAATGGATCCAATCTTCCAGTGTAGATGCAGAAGGGGATGTCATTGGTTTATAGGATGAAAAACCTTTAGTTGTTTTTGGTCCTAGTTCTGACATAATTGATGAAAGTGTTACTCCTTTTTATGTCACGTTGAAATTTAATGATTATATTTTGTATAATTGTATGTTATATTTTGGGCTTCACATAATTTAATTCCTTTCCCATAATTTAATGCCTAAAGTAATCATGGATCAACTCCAACTACAAATTACGAGACCATATCATGATTTGTACACTTTTGATTCCAAGAAAGTACCTTTCTTGGGATTAATTAAGGATCTAGTTGTAACACTTGCTCAAATACCTGTCAAGAGTATAGTATTGGACATAGTTGTTACATAAATTCCTCCAAAATTTGGAATGTTATTGTCAAGATCTTGTTGTGAAAAGTTGGGAGGAAGTCTACAAATGGACATTTCCTTTGATACGATCCCATAAATATTTTTCAAACTAAGAATCATAGGCTTAGAGCTTATAGGAATTAAGTATGGTATTGTATAGAAAATTATTTTCAAGCCTGCAATATCGCATCAATCCAAAGAGAAGAAAATATCCATGTTGATGCTTTGGAAATTTTTGCTAGTTCTTTCAAAATTCTTGATCCTCTATAATTACAATACGAAATTGAAGTAAAATATAGACCTTACATTCCTGGCAATGTAAACTACTGGCAATTTTTTGAAGATGATGAGCAGTTAATTTTTTTTTTAAAGCATTAGATGAATTTTCTGTACTTTAATGAAATCAAATCAAATGAGGATGATGAAGATTCACATTTAAAACGTAAAATTGTTGACAATGATATCATTCAATTATCAAATAATTATATTCCAAAAGGCTTGGTACCCATTGATTTTTTTTTGATCATAATGATGTCTCAAAAACTTCAATGCTAAATTCACAACAAGAAGGTGTTCAAGATTGCAATATTTGTACCTCTGAAGAAATCAGAAATGTTACAATTTTAGCATCATTGCCTCAAGAAATAAAAGATAAATACATAAATATTTTCAAAATTTATAGAGATGTATTTGCATGGTCATATGAAGAATTAAAAACCTATGAAACAACCATTATTGAACATAAAATACCTATCAAACCAGAAGTTAAACCATTTTAGCAGAAATTAAAAAGAATAATCCAATCTTACTTCCAATCATAGATAAAGAAGTAAAGAAGCTATTGGATGCAAAAATATTTGTTCCCTTAAGGTATTCTGAATGGATAGCGAAGCTAGTACATGTTAGGAAGAAAAATGGTGAAATAATGTTGTGTGTTGACTTTAGGAATTTGAACAAATTGTCTTTATAAGATAATTATACATTACCAAAAATGGACCAATTACTTCAAAGAGTATCAGGATCAAATAAGATTTCAATGTTAGATGGTTTTTTTGGATATAACCAGATTATGGTTAGTTAAGAAGACAGAGAAAATACAACATTTACAACTCCACGGGGCACATTTATGTGTGCCAAGATGCCATTTGGTTTAATCAACATTGGAGAAGCATTTCAAAGAGAAATGGATTTGGCATTTTTTGGTAAAATAAATAATTTATTGTCATTTATATTAACGATTTAATTGTCTTTTCTGATTTTGATGAAAAACATTTGAAACACTTGAGGAAATTTTTTGAAAGATGCAGGAAATATGGGATTTCTCTTAATCCCAAAAAGTCACTTTTTGTAATGAAAGAAGGAAATCTATTAGGACATATAATTTCAAAGGAAGGAGTTTTTATTGATCCTAAGAGAGTTTCAACAATTCAGATAATTGGTTTTTCCTAGAAACAAAAAGGAAATTCATGCATTTTTAGGGAAGATGTTTTTTTTAAGAAGATTTATACCTAATTATGTTGATATCGTGAAAGATATTATTAACATGATCAAGAAAGATAAGGAAGTTAAATGGATAGTCGAAGCAATTTATTCTTTTTCACAAATCAAAAGGAAATTTCAGAAGCTCTAGCACTAGCCAGTCTAGATTACATAAAATTGTTTAGTATATTTTCCTTTGCCACAGATATTACCATATCAGTTGTTTAATAAATAATGATCAACATGTGAAACCAATGCAGTAAAAACAATTCTAACTTAGCCTGACATAGATGGAAAAAGAGGAAGATGGATTGCTAAGATACTTGAGTTGTATCTAGATATCAGACCTACCAAGTTGCTGAAAGGATAAGGTTTAACTAAAATTCTGGTTGAATAAAATTGTAATATACTTGGTATCAACGCTATTATGAAAATTTCAGGTGAGAAGAATCCACAAGAGGTTTCTTCCAATGCAAATCCTATTTCTCTTCCTTTACATATTGATGAGAAATTTTTAATTTCATATTGGTATAAAGACATAGTTCATTTTCTTCGTGATTTTGAGTATCCTCTTGAATTCACAAAGAATCAATGCAAATATCTTAGACTCAAGGCCATGAAGTATTGTATCATAAATGAAAATTTTTATTGGAAGGATCCTTTGAATATCGTTTTATTATGTTTCAGTAAGAATGAAATTGAAGGGGTAATTTTGCAATTTCATGAGGGGATTTGTGGAGGACATTATGCTTGGAAGGAAACTACATACAAAATTTTAAGAGAAGGTTTATATTGGATGAAATTATTTGCACAGGTTGGAGCAAAGGTGATAAGTTGTATCCCATGTCAGATATTTACTGTAAAACAAAGGCTAGTAGCACTTCCCCTTATTCCAGTTTCAGTTGAAGCTCCTTTATTACAACGGGGATTAGATTTTATAGGAGAAATAGTTCTAGCTTCCAACAATCAACATAGATGGATATTAAAAACTACTAATTATTTTACCAAGTGGCTAGAAGAAATTCCTATTAAGAATGCAACTAATACAATGGCAGTAAAATTCATTGAAGAAAACATTTTGTCCAGATTTGGTTGCCCAAAAGAAATTGTTATAGAAAATTCTCAATATTTCAGTAGTATAAAAATAATAGAATTATGTCGGAAATATCATATTAAATTACATTCTACATGTTATTATCCCCAGGGTAATGGGTTATTAGAATCATCAAATAAAATTCTGGTTAAAGTCATTAAGAAAGTATTGGAAGATCACAAAAGGAGTTGGGAAAATCATCTCAAATATGCAGTGTGGGAAAATAGAGTTTCACCTAAAGATCTATTTTTAAATATCCTTTTCAAATTGTATATGGGATTGAAGCAATTTTCCCAACACAGTTAGCATTTCCTGTTATGAAGTTTTTGCAGGAGTCATACAAAGAAGCTTATGATTTTTCTAGGAGAATTAATCAAATCATTGAGCTGAATCAGGACAAAGATGAAGTTCAACATAAAATTCGACACTATCAAGATAAAATGAAAATTTTGTTTGATAGGAAGGCTACAGAAAGAGATTACAGACGAGCAGACCTAGTGATAATGTGGGATGCCAGAAGAGAGGAAAAGGCAAGCATTTAAATATTGATAATTATGGTTGGGACCTTTCAGCATTGTAGAAGTGAAGGGTAACAATACATATATTTTACAAAAAATGGAAGGAGAGTATTCTTCATTGCCATTCAATGGTCAATACCTCAAGAACTATATTAAATATTAAATACTTGCACTTTCATCATTGTAAATTTTCCGTGTTCTTTAAAATTCCAGCCTCAAAGTGTGTTTTTCACAACAAAAACTTCATAACTTGAGGAGAAGGCACATGGATCTGAAATTTCTCTGCATCCCACAGGGGGAAGTAGTCCCCAGATGGAGCCAATTTTGTAACTTATATTTACTCTATATTTTGAAATTTATCTTCATTTCAAAAAGAAAAAGAAAAAGAAAAAGAAAAGAAAAAATTAAAAATAATAAAAAGAAATGAAACAATCAAAATAAATAATGAAAAAAAAATCAAAAGAAAGAAGAAAAGGGATTTTTAAAATATATACATTAAATAAATAAAAAATACATATATCCCATAGGGATTTTTATCATATTATTATAATCCTTTGTATTTATTTTAGAAAAAGGATTATTAAATTTGTAATAAGGTTGAAATGACATTTGTCGGCTAGTGATAACGCTGGATCAATTTTTAACGAATGATATCGGGCCCACCCGTATCAACAACCCTCGATCAATTGCGAGACCCAACGCAGTGTTGACAGTTAACGGGGGGGGGGGGGTGGAGGGGGGGTCTTCAAAGCGGTTTTCCCGATCCCATTATTGGATACATGGAAATATCACATGAATTGTGGTACCCCCCTCATGAAAACAAATTACCATCAATATCCCGACCCGCAAACCACTCTGTCGTTCTGCCTTGCCGCCACTAGCTCCTCCTGCTAGCATATTGCCATACTTAATTGTTGATATCCCTCCTGCCAAATTTCTAGATTACTGTTTCCATCCTTCCCACCAAGGTTCCTCTAAAATAAAGTCATATGCACCAATAATGGTTTGACTATTCAAACTTTTATTTGCTCCATAATAAAACATTTTCATCTACTCAAACCAACCATTTGCATTTATTCTATCGCTACAATTTTGAGAACGCTTCTGCAAGAGAAATTTAACCAGACATCTACATCCAATTTTCGTCTTTAGCCTACAATCATCCTAGAACCGATTAAATTCTTATCAATTATCTCAATAAATTGTTTTCATAATGGATTCTCATAAGGGAAAAGAAAAAATGGTTATAGATAACCCCTTGCTACCTCTTGTGATCAACCTATATGAACTCCCATTAGTAGATACTCACTTAAAAATTGTAGAGGCCAATTGGGAATTCAATCTATAGAAACTTCACAATTGGGCTTTTCAAAAGCACGAAGATACTAGTGATGATTTTTTTTTTTGGGAATCCCTATTACCTCAAATTTTTTTTCCCATAGACCTATCACTTTCCACAATTCATTGCCTGGTGTGGAGCTCGGTATTTACCTAGCCAAAGAGTTGTAATAAACCAAAGCAATGAGACCCTTTTCGGTAGCTAAATCCTCAAGAAACTTTATATCCATTTGCTACTGACGTACTAATGGAAATTTATCAAAAGCGATCATTTTAAGGCATAGCTCATATTTTTGAATCTTTCTTGCTCAGAATTATGAGTTACCCAGGATCAATCCTCCCTATCCAGCTACTATGTTCCCTGAAATTTCTAAGCAGGTTATTTCCTTAGTGTCTTGTCTATTAGGATACCCCAACGATAAATGGGTTGATGAAGTCATTTTAGGTTTTCTGTCAGTATTTTCCTTGGGTAAAAATCCTCCAGTAATGTTCAATTACAACCAGTTTTTTCTGATGCAATCCATGATCAATTCTTAAAGTTCAGTGCAAAAGGTTTGTTCAAATATCATTAATTACTGGTTTAATTTTTTCTATATCATTAGTCTGAAAGTTTTAATTTCCCTTTGTAAAAGTTAGATGCTACTAGTAGCCCCTAGTCAGTCATTCACTAGACATCACTAGTGAGAAATAAATCTATATAATTATCATTTAGTGATTTTGTTATTCAATTTCTATATGTGGAAAATTGTTTAATAAATAGTGATGATGTTCCTAGAGTTTCAACTGAGATCAAGAGAATTTTATATCTGACTGAAAAAACCAAAATTGGAGACTGGTACTTATACCAGACTTTTACTTAAATTTGATTTATGGATGTGAGTTACAACCATATAAGTTGCATGTATTCCTACCAATGAATTTTTTTTCTCTTGAATATATTATGAAAATGGTGAGTGTAGATGAGGTTCATTTTGTTTCTATGAAACAAAAAGACCAATTTAAATTGAAGGCACAAGTTGGATATTTTATAGTCAACACAAGAGCTACAGAGAAAGAGGTTGATGTTTTATTGTAACAAATCAATTTCAAGTTGAGTTTCAATTGGTCTTATGAACCTCTGGGAATTTTATCATCAGTAAGAGTTGCAAAGAAGTCAATAGCTTATACCCATATTCCCAAACCATATGTTGAGTAGTTTTCAAATAAAGTTGATTGGGAAGAGAATACCTTGCAGGAATTTGAAGAAATAATTTCCAGTCAAACAGTGTTAGAGACCCCAAAGACTACAGAGAAGGAGTTAAAAAGGTAGAGGGAGAGTCAGTCTCCATCAAGGTCATATTTGCAGCAATTTTTTTTTTAAATTTATGAAAAGAAGGAAGACAATAGCAATAAAAAATGAGGAGGAAGAATCCTCAGAAGTCCAAAGTTTTGAAGGACCTTATAAAATTGTGTTTACATGAGAATCACCATTCTCACTTCAGTAGATAGAGGAGAACAAACCAATTTCTTCTTCTCCCTCATCTCCTTCTTCAAGACAACAGAGTATATTTTCCAGATTTCTAGAAATGAAAAAGAAGAATGAAGTACTCAAGACTTGAACATATGCAAAGTTTTGGAAGAAATCATCTACAACATAGAATAGGTTACTTTCAACATTATACAGTGAGAAGGTACAGTTCCAATTGGAATTTCTAAAGCCAAAGGTCCTTGTACCAAAGACAATTGAGGATTACAAAACGTCCCTATTTTCTTTTGACACTAAATAGATTCATCCTATAGATAAAATTAATCTACACAAGAAAGAAGGGGAGATGATTTACACATCCTTGAAAAGTTTTGCTATAGCATATTCTAATATGCAAGCATTATTAAATAATATTCATTCTCAATTAAAGCTATAAAAATGTATTCCCTAGCTAAGGATACAATAATCAAAGGACTTGAAGATCTGGTTTTAAAATTGGGACTAGATCCCTAAAGATGTTAAGGCAGCAAAAGTGATAATAAAGAATATAAATGTTAATATTCAAGTATTAAGGAAACCATTGAATTTTCCTACCTCTGAACATCCGCACACACAGGAAGTTGTCCTGTTAGGGAAGGAAAAATAAAACATGCTTAAAATTATTGTTGAACATAACATGCAAATATAGAAAATGGAATATGAAATGGAAAAATTGATCAAAGAAAGAGAGCAACAACTCAGTGTTACATCAGGCACTTCCACAATGAAAAATTCTATAGAATTTAATTCTATAGAATTTAATTCTATAGTAGGGACATCTATAGAAACAATGGTCACAACACAGACACATCCTACTAATCACAATTCAGTAGAGCAATTATCTAGGGCCATGGAAGATTAATATTTGAAAGGTAAAGAAATTGAGAAACTAAAAGTGAAACTTGAAAAGGTTCAAGAAAGTAAAATCAAAATTGATAATGCATACTTGGCTGAAATTAAAAATAATTTCAAGTTAAATAAGCAATTAGAAATTTATGAGAATGAATCATTGATTACACAAACTTTATCTCAAGCCAAATAAAATATCTGGATTGATATTAATGCATCTATAACATAGTTATGGCCTTCTATTGAAATTATTCTTGAGCAAGAATATTTTCTATAGAGATCCAAAGCAGTAGTAGCCGAAATCAAAGAAGATCTGGACCATAAACTAGGGGAGGCTGCAAGGATAATTAAAGTTTTAAACTTGAAAACAAAGGATGAAATTGAAGATTTTGGGATTGAAGACAGAACTGAAGTAGTCTTAGAGCCAAGAATTTTTTTACGAAAAGGAATTTGATGTTGCAGCTCGAGAATAAATTTCAAAACTTAGAAGCTCAGATTAATGAATTCCATAGAAATTTCAATTATTTGCATAAAAAAGGACTCCCAATTTTGCAAGGTATAAGGGTCCAATTGATTCCACTTGAAGATAATCAACACAGGTTACATGAGATAGCTTCAGACAAAACCAAGTTTTCCAAAATCATAGGAATTATAACTAGCAAAGCTTTCATTGTAGGCTTAAATTATGATTTATTCATTTAGCATGATATTAAGAATTTTTTTCTAACTATGCCTAATTTTGAAAAATATATTGAAATTGATCAGTCATACATAAATTTAATAAAATTTTCTATCCCAGATGATAAGAGATGGAATAAATTATGTGAGCTTATCGAATAGAACATAATGCTAAATTTCACTAACTAGAAGCCAGAAAATCAGGAGTAGACAACAGATTATCAGGAGAAAAAAACAGAAAATCATATCTCTAAGCAACAATCATCAAACAATAGTCCTCGAAATATGTGTAGAGTGTTCAAAACAACTCATTTTGTTGTTTTTCAATTTTATATTTGTAAATATCCAAATTAATTTGGATGATATTTTAGTTTGTATTTTTTTTTTATTCAAGTCTAGATATTTTATGTCGAACTCTATAAGTATTTTGTAATTCAAAGGACAAAGGGTTGAACCCTTATGATGAACCAATGACGTGACTCTAAATTTCTAATCTATTTTTGAAGATAATACAAGGAATCTGGATTCATTCTGAGCAACTTGTGTATCTCTATGAGTTCTTCTAGTTATTCGGTTATGTTTCCATTTTTATTTTTCTGCACATGTTCAAGGTAACATAGGAGTTCTGGGTAAGTTTTTTGAGTTTAAATTTCTTTAAAATCCCCTTGCAAATTTATAATTATTTAAATAGATTTGTTTGTCTTGGTTAATTCCTCTGCGTCTTTTAATTGTTGCCTTCTATCATCTCTTGAATGTGTTATGTTTTGCTATAGAAATTTTCTATACACATCTATTGTATATGATAAAATAAATTTTCAATATGAATGTTTAGTATGTTATATATCTTCTTGAGTTCTTCTTTTCAAATCAATTTGAAGATTAATTCTATTAGGAATGAAGAATCAACCCTTCTATTTTCTCAGAAATACTTAGGAATTACATCTAATTAAAAGTTAAAAGCATTGGTCATCCAATTAAAATAAAAACTTATATGTTTTGGCAAATTTTCTCAGCCTAGAACTGTCTACAAATGAACAACACAATGTATGATACAACCATAAGTATATGAAAATAAAAAAGTTTAAAAATAGAATTTTAGAGAGTGAAAATTCAAATTATTAATACATAAAAAAAAGAAGAAACTACAAAAAATTAATTTAAAACTAAAGTATAGGAATTATGAGCTAAAAGAGGATGTAATTATCAAGTATAAAAGCATAATTTATGTGCCAAATTCTCAGGAGCTGAAAAGTATAGTGCTACGTGGGATGCACAAAGGACCTTATGCTAGACACCCAAGGTACCAAAAAACAATTTTATTTTTAAAAAGTCAATGATTTTGGCTAGGTATGAAAAGGAAGGGATGATTATATAGCCAAGGTTTAGATTTCCAAAAGCTTAAGGCTAAGCATAGAAATCCAACTATACTGCTATAATGAATACCCATTCCTGAGTGGAAACTGTAGATTGTTTCTACTAATTTCATTACAAATTTGCTAAAAATTGTGAGGTAGGATGATTCCACCATGGTAGTGGTGGATAAGCTCACTAAGGCTTCCCATTTCATTCCAATTAATTCAACACACAAGTCAACAAATATTTCTTAAATTTATGAGGGAAATTGATAAGCACATGGTGTGCCTAAGGGAATCATTCCAAAAGGGATCCCAAGTTTACATCAAACTTTTGGAAAGGTTTATTCAAGGTTTTGGAACCAATTTAAACTTTATTACAACATATCATTTAGAGTCAAATGGACATACATAAAGGGTCAATTATATGATAATGATATGTTGAGAATGTATGTGATGGACGAACCATCAAAATAGAAAAATTATTTGCACTCGTTTGAAACTGCATAGAACAATGGGCATCAAACATCTTTAAACATGAGACCATTTGAGGCCTTGTATAAAATAAAATGCAACACACTTGTGAGTCGGGAAAATATAGTAGACAAGGCCATTATTGGTCCAGATTTTCTTAGATAAATGGAAGAGCGATTGGCGAAATAAAATAGAAATTAAAGGTTTCATAGAGTAAGAAGAAAAAACTATGGAGATAAGAACATGTTAAACAAGGAATTCTAGGTGGGTGACCATGTTTTCTTGAAAGTGAAGGCCAAGAAAATTTGACTGCAATTGGGGGGTTGCTCAAAGTTTGTAGCTAGGTTTTTGTGGGCCATGTTGTAATGTTTCTTGAAGGAATTTCTTGGCTGCAAAATTGCGTCAAGAAACCAACTCAGCTAGAATCTATGTTCAAGTTGGTCCTTGAACTAGAGGGGGATCATTGAAGTGTTATGATGCTTTTTAATGTTGTTCATTCTCACTGTACAACAACCTATGAAGCATAATGGATAGATCTAGGATTTATTGTATAGGTGGTTGTTTATGAGTCACAAAGCCTTGGTTAACAAATAAATCCCTCTCTTGCAGAGACTTTATCAAAGTTTCAGTGTTCAGGTATGGAATAAAAGCATATCTTGAAAGGTTTTGATAGAGGAACAAAAGAGAAATTAGATAATTAAGCATCCTCCCTAAATAATTAATCATCTAACAAGAGCATATGTATATAGGAGAATCCCTATAGCCCACATAAATACATTTAAGAGATGACAAAAAGCAACAATTTAATGACGCAGAGGTACTAATTTAAACAACTTGTTCAATTAGCTATTCTTAGTAACGATTATAAATTTGCAGTGGGTTTTCAAGGAAGTCAATCCTAAATTTAGCCTTACCCTGTACTTATGTATTACCTCAAACATATGAAGAAAAAAATTATAAAATCACTGGAAAAAACATACAAAATAAACAAATTTTGTCATGAATTGGAGCTAGAAAATTTTAATTAATAATTCTAAAATATAAGTTTTTACAAAAACAACAGGGTTTTGGCATCAAAAGCCAACCCTTTTACATTTCAAATGATATAATATATAGGAAAAACCAATCCTGAAAATGTCACTAGTCTATAGGAAACAAATTCTAATAATAAACCTAGAAATAAATACAATATTTAATTTATTGCAAGAATTTTGGAGTTGATTGAAAGTTTTGTGCCTCCAAATCTAGGAATTGTCTTACTGATTGCCTTTATTTTTGAAACTCATTGCTCACTTTTTGTCACAAATATACCTTAATCTTCTGCATGTTGATCTTTTGCCTTAGAATTTGGAGGTTGTTGAAGATGCTCCTTAAAACTCAGTTAATTAAAATTTGAAAATGATTTGGAAATCATTGATTTTTTTGTCACTCTTTAATTTTCAAAAATATTAAAAATAAGATATTTTGATAAAAAATTTTCCCAAAAAACTATAAAATCATATTTCCATATTTCCATAAAAAAAATTTATGCCCGTGGTTTTGAAAAACCATGTCTTGTTTTGACCTGTAAAACTATTATTTTATTCATGAATTTCATAAATCAAATATCAAAATATTTCCTCAAATAATATTTTCTCTATAAAACCATCCATGGTATTGAAAACCGTGTCTTGTAATACTTATTCATTGCAATATTTAATTTAGTTGTTTATGAATTTCAAAACAAATGAAATTTCATAAATAATTTTCATTTTTATGTGAAAACCATTTACTGATTAGCTTCCCATGGTTTTGAAAACCATGTCTCCTACCATGTTTGGTAAACTGTGAAAATATGTTTTCATCTCCCCCTTTTTAGTTTTGTAAAAATGTTGGATAAGAAATTATCCAAATTTTCTATTCACATGCATTTTCCTCTTTATAATTCCTTTCCTCATATTTATAGCAAAAAAAATTTATTTGTCTTCTCTATAAAATTTCATTTTCACCTTTGTAAAATTATTCCACAAGGGGAAAACATTTCATTATAACATTGGAAACTCCATAGTTTGTATTGAAATGTACCTCTGGAACATGTATCCTCAGTTAACCTCAATCTTTCACCTATAAGCACATTAAAAAAAAATAGGACTATAAAAATATTCCCTTCATTATCGCCTTCACTTTATAATTATTTACTTCACACATCTCAAGGTATTATAAATTATGGAGTTTATAATGTAACTTAGCAGCTGGTTATTGATTTGAATTTCGACCCCTAGTAATATATGGCTGATTTGACTTTCTACCTGTGGTAATATATGGTAACAAATGTGATTCTCGTACTTAGATATTTGGGTTAACCCAATATTTTTAACGTAAGTTTAATATTTTAAATAAATAATTTCATAAAAAATATATAATTATATTTTATAAAATTAAATTTATTTAAAATCAAAACTATTATAAATAATACCACAAAAATTTGTATAAAAACCATTTTTTCCATCGAGGTTCACTTACACTTAAGAGTTTTGCCAAAAAAACAATTGGCAAAATTCAGAATTTTTTTGTAACTTCTCTTAGACAAGAAAAATTTACAACGACTCCAACTGGGGACTGCTTCCCCTTGTGGGATGCAGATAACATGTAGACCTGTCCCTTGAATTTTTTGGGCATGGAGTCCTACCATAAGAAAATGAACTATATGCACTCTCAAGCCTGAAATTTGTGGCATGAAACCTGTAAGCTTCCAACTAAAACCAAACTAATAGCTATTGCAAGTAAAAGTAAGTACATTAATGCTTAATCCATTAGGATAGTGGAGTCAATAGTTAACAAATGTTCTTCTTCCCATCTCCTGTAAATTATTTGACTTCAATCAAACCAAAATACACACTACAACTAGAATCTAAACTGAAGCAACTGCTGATATAAATTGAATCAATCCATAAACTGCTGAAAACAAAACTTATTTATAAATTGCACACCAAAACTGAATAATGTACTGCACATTGAATCTAACAATAACTTATTCAATCCCACGTGGCCTCTATCTAATTGAGCTGGAAATATTCATTGTTAGGTGTAGTGATGCTTCCAATAAACCATGTGAGGATTGGATTGACTATCGTACCACCTTGTATGCAGCTGAAAACTTGAAAATATTTGAAATATGAAATACTAGCTCCATAGGTAATTGATACTTACTGGTGAAATTGGAAAGATGCATCCTCTGTAGACATTTGAAATTTTTGATCACAATCAAGATGAAGAAAAATATATTGTTGAATGCAACCATCAATGAACCTTGACCTAGCACATCAGTGCCTATAGTTGAAATCTCGAACCAGCGAAGTCGATAACCTAGTGGAATCGCCATATATACAAAGCATAGCCTCCAAGTGAAAGAAATGCAACCAATATCAACTACCTGCTCAACAAGAAATAGATTTAATCTTGACCATTCTCAAGGGAGTTTTTTTTTTCATTATTTCACTCCCTGTCAACGACGCCAAATGTTGTTCTTGTTTCTAGAAGGAAATTCTTGGCTGTGAAACTGTGCCGAGAAACCAACTCGACCAATATTTAGGTTTAATCTATCCCTCGAACAAGAGGGGTCTCCCGTATTATGACGTTTTCTTATTTTCACTGTCACTGGACAACAACCTATGAAGCACAATGGCCAGATCTAGGATATGTTGTATAGGTGGTTGCTGATGAGTCCCAAATCCTGTTGGGAGAAATACTAAGAGGGTGGGGGGGGGAGGGGGGGTGAGTCAGTATTTTAAAACTCACTTAAATTTTTATTTTCTTACTATGATTTATGTACGTGACTTTACTGAAGTAAACCTGCATATGTACGCGACTGTTATGCAGACAACTAGCGTATATTCAGTGAAATTATATTTCTATAAATTCTTCATATATTTAACTTAAACCAGTGCATCAATGATTCATTAGGCATTTGATTAGTAGTAAACATGTGCAGTAAGAATAGAATAAAGCATCACACATAAGAAACACACATAAACACCAATATTTAATGTGGAAACCCAATGTGGGAGAAAACTACTGTTGTTGTCGTCTGTGTCTTCAATTTTATTATTATGAAAACTTCTTACAATATTGTACTACCGCAGACTCATACCAGCACACATGCGCCCACCTGTAGAAGGCTACAATCTTCACTCATTCTCCAGTACCCACTAGAAGGGAGCTCCAACCCCCTGATCTTGTTTACCAACACCCACTGGAAGGGAGATCTAACCCCTTGATCTGATCTCCAACTACTGCTGGCAGGAAGCTTCAACTTCCTCACTGAAGGATCCAACCCTCAACACCATCATGGACCTCGTTTCATAAATTTTCACACTAGATCCACCTACTTCAATACATCACAACCTGTAGGCCACTTTTCATCACATTTTCAGAATGGACCCAATACCATAATTTAAGCCCAATACCATATATCAAAAATGAAACTGATCACTGTACCAAATCATTGATCTTAAATCACATACATCTAGTAACATCATCAATACTCAAGACATCACTATCAAAACCCATATCGACATGAAGACCTCATTGACAGACATAAAAAACATAGCAATACTGATTAGACTAATCAGACATATTCTTCAGCGGAAACCCTAACTTTCATACATGCCTTTCACAAAGTGTTTGCATGTGTATACACACTTTTTAGGAATGAAACCCACGTATAGATCTGTCCATACACGACTACTCAGAAGAGTATCCGCGTGTGTATGTGCATTACCAGAGACAAACCCGTGTTTATGTCTGCCCATACTACATAATCGATACGCTACTACTTAGAAGAGTATCCACGTGTGTATGCGTCTTACCAAAGACAAACCCAAGTATATATCCACAATTACCAACTCATAGTTGTGCTACACTTTAGAACTACATACATACCCATATCACGACATACACATTAATAAACATGTGTCATACCTCAGATCTAAACAACCCAGCCATAAGCATATCATACCATACATAGTCATTTCAGGTCTAAAGATCATGATCCATCATTGTATTACTGGGTGCATACTTATTTCAGATCAACCACTCATCAATAGCCAATACCATGCAATCACACTTCAGATTAACCACTCATCAATAGTCCATACCATGCAATCATACTTCAGATCGAAGTATTCATCAGTCACCTTCACCCATGCACCCCATATCACTTGGTTATTCTTCTCCTTATATAGCTTAGGTCTCATCCAATACAATGAGTCAAAACTACACTAATGCCGATAGTATTCTTTGACGAGATAAAATATCCGTTAACATGCTCATTACTATGAGATAATACCATGGTAAGGACTCTAGGTATTTATTAAACCATAGTGCGCAAATTGTAAGAACATTTACTTCTTCATACTTGTGTGTGTACATGACTTTGCTTCACCGAACCTATGTATACGCGACTTCTCTTCATCATACCTGCGTATGTACATGGTTTTGCTTCACAGAAACTACATATACATGACTTTTTTTTCTTCATACTAGTGTATGCACACGACTTTGCTTCAGAGAACCTGAGTATACTTCCTCAAACTTTACCTTCATCATTCCTCTGTCACTGAATGGTATTTATTTCTCTGTCACATTTGAACTGGCATGTAGATACATCTTGTTGACATATTCATCAAGTAGGTTTCTATCAAAATACAACTCATCGAGTTGGTTGCCATCAAGGACAACACATTCATCATAATTCCAGCAAATCCTTGATTAAAAAATAAATACCTCTCTTTCAGAGGCCTTATCAAAGTGTCAACGTTCATCTATGGAAGAAAAACATATCTTGAAAGGTTTTTATAGAGGAATAGAAGAGAAAATGTATAAGTGTGTTGAACAAAGTGAAAGGAATTGAGGTACTATGGATAAAACTAGGTCAAAAGGGGAATTCAAGGAAATATGATTGGTGAATCAATACTTCCTAAAGGTTGATCCTTTAACTAAAAATCCATTCCTAAACAGAGAAACTGAAGCTCACCTAGTGTGTCACCAAGTGTTGTCCCTGCTACAACACCGAAAAAATTTCACTGTATTCAAATTTTGGAGCCTAATTCACCATTTTATCTAGTGTTTCCTTGGTAGTCAAGTGTCGGTTCAAGTCATTATATATGTTTCAAGGGTTTTGGATCACCCTAATGTGTCTTTGAATTGATTAGAACATCTTTAGTGTATTTAATGGTCATAACACCTTTGTTGTAGTAAAATGACACTTTTGGTCACAATTGCTCACACTTTGTTTGTTGTACTTGGGGAATGTATGTAAAGTGGATTTTTTATGTATATTTATCATTATTCAAGATTTTATAAGTTTTCTTGATGACTTGGTATGTGTCACACACGATTTTATGTCTATACTCATTATGCTCGCCCTTCGTTCTATCCTCCGGACTTATACAATTTTTGGTTGCAAAATGGACCCATTAAGGCATGGAGCACATGAGCACAATCTTAAGCCTTGGTCGAGAATCATTCATTATTCAGAAGTGCGCCTTGTGCCTTCCAAGAGCACATAACAGACTCCTAACTAATTTCCCCCCTTCTTGTTTTGAACAGTGACCTTTAAGAACTAAGTCTTCCTTTGAGTGCACTCCTTTGACTCGAAGGACTATTCCCTCCTTAAGTGCATGACTACACTTAAAAGGCATGAAGGTCCATCCTTTAGCCTTCCAAAATGTGCCATGTGCCCTATTTGACCCCTTGAGCACATGAGTGCACCCCAAAGGCCAAAATCCTCAACCTTAAGCCTTCATCCTTGCACCATGTTCCCTCTCTAGCCTCTTGATCGAATTAGCACACCCTAAAGGCCTGAAGCTTCATACTTCATCCTTCAAGAATGTACCCTACACCCTCCTTCTCTCCCTCGAGTGAAAAATTCAATTGGGAAGCCCAAATCCTCCTACTTCATCATTCAGACATGATCCATGTACCCTCCCTTGAGTTCCTCTCTCCCCTTGGGGCATGAATGCATCCAGAAGCCTTGAACCTTATTTTCTTCAGCCCTTCAGCCATTAGAAGTGCACCCTTGCACCCATAAGCTCTCCTTTATCTCCTAAGCACATTGTTAATGCATGAAGAACAAATCCACATGGAACATATTAGACTAGGATATTTTCAGGAAGATGGTTTCTTGTCATGAGCAATTTCAATTACAGGTATTTCAAGAACAATGTGTCAAGCATGCATGAAGAAAATTGGGCATAGAGGGAAGAAAAAGGAAGCATTAAAAAACAAGAACACATTGAAGTCTTGATGATCGAAGCACCCTAAAGACTCCATAACATTGAAGACCATTCAGAGGGCGAGGACATCAACGTTCGAAAGCTGCATTCAAGAAAAATTACACGAGTGGGAGCCATGTCATAAATTCAAGAAAGTGCATGTCATCAGTCACCATGAGTCCCAATCATCAATGATAGTGACTTGGCATGTCTCATCACATGATGATGTGGAAGTTATGATGTAATTATGTAATCATTGTAAAGAAAAAAAAGGTGGAAGTACAAGAGCCATGTATGGAAAAAAGAGCTATGGAAGTCCAAAATACATGTAATACCAAGAGTCATATGTAATTCCAAAAGTCATCTGGAAGTCAAAAGGTTGTAGAAGTCCAAAGTTCATTAGGAGTTAGAAAGTCAAGATTCATGAGGATGTGAAAGGTCATGTCTCAAGTTATAAAAGGATCCTCATTTCTCATGAAAAGGACTTTTAACCTTGGCTTCTTCCCCAAGCCATTAGAGAGAGAGAGTTAGTACTTTTGGGGAGCAATTAGTGGCTCTAATTCTCCACTATTGGAGCTAGTGATGTTCATTGTACTTATGTATCTTGGAACTTTTTCTTAAAAATTGAAGCCTTTTGGCCGACACATTTTCATACATGGATTGTGGATGTTTTAAGACTACTCTTTTAATGTTTATGATTCATTTTCACTTTCACATGTACTGAAGTAATTGGAATATTTTGGTGACTTTGGTGCTTAACTGATTGGAAATGTGCTGTAATGATTGTAACAATTGTCACCTCTATGTGAAATATTTCACTTGATTTTATATGGGTCTTTCTTATATGTGTGTGTCTCCATTAGGGTAGTATTATTACTTCTCTTTTAGAGGCTTAATTTATTTCCCCTCTGCAGTGAAAGAACCTTGATACATCTACAATCATACATTCACAAGGAACACTCGCTTTCTCATTCAAAAGCACATGTGTGCTTCTCTCTCATGCTTACTATTGGCATTGGAATCAACACTTGGACTGTAGCAAGCGCTTGACCAAACACATATTAAACTCTAAGGAAATTTTAATGTTTTGTTTTATGGGATTGGAAGATGGTATAAACTCTGATTTACTGAAAAGAGATTTTGGTCAAATCCACAATTATACTAATGAGGGTATTGTAACTTGATGTGGTAGCAAGGTGCAAGTTTGTAGTCTATGAGGAGAGGGAATTGTGAGATGAGAGAAGAATCAATAGGTTTGTAAAACATAAATCTACTGATTTAGTAGAAATTCACAAAAGTAGCAGTTTGACAATATTCCATTGAGAGAAAGCTATTTCTAGTCTGACAAGATTCTCACTGAAATATTATGAAGAATAACTATCATGAGTGATGCTCTTCCACTGTTATAACATATATTTTATCAGGAATTATCACTGTGTGAGACTAACAAGAACTGATAAAACACATAACATTCTTAAGAGACTAATAAAAACACAACATTATAATGATTTTCAAACTAGATCTAGAAGAAAGGAGACATGGAAACACAAGTAAAGTAGACAATACACACAAAAAGTTGGTAAAAAGTCCTAAGTAGTATCATTCCATTTCATTCACAAAAAATATTACAGTTCATATAAGTCAAAATTATATAACCACCGACCAACCCTAGCTTCATATCAATTTGGCATATATATACAAAACATGATACTGTCATCTTCCACGGAAAAAGGTGAATCTGTTTCCAAAATTTATTACGATCTCGTGCAAGAGATGAGGCTTATCCTTTAATCTTAATTACAAAGTGCTATGACATAATGAAAATAACAACATTAAGGCTAACAATTTGAAGTGTTATGTATGATGTGGTAGTTTTATGGGAAGAATCCTCTTCTGTTATGGTGCAACCAACTCCATAAAAAGTGTAAACAACGATGAAAATGGTGTGTGGCTGTTCCTTTAATGCTGCTCGGTGCCTGGTGTGCTGGTACTGAGAGTAGTGGTAGAATTTTTTTTTGGAGAAAATCTGCCACTGTTCCTTTCCCCTTTTTTGGTTGAAAACCCTTTGTAATGGCAGAGAACCCGAAACTTTTGGATAGAATGACGGAGGTTAATTTTATGAGAAATTACAAAGAAACCCTTTGAAATAGTTTTAATTGACAGAGGAGATATGGAGTGGAATGAATGATAAGCGAGGGGAGGTGATGATGTGGCAAAGAAGTGGGACCGATCAAAGATCGCGCATTAGAAGTTTTATTATGAAATGTGGGAATTAAATTTTGAAAATGGCGAAGTGCAATGTGCGATGAGAGCAGAGGTGATGTGGCAGAGAAATGGGATTGATCCCAAATCATGCATCGGAAGTTTTATAAACATACATACGCGTGAAATCAACAACGATCACTTTAAAGGAACTTTAAACAAAACCAAAATTTCTCCCAAAAAATATGCATACACCCGGAATTGTGGTTCTACGGCCCCACAACCTGGTGACCAATCGGAAGGCATCGCACATCACAACTTTCCGTATTATTGAAAATCGACCGCCCACAAATTTAACTCTACACTGAAAACGACTAAACCGTAAACTCTGCGATTTGTGAAATCACGCTGGTGTGCTACGCCGAAACGTGTCCCTCGCCTCATCGCATTGCAAATCACTTAACATACCATGCGATCGCCTTAACGATTAAACTTAAAAAACTGTGATTTGAAAAGTTGCTCCATCTACGCTTTAATCCCTACTATTGATCTGCGCCTAGATTTGACAGTCTTCCTTGCTCGCCCTTCACCTCATCGCATTGCAAATCACTTAACATACCACGCGATTTCCTTAATGGTAAACTTTAAAAACTACGATTTTTGAAATCGTTCCATCTGCTCTTTAATCTCAGCCGTTGGTTTCTTCCCTTTCGTATTTGCGATTGGATCATGGCTGCCCGCTCGTCCTGCACGCGATTCTTCTCCGTCACTTCATTCCTTAGTCCAATTCTTGGTGAGCTTCCTTTAAACATTATTTGTTGCCCTTCTCCGGACCTCCCTCTCTGTTAGTCAATCTATTTTCTGTAGGACGCGCTTTACTTTCAAAGAAATTTGGTTGCAATGTTGTCCACGAAGCCTTAAACTGCCTACTTTGAAAACTGATTACCTGTTTACCTGTAGCCTATTTTCTCAAATAACCAAAATCTCACTGAAATATCTGCGCTTTTCACTGTGTGGAATATATGACGTTTATTTTTGAGAAATAGTTTCCTTTTACTGCACTACTATTTTGACAATGAATTTGCAACAAAGGTAGCTATTATTCCAGATCAGATGACTGCAACTTTATTACCCAAACATTGACTAACCTTCAACACTAACATAAGTCAAAATAGAGCTTTTAACTTATTTTAGGACTCTGAAACACTATGACACCTATTCACTTAAAAATACCTTGATGTTGGGACTCTTTTTAACTTTTATTGGAAATGACTCAAACTTTGGACATGGACTAGGACACAATACAAATTTGAAAACAACGATACAATGGCGATTACACCATTAACATTTTCAGTGCTAACACTTACTACTAAAGCCAAGGCATATCTTTAAGTAAAAAACAGCCCGGTCGTATTCCAGATGGGACTCCTACGCCAAACAATGTGAGGTCTAATTGGGACCTCATATCGGGGAGATCCCCTGAATGTTGGTGCAATCCAATGTCGTCATCACTATGTTAAGTACAATATTTCAATTCCTAAATTTGTATATTACATATATGGTTAACAAAAATGTCTATGTATATATTATATGAAGTAATTAAAAAAAAATTATTATTGCGCTGAGAGGCACATTCCATCTATGCTCAACATGGAGTTGACACATGTCCCTCATAAACTAAAAATAAAATATTCAATAAATAGAGAAGCAATATCAACTATAGTAAAAAATAAAAAGGAATATGCATGTTTAGTTAGTTTTAATTAAAAACATAATAAAATATCAATAATCTCAACCTTGCTGTGGTCACTAGATTTTTTATTGTTCTGAGAGGCACATTCTACAACCTAGTATGGGGGAGATCATCCAAATGAAATTTTAATGATTTCGGCCAAAATATAAAAAAAATTAAAAATTAAAATCTAAATAATGCCGACTTAAACAATAGCTTACATAACCATATAAATAAACAATTAAAAATTCATTAAAAATAAATGTAAACAATATAATTTTAAAATATGAAGAGGTTTACGAAAACTAAAAAAAGATATATGGTAAATAAATAAAACCTCTTTTTATACTTACTTTAGAGGTATAGTAAAAAAAATAAAAATATGGTGAATAAATAAAAACCTATTTTTATATTTACTTCATAAACTTCTTTATATTTACAAAAACTCAAAAAAGAGGTTTTATTTAGGTGAAGCCTATGGGCTAAATAAAATGGAACAAATTATTATTAATACCATGGGACAAATACCATGGGCCAAATACCATATTTATAAAATAGGTATGGTAAATAAATAAATATAAAAGAGGTATAAAGAGGTAATGTAAATAAATTAAAATTTATCAAATAGGATTAGAAATCAACATCTAATTATATACCAAGCCTATGAGCCAAATACCATGGACCAAATTATTATTAATACCATGCAAAAATAAAAAAACATTATTAACCATATTATTATTATTATTATTATTAAATCTAATATTCATATTAATATATTATAATATTAATATTATTAAATTTAATAACTTTGGATTAATACAATATTAATTTTTTATATATTATAATATATATTAATATATCATGATATTTATATTAACTCTAAATATATATGGGAGGGAAGAACAAAGACATACAATAGAGGTGGAGAAATAGAGGGAGTGACAAGGGAGATATGGAGATAAACTGAAGGAGAGGGGAGAGGAGGAATGAAGAGAGAGAGGGAGTGGAGTGAGAGAGGTAGAGAAGGGTAAGAGAGGAAGAGGGAGACATAAATATGGAGGTGGTAAAGAGAGAAGGAAATAGGGAGGGAGAAGGAGAGATGATTGGAGGGTAGAGAGAGAGAGAGAGAGGGAGAAATAGAAGGGGGAAGATTGAGGGAGGTAGGAGAGAAAGGGAGAGAGATGAAGGATGTGGGGAGGAGGATATAGGGAAGGATAGAGAGATTGAGTTGGAAGGGGAGAGAAGGAGGGAAGAAGAAAGACATAGAGAGTGAGAAGTGGAGAGAGAGGGAGTGACAAGTGAGAGATGGAGACAAGGGGAGAGAGAAGGAGAGAGAAGGAGAAAGGGAGGGATATAGTAACATAGTTGGAGAGAGAGATAGAGTGAGGGGGAAGAGAGAGTATTGGGGAGAGGGGGAGAGAGAGAGAGAGACGGGGGTGGGAGAAGATAGAGGGAGGCAGGAGAGAAAGTTAGAGAGAGAAAGAGAGAGAGAGAGATGGGGAAAGAGAGAGGTATGGAGGAGAGAAAGGGAGGGAGAAGAAGGACAAGAGAGAGGACTTGGGAGAGATGAGGAGAGAGGGAGGGATATAGAGATGGAGTTGGAGGGGGAGATAGGGAGGAAAGAAGAAAGACATAGAGAGTGAGAATTGGAGAAAGAGAGGGAGTGATGAGGGAGATATTGAGAGAGAGTGTGTATGTTTGGGGGTGAGATAAAGAGACAAAGAAGGACAAATTGTGAGAAGGGGGGAGAGAAGGAGAGAGAGAGGCATATAGTAACAAAGTTGGAAGGTAGAGAGAGAGAGAGAGAGATGTGAGGGAGTGGATATAGGTAGGGAAAGAGAGATGGAGATGGAGGGGAAATAGAGGGAGGTAAGAAGAAATACATAGAGAGATAAAGGTGGAGAGAGAGAGAGAGTGATAAGAAAGATGGAGAGAGAGGGAGAGAGGAAAACAAGAAGGAATAAATATAGAAGAGAGAGATAGAGAGAGAGTGATAAGAAATATGGAGAGAGAGGGAGAGAGGACAACAAGAAGGAAGAAATATAGAAGCGGGAGAGAGAGAGAGGGAGAGAGAGAGAGAGAGAGAGAGAGAGAGAGAGAGAGAGTGATAAGAAAGATGGAGAGAGAGGGAGAGAGGACAACAAGAAGGAAGAAATATAGAAGCGGGAGAGAGAGAGAGAGAGGATGGAGTGATAAATATATATATTGGAGAAAGAGAGTGGATGTTTTGGGGTTGATATAGAGAGACAAAGGGAGATATAGATATATATGGAAGGTGAAGAGAAAGAAGAGAGAAATGGAGACAGGGAGGGGGGGACATAGATATTTATAGATATGGAGTGAGAGAGAGTGTGTGTTTGGGGGGGGTGATATAAAGAGACAAATAAGGAGAGATAGATGTAGATATAGATATAGATGGAGAGGGAGAGAGGGACGAATATTTCTTGCACTAGATGCATTGATTTCCATGTAGATGCTGATTTCTAATCCTATTTGATGGCTTGCACTAGATGTATTGATTTTAGTGTAGATGTTGATTTATAATGATATTTGATTACTTGCACTAGATGCATTGATTTCAATGTAGATGATTTCTAATCCTATTTGATTTCTTGCACTAAATTCATTGATTTCAGTGTATATGGTGATTTCTAATCCTATTTGATTGCTTCAACTAGATGCATTAATTTCAATGTAAATGTTGATTTCTAATTATATTTGATTTCTTGCAATAGATGCATTGATTTCAATGTATATGATTTCTAATCTTATTTGATCGCTTGCAATAAATGCATTGATTTAAGTGTAGATGGTGATTTCTAATCATATTTGATTGCTTGCACTAGATGTATTGATTTCTGTCTAGATGTTGGTTTATAATCCTATTTTCTTACTTGCACTAGATGCATTGATTTGAGTGTAGATGTTGATTTCTAATCCTATCTGATTACTTGCATTAGATGCATTGCTTTGTGTCGATGTTGTTTTCTAAACTTATCTGATTTATTGCATTAGATGCATTGATTTCAGTGTATATGTTGTTTTTTGATTTGATGTAATTGGATGTATGATGGTACATTAATTTTAAAGTCATTGGATTAATAGTGTGCATTGATTCAAGTGTAAGCATAAGAAATTATTGATAATGTGCATTGATTTTTTGTGTTATAGTAATTAAAACTATTAATATTGGAGAGCAAGAGAGACAATGTATGATGTTTACTACAACAACTCGAGCTAAATATTTAAATGGTTTACGATTTCAACTCTCATTTTCATATAATCGATATGGAAAGATGGAAAAACTAACAAGGGTGACAATAAGAATAGTATAAGAAAATAGTTTGAGATTGATCACAATGAAGACTATTTGTAATTGACTACATTATTATTATTCACACTTTCTATCATTCAACGCTATTACATTGTCCCTTTGCATTCAAAATTTTTATTTCATAATTTTTCATCATTAAAGTTATTGAACAATATTTATCATCTCAACAAATTGAGGTAACTATGCAAATTAAAATTAAAATGACAAGATAAATCTCAAACATATTTAGCCTATTTAAAATGGTTATATTAATATTATATGTATTTACATATTTTGATAAAATTAATCATATGTTCTATAGATTTTCCTTGGTGGCACATGACTGAAACTAGCCCAGATCCATCTTAACTCCTGATCTATCAAGCATGGAGAGGGATCAAATCTCTTGAGGTGCAAACCTTTCCTCAAGTTTTGCACTCAAAAAATAGGTTTGCACCTAGAGAAATTTGATCCCTCTGGAGGCTTGATAGATCCAGTGTTAAGATGGATCTAGGCTGGTTATGCTGAGAAGCACATTCTACAACCCAATATGGGGGAGATGTGTAAGTTTATCCTTCCAGATGAAATTTTAATGATGTCGGCCAAACTAAAAAACTAAAAAAATATATAAATTAAAATCTAAATAATGTCGGCTTAAACAATAACTTACATAACCATATAAATAAAAAATTAATTCATTAAAAATTAATTTAAAAAATATAATTTTAAAATATGAATATGGTAAATAAATAAAAATATAAATAAACCAGAGACACGGTAAATAAATAAAACCTCTTTTTATACTTCAGAGGTATGGTATATAAAAAAAATATAAATAAACTAGAGGTATGGTGAATAAATAAAACCTGTTTTTATATGAAATAGGATTTTATCCGATAGACCAAAGTTTGATCTCAGTGGATGTTAATCACCACCACCACCACCACCACCACCACCATCATCATCATCATCATCATCATCATCATCATCATCATCATCATCATCATCATCATCATCATCATCATCCTCCACAATACATATATATATTTTTAATTGAAATATATTACACATAATAAATAAAAATCAATTAATATGTTTATTATTATTTATATAATGATAATAAAAAAATATTTATAAGGTTTTTGTTAAATTAAGGGTATATTTTCATTTTTGAAAATACATAAAAGGGAAAAAAATCATATTAATAATATTTAATGAAATAGAATAATTCTTTAAACAAGACCTAAATTAATGAATTTGTGTTAACGACTTCAATTTTAATGTTTAACTGCCTATACTAATATATTTAAATTTGACAATCTTTTCAGAGAGTGATTACGAGAGAGGTGGATTATAAGTTTGTTATTGTGCTTTAATTTATTATAAATTTAAGTGAAATATTTTAGTGTAATAAGACTTAAATTAATTTTTCAAAGAATAATAGCTTTTAGTGGTAACTAGCAAGTTTAATTCTTTTTTTATTAGAGTTTTATTCTCTAGAGACATGCAACCACGGTGGAAAAAATTTGAACATGTTGAAAATCATAACAAATAATTTCTATAAAAATTGAATATCTTCACATTAAGTAGATCTTACCTAGAACAATCCTCCAAAGTTATGGATAGTTCTAAATTAATTTAATAATTAAATAATCTTTAGTGAATTCAATACCATTAGTTTCATTGAAATGTTATGATTTTCACGTAACCATTCAAGTTCCTTTTTAGCATATACAATTAGTTTCATTCAAATGTTATGATTTTAACGTAACAATTCAAGTTTCCTTTTAGCAAACTTGTAATTCTCTCATATGCCTCTTGAGTTGAAAACAATTATATTCTACATAGGTCTTACCTAGAACAATCCTCCAAAATTATGGATAATTCTAAATTAATTTAGTAATTAAATAATCTTTAGTGAATTCAATACAATTAGTTTCATTGAAGTATGATTGAGTTGAAAACAATTATATTTTACATAGGTCTTACCTAGAACAATCCTCCAAAATTATGGATAATTCTAAATTAATTTAGTAATTAAATAATCTTTAGTGAATTCAATACAATTAGTTTCATTGAAGTATGATTTTCACGTAACAATTCAAGTTTCCTTTTAGCAAACTTGTAATTCTCTCATATGCCTCTTGAGTTGAAAACAATTATATTCTACATAGGTCAAAGGAGGATTAGAATCGGAATAGGTCTCAAGTATGTATGGGAGAATGATGAGAGACTTGTGTACATGCTTTCTATTATGGATGAGGATGAGTAATTTCTTTTTAATTGGATTCATTTATAGCAAAAATATCAACCCAACACTCCTTAAGCATTATTGAAAATAATTTTACCCAATTATCTTTTGATGGAGTTCATGTTACCTAAAGGTTTCTCTTAGAATTTAATGAATTACTAAGGAATTTATAATTATAAGAACTAAAATAATTAATGTTATAGATAATACCAACTTAACATACTAGGTTTTGACTTTTCTCGATTTTGTGTTTAGCATAATTGGGAGTTTGTGAAACTATTGTGTTTCTTCCATGAAATGAAGCATTTTAAATTACAAAAGAAAAAGGGAAAATACATGAAAATTCTAGTGACAATAAAACATTTGAAATGAAACATTAATACATGAATGTTGTTGTTGATAGATTGAAAGATTGGTGAAGAATTATTTTCTTCTATATTTTTTTATGGTAAATGCCTTATTTTATAACTACATTTATAGGAATGAAATTTTTGGGTAGAGTCTCAAGAATTAGTTCATATTAGTGGAGAACATCCTAATGATCACATTTAACAAACTTAAACATTAGAAAATATTTGTGCTAGAAGTATTTTTATTCCAAATTATGAACTTGTTAGTCTTGAATACTATTATGCTATTTATGTTTTATTAGCTTTTTATACATTTATTTGTAATTTTTTTATTAGCTTTTTATACATTTATTTGCAATTTTTTTATTAGTGCTTTTATTATGATACTTACATTCCTTCTAAGTCTCTCTTATGACTATCAAGATGTAAATAAATGGATTATATATAGAAAAAATACAACTTTGGTTTGGTCGTGATATCTCTCCCTTTCTCTCCCTCCAACTCCATCTCTCTATCTCTCCCTCTCTCCTCCTCTCTCTCAAGTGCTCTATGTTGTCCTTCCTCTCTCTCCTTTTATCTCATCTCTCCCTCTCTCTTCCCCATCTCTCTCTCTCTCTCTCTCCTTTCTCTCCCACCTCCATCTTTATGTCTCCCTCTTCCTCTCGTACCCTTATCTACCTTTTTCACTCCACTCCCTCTCTCTCTCTCTCCCTTCATTCCTCCTCTCCCCTCTCCTTTAGTTTATCTCCATCTCTCTCTTTTCACCCCTCTATTTCTCCACCTCTATAGTATGTCTTTGTTCTTCCCTCTCAGAGTGAATATATATATCATGATATATTATAATATATTATAATATTAAAAATTTAATATTGTATTAATCCAAAGTTATTAAATTTAATAATATTAATATTATAATATATTAATATGAATATTAGATTTAATAATAATATTAATATTAATATTAGGGTTAATAATGTTTTTTTTACATGGTATTAATAATAATTTGGTCCATGGTATTTGGCCCATAGGCTTGGTATATAATTAGATGTTGATTTCTAATCCTATTTAAAATATTTTAATTTATTTATCTTACCTCTTTATGCCTCTTTTATATTTATTTGTTTACCTTACCTATTTTATAAATATGGTATTGGCCCATGGTATTAATAATAATGTGTTCCATGGTATTTGTCCCATAGGCTTCACCTAAATAAAACCTCTTTTTTGAGTTTTTGTAAATATAAAGAACCTAAATAAAACCTCTTTTTTGATTTTTTGTAAATATAAAGAGCTTTATGAAGTAAATATAAAAACAGGTTTTATTTATTCACCACACCTCTAGTTTATTTATATATTTTTTATATACCATACCTCTCAAGTATAAAAAGAGGTTTTATTTATTTACCATACCTCAAAAAAGAGGTATGGTGAATAAATAAAACCTGTTTTTATATTTCATAAACCTCTTTATATTTACAAAAAAAAAAAAAGGCTTTATTTAGATTCTTTATATTTACAAAAACTCAAAAAAGAGATTTTATTTAGGTGAAGCCTATGGGAAAAATACCATGGAACACATTATTATTAATACCATGGGCCAAATACCATATTTATAAATTAGGTATGGTAAATAAATAAATACAAAAGAGGCATAAAGAGGTAAGTTAAATAGATTAAAATATATTAAATAGGATTAGAAATTAACGTCTAATTATATACCAAGCCTATGGGCCAAATACCATGGACAAAATTATTATTAATACCATGGTAAATAAATAAAAATATAAATAAACCAAAGGTATGGTAAATAAAAAAATATATAAATAAACTAGAGGTATGGTGAATAAACCAAACTTGTTTTTATATCTACTTCATAAATCTGTTTATATTTACAAAAACTCAAAAAAGAGGTCTTATTTAGGAGAAGTCTAATATAAAAGAGGCATAAAAAAGTAAGATAAATAAATTAAAATATTTCAAATAGAATTAAAAATCAAATAAACATGCTTTAAATATTTGCGCTTAATGCCAACAAATTATTTAGTGGTGCCAACTTTCCACATCGACAGGCAATGCTGGATCCCCATTAAAACTATGATTGCAAATTAATAAATTTTCCATTGATTAACGTATGAAGGTTAAGATTACATGTGCTAATGATCGTCAAATCAGAATATACATATATGTTGTATGGTGGATCCAAAGTCATAATAATGTAATTAACCAAAGGTCCATATAATACATTGCAATACGGTGGCCGCAATAAAGAACATTTATTCAAATTTAAAAGTATTGTCCCCTTAAATATTGTATGTTTATAATATACCAACAGAGATATAGTTAGCACATTAAGGTAACAAATATTGTATGTTTATAATATACCAACAGAAATATAGTTAACACATTCAGGTAACAAATGAATTACTATTGGGTAGAGTTAAAATTTTATATATATATATATATATATATATATATATATATATATATATATATATATATAGATTATGGTATTATGTGATAGTGGTGACAAGTGGTAGTTACATGCTGGGGTTATATGGGCTATTTAAATAACTTTTTTGTTTCATTCTTTCTTTTTAAAATGTGCACAGTGAAAGGAAGACTATTGATAAGTTACAATGAGGAGAGGATCTAATAATCAAACACCAAGAACTAGAGGGGATGATAAGTTACAATGAGGAGATGATCCAGTCATCAAACACCAAGAACTACACGGAAAGTCAATCCCCTGTCAAATCCAGAAATTAACCCAGAAGTGTGGGTAAAATTGAATGTGGACCAACACCAGCAAACTAGTATATTTTTGGAAGAACAACAACGTCAGACCAACAAATTTTTGGATATGATGCAACAACTACAAACATAAATGATTTGAGTATGAAGCGACAATAAAAGGTTGATGAGGGAACATGAGAGGATACTTAAGAGTCTCTCGAATAAGCATAATCATCCTACAACACAACCTATTCCAGAGAGGGACACCTATGAAGAAGGAGAGCAACAACAACAAGTTAAGGACAATCCAGAAGGAAGTCATACCGATCGAAGTAACAAGAGCAGGACTTATAATGAAACAAAATCTGTAAATGTTTCAGATCAGCAAGATCTGAAAAAGTAGAAAGTAGAGTTGCAAGGAGAGTTCCGGAAAATTTAACCTCCTACATTCGATGGAGAGGCTGAAAAGTGTGCATGGAATTGAAGACCAGAATGTGACTTGGGATGAGGTCCAACAATATTTCAAGGAAACGTATCTAATATAGCGATTTTATGATGAAAAATCTCGAGATTTTCATGATTTAAGATTAGGTCAATTGTCTATGGATGAGTTCATCACTAAATTTACCTCTTTTTTAAGATACATACCGTATTTGAGAGATGAAAAAGAAAAATTACAATGATTCTTGAGTAGCCTACTTGCTCACATGAAGGAGAGGATCAAATTTGTGAACCCAAAGACTATGGATGAGGTGATTCGAAAAGAACAGATTTGTTATCAGCAGTCCAAGGCGAAGGGTGAAGTTGGCAGAAGTTGGCCACCAAAGAAAGGGCAGAAATATCCCTCGAATTTTAAAAATAACAGACTAGGAAATTATAAAAATGTCGTGACAAATACAACAAATAGACAATTTGGGAAAAACCAGCAAAAGGCCAAATGGTCAGTTGATGAACGACCTACTGAAACATCCAACATGCCAGACCTTGGACAATCATAGAAACCACCGTGAAAATGTTGGGGATGCGGTCAGGCACATTACTTTAATAATTTCCCTCATCGCAGAAAAAATGGAGTTACAACCAATTTGCAAGAGGCATCTATAGTAGGGGATGTTGCATGAAACATACCGAGGATCAATGGCGCACTAGAAGATCGGCAAGTAGATTTCTAGTCAACTATGATAGAACTAGAAGGTAAGTTATATTCCCAAACTATTTCTATTTTGGTTGATCCTGGTTCCAGCTTAAGTTATATAAATCCTCGAGTAGTTGAAAACTGTAAACTACAAAGCTAGAGATTTAAAAGTCCCTGGTTGGTACAATTGGCTACTGGAGCAAAGAGAAGAGTTAATGCAAAAATCTCAAATTGTATCCTGGAAATAGGAAGATAACATATAACTGTAGAATTGAATATTATACCTTTGGGCTCCTATGATATTTTATTGGGAATGGACTAGTTAGAAAGACATTGGTCACTGGTAGATTGCAAGGATAAAATTATCCATTTTAAGGTAGAAGATGGTACTCGTCAAGAATTACAAGGAATTAAGAAACCACTTCAATCGCGCCCCATCACTGCATTCCATCTGGGTAAATCCATTAGAAAGGGTTGTCAACTTTATGCTATTCAAGGGGGTTTACTAACTCCAAAGACAAGAACCTTGTGTTGGAAAATGTTCTAGTTGTTTAGGATTTTATGGATGTGTTTCCTGAAAATATTCTAGGATTACCCCCAAAATGAGACATTGATTTTACTATAGAGTTATTACCCAGAGCAGCACCGGTATCGCGAGCACCATACAGAATGAGTGTGCTTGAATTGACAAAATTAAAAATGTAGCTGTAAGAACTATTGGAAAAAGGGTATATTCGACCAAGTGTGTCCCCTTGAGGAGCATTGGTGCTGTTCGTTAAAAAGAAATACGGTACAATGCAGATGTGAATGGATTATCGACAACTTAATAATCTCACTATAAAAAACAAATACCTGTTGCCACGTATAGACGATATTTGTGATCAGGTGAAAGGAGCAACAATATTTTCAAAGATTGACCTAAGATCTGGGTATCACCAGATATGGATTAAGGATGAGGACATATCCAAAACAGCCTTTCGTACCACGTATGGAAATTATGAATTTGTGGTGTTACCGTTTGGATTAACCAATGCACCAACAAATTTCACGAGTCTGATGCATGGTATCTTTCACCCATTTTTGGATAAATTTGTTTTAATCTTTATTGATGATATACTGATCTATTCTAAAAATATTGAAGAACACAAAGAACATTTACTTTTGGTGTTGAAAATGTTATAGGAACATTAGATCTATGCCAAATTTAGCAAATGTGATTTTTACAAAGAACATATCCAATATTTGGGCCATGTAATATCTGATGAAGGGATTTCGGTAGACCCCAAAAAGATAAAGGCGATTATGGAATGGAGAGTTCCCATAAATGTAGCATACATACGTTCATTCATGGGCCTAGCTGGTTACTATCGACGATTCATCGAAGGCTTCTCTAAGATAGCCTTTCCCATTACTTCCTTGCAGCGGAAGGGGTGAGTATTTAAGTGGATTAATGAGTTTCAAGCCAGTTTTGAACGATTAAAAGAACTATTAACTACTACCCTTGCATTGAAAGTAACAGACCCAAGCGGAGAATTCATAGTCTGCACTAATGCTTGTAAGGAAGGGTTGGAGCGGTATTGACACAAGATGGTAAATTCATAGCATATGATTCCAGGAAGCTAAAGGACCATGAGAAAATAAACTCTGCCTATGATTTAGAGTTAACTGCAGTAGTACATGCCCTTCAAATTTGGAGACATTACTTATTGGGGAAAATGTTTTTGCTAAGAACCGACCATAGTAGCCTAACTAGCTACTTTAAACAATCCGATTTGAATGCCTGCCAAGAAAAATGAAATTCATTTCTAAGTGAATTTGATTTTTACATTCAACATGTAAAAGGTAAGGAGAACTGTGTAGTTGATTCTCTATGTAGGAAACTACATTGCATCTATGAAATTTACTTTAATGAAGCATAATTTAAATTCTATGAGCAAGTCATGGAGGCAACAAAGAGAGACCCTGAGTATCAATTTTTATGGCAGCAAGCAAGAGAGGAAGAAAAACAAGAAAATAAATTAGATTATGGAATTAATGATACACAAATTTTGATATTTTGAGGGAAGATATGTATACCAAATCAGATGAGCTTGAAGGAGATGATTTTGGATGAATACCATCGGAGTTCCTATGCTGGACGTCCTGGATATCAGAATATGCTAACACCAATTAGAAAGGACTGTTTTTGGCATGGAATGCATAAAAACATTGCTGAATACGTAACCAAATGTTTGGAGTGTCAATAAGTCAAGGTGGAGAACCAACATCCAGCAGGATTACTTCAGCCTATTCCTGTACCAGAATGGAAATGGGAAGTCATATCACTTGATTTCATCACAGGTATACCGAGAAGTAGGAGACACAATGATTCAATTATGGTGGTGGTGGATAGGCTCAGAAAGGTAGCTCATTTCATACCTGTCCAATCAACTTACAAGACCGCACAGATTGCTAAAATTTTCATGAAGGAAATATTTAGACTACACGACATACCGGGAGTCATCATCTCAGATCAAGATGTAAAGTTCACGTCAGCTTTCTAGAAGGCACTATTCAATGGTTTGGGAACAAATATCCAGTTTAGTACAACTTATCATCCTCAAACGGATGGACAGACATAAAGGGTGAATCAAATATTAGAAGACATGCTACACATGTATGTGATGCAACAACCCACAAAGTGGGAAGAGTATTTGCATTCGGTCGAATTCGCCTACAATAATGGATACCAAGAATCCCTCAAGATGATTCCATTTGAAGCATTGTACAGAAGACAATGTCAGACCCCTATAAATTGGAGCTGTCTAGAAACCAAATT
Organism: Pinus albicaulis; assembly: GCA_034641835.2. NCBI lineage: Eukaryota > Viridiplantae > Streptophyta > Pinopsida > Pinales > Pinaceae > Pinus > Pinus albicaulis. Next base: position 1,634,191,643 of record CM076580.1, on the reverse strand, counting down.
GATGCTTGGGCTGGATATGCTGGAGGAAATGGAGCGTGAGGTAAGAAAAATTAGACAGAATTTAAAAACAGCTCAAGACCGCAAAAAGATATATGCTGATCAAAAAATAACTTTTTGAGAATTTGAGGTGGGTGAACATGTTTATGTAAGAATTAAACCCAAGAAAATCACCTTAAGGTGGAATACTTGTGCCAAATTGGCTCACAGGTACTGTGGACCTTTCCAGATTTTGAAACGGATAGGGCCAGTGGCATATTGACTAGCATTGCCTAGCCACATATTGGTACACAATGTGTTTCATGTGTCATTACTGAAACCATACGCACATGACCCCAAACATGTTATGCACTAGCAGAGCGTACATGTAAGTTATGTTTACATTATGACACTTAGAAAATATGGATCCATAATTAAATTAATTATAAATTCTGTTTCTTACAGGTAGAACTGGATGGCGAGTTTCTAGTAGAACCTCAACGTATTCTCGATCAAAGAGAAATAACTCTACGAAGGCGAGTCATACCCTAAGTTAAGGTGCAATGGAAGCAATTTAGCCTAGAGGAGGCTACTTGGGAGGATGAAAACTCTATACGAGAAGTATATCCTGAAATGTTTTCTGGAATCAAGTGAACACCGAGGACAATGTTTGCCTCTAGTGGGGGAAGATGTAACACCCCATTTTATTTTAATTTTATGTCTAAAAGATTTTTAAAAATACATTTGAATTTATTAGTGAAAAGATATTAATGAATATAGTTATTCATTAGTAAAAGAAAACTTGAATTTTATTTCATGAATAAAAATTACATGGAGTAATTGATTAACTGATTGGTAAAATAATTCCAGGATTCCAGAGTAAAAAGGAAGAGGCATTTTTTTTCTGATAGTTATCTTCCCAAAGAGGATACAAAGGAAATCCTAAGAATGGGAAGGGGTTTTGTTGAGAAAAGGAGAAAAGGGTTTACAACAACATGTTGTGAAGGAAAAAGAGTTGTCCAGAGTTGGTAGATTTCCAGTGGAGATTTGAAACCCAAAAGAAGTGTAGGTTGGACAGAGGCCTTGAGGCCTAACCTATGATAAAATACCTACTACCTTAGAATCTGATGTAGAGCACGGGGGGAGAAGAGGACGTGATCGCCTCTCTCATGGTTGGGTAGTGCCATCAATTAGTCGGGAATACAGAGATAAGTATTTAAATTTACTAGTTTAGTTTAAAGTGATGAGAAATAATATGTATCTTAAATTCACCATTTTGGTATTTATATTATCTCTATTAGAAGGAAATAATTATGGTTTCCAAATACTCGAAAAGATGAAACAAAATATGGAAGTTAAATTAAGTAGCAAGAAATGCGAGGAAAGGGATAAATAGGAAAATAAAATGTATTATTTCATGCTGTTGAAATACTACAAACTAATACAATCCTAAACTCTGTGCAGTTAGAAAACATCGTATGGTACAGACAGTAGGTATAAAACAAATGAATAACACATTGCTACAATTAACAGAATAAATGTCCATGCACTCTTAATTTTTCTATGCATTAATTGAATAAAAGCATAGAGTATGTGAGTACAAGAAATTACATAGGAAGATAGACATGAGTAAAACAAGAACAAATATGATTACGCAAACTGTAGCTTATAAGCATTTTTTTTATATATATTATTAATAATATGAGTAAAGAGATAATGAGGCTCAAAGGTTTGGAAGTCGAGCCCCGTGGTAACAAGGCAAGGATCATGGTTCTCTGGCCATTGTATTCTCATGAAGTACCAAAACAAATCAAATCTAACAGAGAAAGGAAAAATATGTGAAGCTTAAACAACTATGAACTTTACAAAAAACAATAAACACAATTATTCTTGAAGTTCAGACAACCAACCCTCAGAATTTACAATTGACATAAACCATATTTATATTATGAATGTAAAACCACTTAGCTGAAGAATTCAACTAGAAAATATATATACGTAAACCGACACTAACAATGCAACAATTACACACATTAAAATAAGTTAACTTGTACAAATGTATAAGGTTTGCGCAATACGTCCAAAGGGAAATATCGTTTGGAAGGAAAAATATATCAAAGCCAACAATAAGACGTTATACCCAAATGTCATCCTATCTCGAGAGGGATAGTAACGAAGAGAAAATAAATAATATCATAAAAACCTGAGGAAAATGGCCTATGCCAAGAACCCTTAATAAGTGAAAGGGAAAACAAAAGCTATCATTGCAGGAAGCTTAAGGGTCGGGGGCCGAACCTATTCACGCAGAGGGTTTGCCCTCAGTAAAACCCCTAGTAAGCATTTGAGAAAATAAAGTGAAGGTGAGTATTGTGATTCGGCTTACCTGGATGGCCTCCCATGAAAACGTGTTGCGGAGACCGAGACTACTTCTCCTTTCCTCTAGGAATCCGATAGAAACCAAGAATTACACCAAAACAATAAAAATACTACAAGTAAACTCATCAATAGATAATTTCTCTAGTAAAAGAAAAGAATTCTATGCAAAAAATATATTCATATGGAAACCTTGAGTTTACCTGTCACAATCTCGGCATGCTTGGGGGTCTGCTTCACACAACCTATTCGATGGAAAAAGGGAAATGACGTTTCTATTGGACGAGAAAACCTCGGCCATATCTCTCTGAGTGAAATTAATTAAAAACAGAAGAAGACTTAAGGTAAGTTACCCTTGCCGGGGAAACGTTACCCATGCATACTTCTCATAAACTGAGCGAAGTTGAACAACAAGAGTATTTGTAACATTACTTGCCTGGTTATGATGAGAATCCTGTGAGATAGGGCAAGGAAAACAACGAGTGAGGAAAAAACGAATAGCGTAGTGAATATAGCCGAACTCCATGCTGCAACGAAAAAAAGAAAATTGCAGAGCAAAAATTGCATAGCCTGAATCAAGTAAAGACGTGACCAGGTGCACTATGGAGTGGAGAGAGTTACCTCAGCTGCCGGAACATAGGAGTTGAAAGAAAAAAGGTTGCAGAGCGGAACCACTTCAGAGTAGAGGGAAAAAGAGCTGAGGGCGCGACACATAGGAACGGGTAGTTACCCTAAACCCTCCCGCTTCATTCCTGACCATCAAATCTAGGGTTCTCTAGCTCAACAGTGCTCTTAATGCCAACAAATTATTTAGTGGCTGACAACTGCCAACTTTCCACATGGAGAGGAAAATTCGGATCTCCATTAAAACTATGATTACAAATTAATAATTTTTCCATTGATTAATAATATTCCGAAGGTTAAGATTACATGCGCGAATGATCGCCAAATTAGAATATATATATATGTCGTATGGTGGATCCAAAGTCATAATAATGTAATTAACCAAAGGACCATAGAATACATTGCAATGTAGTGGCCACAATAAAGAACATTTATTCAAATTTAAATGTATTTTCCACGTGCTGACTTAAATATTGTATGTTTATAATATATCAACAGAGATATAGTTAACACATTAAGGTAACAAATGAATTACTATTGGGTGGAGTTAAAATAATAATTTTATTTATTTATTTTTATGGTAGTATGTGATAGTGATGACAAGATGTTATCTGCTCATGATTAGTTCATGCATATTATTTCCATATATATATATATATATATATATTTCATAAAGATAAGTTAAAATAACTATACTAGTTTTTTTAATAAAAAACACATTAAAAATAATTATGTTATTGAACTTTTTATATAAATAAATTAATATATTCAATAATGACAAAAATTAAAACATTTAAAATATATTGGTAGTTATTGATTTTTATAAATGATGAAATAGTGCCTAAACTTAAAAAATATTATTTGGGTGTTATTCTTGGACATGACCATGATGTAGCCTCACAAATGCCAAACTTGAAAAAAAATATTTAAAATAGTTTTTAATATATATATATATATATATTAATATCAAAAAAGAATATTACATTGATATATATAACTATTTAATACACCATAAGCCAAAAAACATAGAGGATGCAGATGTACATATTAGTCCAAAATGATAACTACATAAAGTGGGGGAGAGTATTCAACTGAATTTTCCATTGGTGGAACACTGCTTAAGGGAGGAGGGTTGATAACTATATCATTCCCCTGATGGCCATTTGATTCAGTGTCTGAGTCTAGAACCATGTATTTTTCCACGTGATTCAGTGTGACCACGATGTCTTCAAGGTCATACTGACTGTCCCTCATGATCCTTTTGATATATTATTGGCTAGCAAAGAACTTATAATTGTCAACTTGTTTGCATCTTCTTGTGAGTTTTGATGGAGGGAAGAACTGTAGTCTTGTTTTCCTCAAATTTCTAAGATCAAGAACCCATTTCAGAGAGTCGCTGCCAATTTATGAATCAAAGTGATATATCCTGTCCCTGAACTCACTCCCAAAACATTGCCACCGATTCCCATCTCAAAATCCTTGGGGGCTGGGAGGAGGAACTTCCCAAAGTGCCACCCCGACGACTAGGAAGTCGTTATTGGGGAGCCATTGCCACCGAACACATGCCAATAAAACAACAGACGAAGACTTGAAACAAGTAATGGAGGACCTGGCTACTGTTATTGTAAACCATACATGACCTACAAAGGAATTTCCATGAGAAAGTACATTGTGGGACGACTCCTGAAGAAAAAAACATTTGTAAAGACAATAGTCTCCACATATTATGGAACGATAGGAGCCATGGATTTCTGCTCACTATAGAAATACATAAAGACCATTATAACAAAATATCTACCAACTTGGGCAGGTGCAACGCTTACTATCAATAGGAGACTGTGTATATTCATGAAATCCACAATTAAAGCATAGTTTTGGCTTTCTCCTTAGCCCTCGACAAGTGTATTGCTGCTTCCGCAGATTGATAATCCCAAAATACAGATCATGGGGGGTGTAATAAATGTGCATTCCCTCAGACACGGTACTAAAAAGCGCAAGATCCAATCAACCCTCATGACTAGATGCCATAAGGGGAGGTTCGATGACAAAGACCAAAAACTAAAGATCACCCATAATGTTGGTTGTAGTCTTTAATAAAACCCACACAATAATCTAGAAATTTTTGTAAGATTATGAAAATTTAGGCAAATATTTTTGAAAATATGGGTTATAGTCGTTAAATTTCAGTATTTTGGATGCTTTGAGGGTTTTTGATGGTGCTGAATCTATTTCCACTATCAAAACTGCAATTTAAACACTCCAAATAGTTGATTTTTTGAATTTTTTTTTTACAGAATTCGAACAAAAAAACTACCATCCAGAATATTCTGTTGCATCCGTAGACAACTATTGTATGTTGTGCATGCGCCATTTAATTTGATCGGGCCATTTAATGTTGTTTTTTTGGCTCCCATGCTGGGAGATCTTGGCATGCCATGCGTTGCCCATGTTATGCCATTTGGAGTGGCCAAATCTTACCCCGAGGGTCGTGGCCTCCCCACCCTTGTTGACAGTCATCGATATTGACTATTTCAAATTAAACGTTGTTGTACTGAAGCTATGATATATCATAAAAATTTTACTCGAATTCTAGAGTTTGAAACAAGGAAGAATGGTAACGTTTCACTTTATGCCATCACCCACGAGTGGATTAATCAACCTCCAAATCGTTAGGTCAAACATTATGATATAAGACATTAATATGTAATTTACTATAAGCCACATATGGATGTAGGAGAGAAGTTAGACTATATTAGAGCTTTCTTGATCTTTGTGACCTCGTCTTTCTTTTTATCATTCCCTTTACATGATTCCTTTGGCATAAGAGAAGAATAATAATTTCCTTTAAAACAATATGTAATCAATGTGAATGCACCCTCTATCGTAATGATGATCAAAATCAAAGTACTGAAATATGTAACTAGGTTAGGCCTTCATAATCACATGTGTAATCACGATTTTATGTAATTGATGTAAAAGAAGAAATTTTTTTTTTTTTGCATGGGTTTTATGCTCAAGAAATTTTATTTTGTATATCAAGCTCCTATTGTGATCATTAAGTCATAAAGTCTAATGAGTCATTTTCATGTATTGAAGGCCCATGTAGGTGTTGAACCCCAAAATTGCTTCTTTTTGACAACCCTCTTACACTCCATCCTCCTTCTTTTGACCCCAATAACTCTAATTAGGCATCAATTTACAAGGTTTATGGTGTACCAAGTACATAGGTTTATGGGAGCATGTTACATATTGTAAAAATAGAACTTGTTTGAGTCATTAAACCTCCAATACCTTATCACAACCACTCCTTCAAGTTGGCCTATTTTGCATGGAAAAACCACTATATATAGGAGCAATTGACATCACTTGAAGGAAAATTTTGTCAAGCATATGAAATAGAGAAGGAAGTGTGGGAATCACTAGAAAAAGGGCTCATCACCAAGCGGATAAAAGGAGGAATCAAAATTGAGGAACTTTGGCACTGTTTTGGGTTATTCTCCTCGCATGATGGACAAAAACTAGGGTTTTTGTAGTAGTATCATATCAGTCCTTGAATAAGACATCAAGAAGGTCACGAATCCAACATTATTTCTAATCAAGGTCATAAGGGGAAGCCCTCAAGTCAAGCGAAGAAGGAAATCACCTTTAAGATCCATAATTCAGCCCACACGTGTGAACTTGTAGAATTTTTCACACAGCCGAGAATTACAGGTTTGTGGAGGAAGTCCGAAATTTTAGAATAGCAAAAATTTGCAGTGATAGAATTCAATTTGACCGAAGTTGACTTGGGACAGAAGAAGAAGAAATGAAGAAGGGTCTTGTGACTTGGTCTTGGAGAGGGTAATATGTCAAGGGTCTTGGTCTTGATATTTTTCAATTGAATTTTCTATAAGAAGAAGAATTCGTTTGGGTTTTTCTCTCAAGTTGGAGAGTATTTTGGCCCTAGATGATCACCTACATCTTTTGTCCTTTATCTCATTGTTCTTTATGATTTGGTATTTTTTTGATGAAGAAGAATACATGATAATAATAGTCAATTCAAAAGGTGTTGAAGATTGCAACAAGAAACAGTGAAATTGGCATCCGAAAACATCATCCTTGATCCTAGTGAAAAATAAGTAGCTACACTAGGTGGGGCACACATAGGCTATTTTTAGGTGTATGTCTATTTTTAGAATTTTGAGAAAAATCTATTTATAGCGGGATTCTATTTATAGATGGTTGAGAAAATTCTATTTATAAATGAGTTTCTATTTTTAGATGCATGGGCGAAGTCTATTTATAGATCACATGTCTAAAAATAGAATGTATGTCGATTATTATTAGCCCTTAATGATAATCAGACAATAAATAATAATCTATTCTCTTGAAGCACTTGATTTCAGTTAATTTATGTGGAAAACCATTTGATTGAAGGAATTACACATTCCAAGGTTGGTTGGTGGGACATGCACAGTGGACTTAGTTGTAACAGAGTTGGAAGAGTAGTTATGTGAGTTGTTATTTAGTTTAACCCAGTTAAGTGAGTTAAACTTAGTTGTGATAGTTGTAACTAATGATACAATAGTGAGAGATCAGTGAATTAATTATTTAATTAATTCACATGCAGTGGTCTCACATGCAACTGAGGAAATACTACTATTAACTACATGCATGTCAGATCTAGTGGAGACCCAGTGGAGGGATAGGTGAAAGGGTCTGGTTGACTATCAATTGTGACTATAGTGATGCATTCAATGCATCTACACACACATGGAGATGCTTATGATGATTGCTTAGTCAAGGCAGGAGGTAATAATTCATTCAAAGGTTCTTCTTCAACAGGGATTGCGCAGTGGAGGCACGCTATTAGGAGGCAGTAAATTGGTGCATGTGTGAACCAATTTTTGTATGATAGTGTGAGATGATTGTATATTGTACTGAGAGCTATTGGAGTAGAGTTTTATAGGATATTTTTTCATGATCCATGATATATACATAATATATGATAGTGGGGTTTTTAGCTTTAAGATTTCCCGGTAAAAACATCTTGTTATGTGCGATTGATTTTTCTTCATGTGTTTGCAATTGGCGATTTAATTTCCGCAAAGAATTAAGTAGAAAGATTTTGTATTTAACAGTGGATATAATTGTTAGATCAAGAGAGTTTGATAATAAATCATAGTAATTGTATTAAAATTTCTACATGGTATCAAAGCGAAGAATATTTCAATATTGAAGCAGTGTTGAGTTTTTTTTGGTGGAAACAATTTGAAATTGTTGCAAGAATTTCTTGGTGCGACAATTGAGTAAACATCGAAATGGCTTTCAATGGTTTGTCGTTAGAGTATGCACTCGAGGGAATATTGAACTTCATTGCATGGAAGGATAGGATGGAGGCCATGCTTGAAGATAATTGCTTGAAGGAATTCATTGACAGAGATGTTCCTAAGCCCACTTCGACGGATGCTACATTACTTGACGCATGGAAAAATAAAGTAGCAAGGGCGAGGAGGAGTATGTTGGAAGGTGTGAGAGACCATATTGTCTCAAGCCTTCATGGGAAAGCCAATCCATATGCTATGTGGAAGGCTTTGATGGATGTTTTCCAAAGCAGCAGCGACCATAGGAAATTGGCGCTGGAGGATAAACTCAAAAAAATCAAGATGGAGAAGAACGACACTATTCTGGTATACCTAACAAAGTTTGTCCAATGCAGGGATGAGCTTGGGAGTGTAGAAGTAAGTGTTGTTGATGATGATTTGGTGAGCTTGGCTCTCTTGGGACTTCCTAAGAGTTGGCACAGTTATGAAGACTCTGTCAACGGACAGGAAAAATTGCCAGATTGGGAACGACTGTGATTGGATCTAGTGCAGGAGAAGTTCAGGCGGAACGCCAGAGATGGATCTTCATCAAAGAATGATGATGAAGAGGACTGTGCTTTGGCTACCAAGGAAAAGAATAGGAAGGAGAAGAAATTACATTCTAAATCTGAGGCCATGAAGATGGCAAGGAGCACAACATGTCCAAAGTGAAGTGTTTTCATTGTCACAAGTATGGACATATTGCCACAAATTGTCCACATAAGAAGAAGAACAAGATGGCTGCTGGAGCTGCAGCTGGTGAGGCCCTTGCCTCATAATTTGAGCTTGAATTCTCATTAATCGCATGCATGGTGTCTAGTGCATTGGGATCGGGGTGGTACTTTTATAGTTGTGCTTCCTTTCACATGACGAGATATGAGAAAATTTCAGTGACTTGGAGGAGAAAGATCTCCAGATGCATATTGAGTTGGGCGACGATGAACGATATAGTGTGACCGAAATTGGTACCATTACCTTTCAGAGGGCGTTAGGTAAACTATTTCATTTAAAAGAAGTTATGCATGTTCCAGGTTTTAAGAAAAATTTAATCTCAGTCGCAATGTTAGAGGATAGAGGCTATGATGTTGTCTTCAGTGAAGGAAAAGTTTTCCTGCGACACAAAGCAACAGGGCAAGCCAAGAAGGTTGGGATTCGAGTTAAGAATATCTACAGACTTGAAGTAGATGGGACTTATACTAAGCTTCCTACTGTTGGGAAGTGTGAGAAAGCCATGCAATTGACGCTTGAGAGGGAGCAGGTTTTGCATGCTGGTAAGAGTGAACCTCAATATGTGGAGCAGCCACATGCGAAGGATCATGGATTGGGAGCAACCACTCATGTAGAGAAATTTCGTGCCAGATGGGCAGAGGGAGTGCATGCAGCTATACCACCAGGCGAGAGGTGGTGTGACATGCATGAGTAATCCCAAGAAGAGATTTCTGGGAAGGATTCATTGAGATTGTGTGGATACCATGAATTGAACCTGGCTACGATGAGCCCACAGTAAAACAGTAGTAGGATTAGTTGGATTGATGTAGTCAGATCAAAGTGACAGTGTCAGATACTGGAGCACGGATCAGAGTTGACAACAAGTGCAGAGCGTATGGGTGCAGAGTTCAACAACACAATGGTTCCTGAAGACATCTGAAATAGCTAAGAAGAAGTCAAAAGACTTTGATGACAGATGCATTATAATGATTCAATTTTTTGGAGGCTATTCAATTTAGAAGTGTTGCATGCAAGTGTTGCATGTGCGAGAAACACTAGAGAAGTGTTGCATACAAGAGTTGCAGGGCAGATGCATGGAGATGCAGGGCGCACACAAAGGTTGCAGGGCGAATGCATGGAGTTGCATGTCGCATGCAAAGACAATCCTTTCTTGCTGAGAGGGAGTGTTGAAGATTACAACAAGAAACAGTGAAATTGGCATCCGGAAACATCATCCTTGATCCTAGTGAAAAATAAGCACCTACACTAGGTGGGGCCCACACAAGCTATTTTTAGGTGTATGTCTATTTTTAGAATGTTGAGAAAAATCTATTTATAGTAGGAGTCTATTTATAGATGGTTGATCAAATTCTATTTATAGATGAGTTTCTATTTTTAGATGCATGGGCGAAGTCTATTTATAGATCGCATGTCTAAAAATAGAAGCAAGTCAATTATTATTAGCCCTTAATGATAATCAGACAATAAATAATAATGTATTCTCTTGAAGCACTTGACTTCAGTTAAATGATGTGGCAAACCAGTTGATTGAAGGAATTACACATTCCAAGGTTGGTTTGTGGGACATGCACAATAGACTTAGTGGTAACAGAGTTGGAAGAGTAGTTATGTGAGTTAACCTCAGCTGTGCTAGTTGTAACTAATGGTACACTAATGAGAGATTAGTGAATTAATTATTTAATTAATTCACAAGTGGTGGTTTCACACGCAACTTAGGAAATACTACTGTTAACTACATGCATGTCAGATCCTGTGGAGACCCAGTGGAGAGATAAGTGAAAGGGTCTGGTTGACTATCGGTTGTGACTATAGTGATGCATTCAATGCATATACACACACACTGGAGATGCTTATGAGGATTGCACAGTCAAGGCAGGAGGTAATCATTCATTTAGAGGTTCTTCTTCAGTAGGGATTGCGCAGTGGAGGCAGGCTGTCAGGAGGCAGTAAATTGGTGCATGTGTGAACCAATTTTTGTATGACAGTGTGAGACGATTGTATATTGTACTGAGAGCTCTTGGAGTAGAGTTTTGTATGATATTGTTTCATGATCCATGATATATATATATATATATATATAATATGTGATAGTGCGGTTTTTAGCTTTATGCTTTCCCGGTAAAAACATTTTTTTATATGTGATTGATTTTTCTTTATGTGTTTGCAATTGGCGATTTAATTTCCGCAAAGAATTAAGTAGAAGGATTTTGTATTTAACAGTGGGTATAATTTTTAGATCATGAGAGTCCAGTAATACATCACAGTAATTGTATTAAAATTTCTACAAAATGAACATAATTAAGAAAAGTAAAAATACTTCACAAGCATATATCATTTCCAGAGAAATCACCTCTTGTATTTGCCCTAAATTTCTCAACATGGTATCAAAGCTAAAGTTACAAGATAAGGTATGGAATATCCATAAGGAAAATCAAGCATCAAGAACCGAAGTTCTAGAAAGGCATCAAAGAATCAAAGAATATCCTCTCATCTCCAAGGCAGTTTGAAGACAACGTTCTACATCATCTTATTGAAGGAAGTGTCAAAACCATAGATCAATCAAAGGAAAATTATACACTAGAAGCATTATTTGGATCCATGCTCAAGCCATCATCAAGAAAAGAGACCACAAAACCCTACCTCTACTCAACTTAAAGTAACATAAAAATCGAAGTAACTTGAAGTCTACTCATACAAAATAAGCAAGATCAAGAAGGTTGTCATTATCATCAAAATATCTAGGGTGATCTCCCTCTCTTTAGAGCCAAATATCACTTCTGAAGAAAAGTATATTCATCAAGAATAAGTTTTCTATTACCTATATGATCATCATATTCTAAAAGGAAACAGGTTGAAGGAGCATCTTCAAAAGTAAGTACATTTATGTCTACATGTGAATCTGTCAAAAAGTCATTTTGCAAGAAAAGCAATAAGTTGGTTGGGGCTTCAAAATTTCTAGCATGGAAGAAAAGGACAGATTTGAACCTCATAGAAAATGAGGCCATGGGACATGTTAAGGGCTCAATCACCACAACTCCAAAATAAGATTCTCAAGCACTTGCAAGGTATATGAAAGGGTAAGTAAGGGCTCAAAGTATTCGCATAGAATCCATCAAGGATCTCGTCATTCCTATGTATCAAAATTATAAACATATAAAGAAATATATGACAAACTTGTAGAGTTGTTCTTCGTAAGAACTATAGATGAAGTAAACTCGTTAATGAAAGAACTGTACAAGATGAAGATACCAAAAGAAGAAGGAATAAATTCATACTTTATGAGGATATCTAAGATAAGATATCAATTACAAGAATTGGGAGAGATAATTTCTGATAAAGAAATAACTACCATAGTGCTCAATGCACTACCGGAAGAATGGGGAAACTTCTCATCAAGTATATATGGGGAAAAGGAAGCTACTCCATTCAATGAACTATTGTCACTATGAAAATTTGAAGAAACCAAGTTAAAGGAAAATTTGAATTATTTTTGAGCTTATGATTATAGATTCCTTCGTAATTCATTTAATACTAAGAGAAACCTTTAGGTAACATGGACTCCATCAAAATATAATTATGTAAAATTATTTTTAATAATGCTTGAGGGGTGTTGGGCGGTTGATCTTTCTGTTATAAATGAATCCAATTCAAAAGAAGTTACTCATCCTCATCCATAATGGAATACATGTACACAATTCTCTCATCATTCTCCCACACATACATGAGACCTATCCCGATTTTAATCATCCTTTTCCCTATGTAGAATATAATTGTTTTCATCTCAAGAGGCATATGAGAGACTAGTAAGGGGGTTCACATGTTAGAATTCTCAAGTTTGCTAAAATGAAACTTGAGTTACCAGCCCATATCCATCTTACATTAGGGGAATTTTGAGGTCTAAAATGGGACTCCTAAGAAAAATGTACAACAGAAATAAACTTTATAAGAACCAATAGGATTCAATATGATGATGTCAGCCGTGGGGGGTGATTCACCATTTTTTAAGTAAAAGGGTAAAAAGATTAAGAAATAATAAAATAATAAAACTATTTTTCCAACTCGTATTTTCAACTTATCTCCCAAATTTTTTACTCAAATTTCAAGCGGGAGTACTTGTTGGATGAAAAATTTAATTCCTCATCCAAGGAGTACCCATGTTTCATAATTTCGATGGACCCCGATACACGAAAAAATGAGAAATACATAAAAAAATATGTGATTACAATCACGTTTTTCATGTATTTATTATTTTTTATGTAGTAGGACCCATCGAAAGTATGTAACATGGGTAATCCTTGGATGAGGAATTAAATTTTTCATCCAACGAGTACTCCCAATCGAAATTTGAGTAAAAACTTTGGGAGATAAAAATATGAGTTGAAAAAGTAGTTTTTTCTTTTTTCCCTCCAAAATTTGATGATGTCGTCAAATCTTATTTTATTATTTCGACTATTATTTTATAATTTCTTTAGGAGGCCCATTTTAGACCTCAAAATTCCCTTAATGACTCTGGATCTATCAAGTGCCTAGAGGTATCAAATATCTCAAGGTGAAAACCTCTTTTTTGAGTACAAAACTTGAGGAAAGGTTTGCACCTCGAGAGATTTGATCCAAATATCACTTTTGAAGAAAATCATCTTCATCAAGAAGAAGTTTTCTATTACCTATATGATCATCATATTCTAGAAGGAAACAGGTTGAAGGAGCATCTTTACAGGTAAGTATATTTATGTCTACATGTGAATCTATCAAAATGTCTTTTTGCAAGGAAAGAAATAAGTTGGTTGGGGCTTCAAACTTTCGAGCATGGAAGAAAAGGAAAGATCTGAACCTCATAGAAAATGAGGTCATGGGACATGTTAAGGGCTCAATCACAACAACTCCAAAATAAGATGCTCAAACACTTGCAAGGTATATTAAAGGGGAATTAAGGGCTCAAAGTATTCTCATAGAATCCATCAAGGATCCCATCATTCCTTATGTCTCAAAATTAGAAATATCTAAATAAATATATGACACAAGTCTTGTAGAGTTTTTCTCCGTAAGCACTACAGGTGAAGTAATCTCGTTAAGGCAAGAACTATACAAGATGAAGATACCAAAAGAATAAGGAATAAATTCATATATGAGGATATCTGAGATAAGAGATAAATTACAAGAATTGGGAGAGATAATTTATGACAAAGAAATGACTACCATAGTGCTCAATGCACTACCGGAAGAAAGGGGAAACTTCTCATCAAGTATCTATAGGGAAAAGGAAGCCACTCCATTCAATTAACTATTTTCACTATGCAAAATTAAAGAAACCAGGTTAAAGGAAAAATTTGATGTAGGATCAAATGAGCTAACTCAAGCATATGCTACTATGACAAAGAGAAAAGAGAAGTTTGGGAAATTTGGTCCTCATAAACGAAAGAAGAATATGACAAATTTTCAATGCTATGGATGTCAATAATGTGGGCACTAGAAGAGGGATTTTCATAAGCTCAATAAGGAGAACAACAAAAGAGGAAGAGAATAATCCCATATCACTAAAGAAGTGGAAGAAGCTGAAAAGAAGAAATCTAAGGAGGAAGTAAAATATCTCTACTATGATTGAGATAGCCTTCCTCACCTACTTATTTTCAAACTCATGTTTCAAATTTTCTATTGTGAAGTAAGACTATCATTGTAAGAATCATTAAAAGCATGATAGGATGGATCATGTTAGGAGATGGCATCATATAATCATATTATTGAAAGCAAGAGCTCGTAACATAATCATAAAGAAACATGAAAGATAACTAAATTTTATGATAGAAGGATGTAGCTCTTGGTAACCTCATTAGAAGCATCAGGAGTACTTATGGGAAAATGAAATTCATATAATATCTAGCTCATCATACATCGTTAAAAAGGATCATTTGCAAGATGAGGATAATCAGATCCTCCTATGGAATCTTCATTGGAAGGTTCACCTACTGTAATAAGCAAGTGTCTCGCTGGGAATTCCAACTTGTATAGGATTCATGGGATGATGGTATGATGAAAAAAGAGTAAAGAAGGTCAAGGGCTGAACTTATTTCAATCAAGTAAGCTATTGAAGAAATTATATATGACCAAAGAAGAAAGGAGGTATGTATGCATATGATCAATGAGTCAAGTCATGTCATTATATAATTGCAAATAATAAGCCTATGCATGCTCTACTTCATAAGTATGATAAAAGGATAGAGATATCTCTCATTAAAAGGATGCATGAAGGCATAGCTCACATATTTACTAGATGAAATCAACACAATATGTCCTCATATGGAATATGAGGTGGTTGAAAAAGATAAGGGAACTATGATGGGAAGTTCTTGGAGAAGAAATGTGTGATAAAGGAGGAAGAGATCATAAAAAATGCAACTATGGAAAAGGTAATAAAATCCTAGGACTAAAATGTTTTGACTGTGATATCTCTATGGGAAATATATGAATATTTTTATGAAAATAAAGAGACCCTTAACATCGTATATCTTTTGGAGATGTGTCAATATATGTGCAAATTGTTGATACAAGCAAGGGGATGTCATGATTAAATACCATCACAAAGGTAATTTTGATTTAATGTTCATTTTTTACTTTTGAATAATATCTAGATGAGCTATTGTAGGGCTTCCAAGGGAAGAGTTGTGGCTACCTTCTACAACTGATGCTCATGTGGCAGGATGAAAGACCCTTAAGGAAAATTGACATGAAAAGGACAACAAGGCATGAAGGAAGGCCAAATATGAAATAATAGATCACTTTTCGATGAAAAAGGAAGGATTTCATGACTGAAATGAATCTTGCTGAAAGTGATGGATGATATATTCCCTATGAAGAAGTCCCAAATGATGAATACTAATGAATAAAGAATAAGGAATTCATGACATCGAAAGAAAGAGTAATGGAAGCAAGTCCCTGGTCGAGAGGGAGCTTGGTCAAGTCCCTGATTAAGAGGGATCTTGGATACATTCCTTTTATGGGAATGGGTACATTCTTTTTATGGGAATGGGTACATTCCTTCATTGGAATGGATATGTCCTCCCTAGTTAAGAGGGATAGATAGACACATCATTTTTGTCTTCACTTGGGAAGATGAAATGGAGGCTATGGTAATCATCTAGAATTCGATACTCTTTGAGGATGTGGTAGGGCATCCAAGATAGGAGTAGTCGAAGAGGGCTGATATTATTTGGGGGTTGGGAATCCAAGATAAGAATAGTCCTGATGGAACATACTATGAGAGAACCTGGGTTGGTTATGTTCTGAGAGAGACAATGGTGAGGGTGTCTATAAATCATTGGTCTCGCCATCATTGTGCTCTAATCTTGTGGAAAGGTAGAGTTGTTATTCAACGCCTTATTATGTGACAATGCTAGATGATATGATGTTATACAAATGGATTACCAATCCAACTCTTCTTAGTAGAATTATCCAGATTGAGAGTGTCCAAGTACCTTGAAGGGATTATGAATACCTCCCTAGTTAAGTGGGAGAGTTGAAATATGTAACTAGGTTCGGTATTCATAATGACATGCGTAATCATGCTTTTATGTAATTGATGTAAAATAAGAAAAATAAAATTATTTTGTTATGCTTGAGGTTTGGGTTTTATGCTCTACGGATTTTATCTTTTATATCAAGCTCCCATTGTGAGCTATTAAGTCATAAAGTCTAATGAGTCAATGTCATGTATTAAAGGCCCATGTAGGCATGTTACATATTGTAAAAAGAGATTTTTTTTTAGTCATTAATCCTCAAATACCTTGTCAAAATCACTCCTTCAAGTCGATATTCAAAAGCAGATGAAGATGATTCTAGAATAGCATGCCACTCTAGTCATAATGCCAAGCATCCTATTTTGCATGGACATACCACTATATATAGGAGCACTCATGATTATGAGTTCATAATTTTTTTCTCAAAATTCAAAGTTACAGGATTGGGTTGAAACTAGGATGGTTGCATATTTCTCGTCTTCCTAATTCTGGCACCGTGAACGGTTCGAAAAACCGATGTCATATGATGGAGATATCGTGTTCTAATAAAAAAGCCAAACTCCTAAATTTTGCGACAGTTTGACCAGGGTTGACTAGGATGCATAGTCAGCAAAAGGAATATCTAAGAAATATTCCTTCCTCAGAGCCAACTGCAGGATGAAAATTGACACAAGTATATTGGTCAGTTGGTTGTACGTTTATGATTTTGGGCCAATTGGGAGGTGCCACATGGCTAGCCCTGAGGCCACCACGTGGCCCTTGAACTACGTTATAAAATTTTGGGGTGAGGTCCGTAGGGCTCGACCCCGCGACCTTCGACAGAACACGCACACACAACACTGCATGAGCTACAAGTGTTTCTTAACATAACTGTTTGCGCGTTTATTATAAATTTTGTAACAATGGAGTATGGGGGTTGGGATCACCGACGGTCCCAACCTGCCAATGGTCCCGACATGTGTTCACATTGCAAACGTTACATAAAACGTAACCTTCGAAAGTTACCAACCAGCATTCTCCACAACCTGGTCACATTGCAACCATTATGTAATATTCTCCACAAGGTTAAGTTAAGCACCCCTTTAAACCAAATTTTCAACCTTATCCACAGTTATTACCATGGGTTTCGCTGACCATCACGGTTAGGCCGCGGGTTTGGGGTGCGCATGTTATTTGGAAAAATACTGAGAGGGGGGGGTGAATCAGTATTTAGAGCTCATATTTATAAATTTAACTTTTTCTTTTTCAGAATTCCATACGCGGATTTTATGAACCAAACTCACATATACACGCGGATATGCCGAAAGAAACTAGCGTATACTGATATAAATTTCTAGTTTAGAAAGCTTCTCAGAAACAGTCTTTAAATCAGATTTACCAGTTATGCATTAGGTTAGATAATAAGTAAATATGTGCAGTAACAACAGTATAAAACATCACACAAGTGGAACAAACATGAACACCAATATTTAAGGTGGAAACCCAATTCGGGAGAAAACCACCACTGCTGTCGTCTCTGTCTTCAATATTTATTATATGGAAAACTATTTACAACATTGTACTGATGGAGACTCATATCAATACGTAGGATTCTACCTGCAGAAGGCTGCAACCTTCACTCGTTTACCAACTGCTACTGGAAGGGAGCTCCAACACCCTTTCTTCTCGTTTACCAGCCACTCCTGGAAGGGAGCTTCAACCCCTTGAACATAACACCATCTTCTACTGGCAGGAAGTTTATACTTCCATATTGAAGGCTTCAACCCTTAGACCCACTGCAGACCACGTTTCATCAATTTTCATACTGGATCAAATAGCATCAACACGAACCTTTATCAATAATCATAAAATTTTCCCAATACTTCAATTAGAACAGTGAAAAACACTGTAACCAGAACTTCAGAAATAACCCAAACTTCAAAATAGATATGCAGATAAAAACTCAACCTTGAACAATCATTAATTCAAATAGCATACACTACTTTTCTTCACTGAAGCCATGTGCATACGCACTTTCCTGCACACCAACCTGCGTATGCCTCAGTGCATATTGTTTTCATAACCTGGAATGAATACACTACTTTGCTTTGTTGTATCTGCGTCTATACGTGCTTTTATTTATACCAACCTGCGTATACTTCTATGTATACTATCCTTCAGAATGTGATCAGACTCATATTTAGATCTGAGGCTTTCAGTCAGACATTTTCTCAGCAGACTTGCGCTAGTTCTTCATCATTTCTTCAGTAAATCATACTAGAGATTCATCATCTTCAGATATAGAGATCTTGAACCATAATTATATCCATGGGTACATCATAGATTCAGATATATCAATTAAAAACAGAGTTCATCCATGCAGATATTCCTTAGAGAAATTTATTCATTAACAACCCTTACTCATGCACACTTTGCACTATGATCTTCTTCTCCTTATATAGATTTAGCTTTTACCAATACCATGAGTCAAAACCACTCAACCGCTGATGGTAATCTTGGACGAAATCAAATAGATAGTACAACGCTCAATACTGTGGGCTAATACCATGGTAAAGCCCCCTGGTATTATAATTTTGGAGCACAAACAGGCATACGTGACTTGGGACATACTTCTTCGTGTGCATACACGACTTGGCCTTTACAAACCCGCTGTTGGAGAGGTAAATCCCCTCTGCAGACAGAGGCGATCCCTACTAGCCTAGATCGGGTCTAGAAACAACCGAGTCACACTAAGACACAAGTTCCTAATTGCAAAAGACCAATATGCGACAAGAGGCCTACCTTAAGTCCTACGCTACTGTCGTTTGTGAAGAATATGGCGCTTCCGTCCCTTGCTTTGGCAGATCAAAATTCTCCCGCTCGACGCGATTGAACACCTGTGTTAGTGTCAGTATAGTCATACTGCCATCAGTGATAAAAACTGCTCTTTTTGCATTCGCATATTAGGTGTCTCATACCGAATAAATTTCACCATTCCGTTAGGTCATGGATTCATTGATGGTAGTAATTTTTTATCAGTTGTCCCTCATGAGGTACTTGCTAATTTTCCTTTCTATGGTCTTTAGTCATTAGTCACTTTCATTCTCAAAATCATATCAGTAGGTCATAGGATGGGTCTCATTAGTTTCTAGGGTCTCACCATGGTCAAATTAATGAGTCAAATGTCAGTAATATCAGCAAGGTCATGAGGAAGCCAATAAGCTCAAAGTCACAGCACCAGGAAGAATCAGAGAGACATTTTATTCATCTTGATGTAATTTTCACCTCAAAGCCATGTTTTGAGGTGAAACGTAGTATTTTGCCTTTATTATCATTCATTATGTAATTTTATATCATCATATGTAATAAGCCACAATTCAGAAGCTGTTATCTCCACAAAGTGATGTTCCTACCTTCAGATAAGTTTTCCACAGCATGATTAGTGCCAAATCATCCTCCAAGAAGATCCATCAGAAAGAGTCCGAAAAGAGCTTTCCAACGGTATACTACACTCTCAAAACTGACTTCTGGATTGAATTTTATGCTTAAGTGAAGTAAAATTCCCTAAACCTCCCCTATTTCCCATGTTCCCCTTTAACTTTATGTTTAAAGTTTCATATTTCTTTAATAAAAACCCCTTTACCCCCTTTCCGATTACAAAATTGCATTATAAAATATGCGATTTAATTATAAACCACTTCCCCAACCATACCCCGTAGAACTTTATAAATAAACAAATATCAAAGTTTATTATAAGTCCCGTCGTTCCCAACCACTTCCCCACCATGCATTGTAATAAAACTTTATTATAAAGTTATAACCCGTCGCAATCGCATCCCCTTATCTAATCGCAATCGCAAACTTTTTCAATCGCAATGTTTATTTGAAGTCCTCCAATTCGCCAATCGCAAATATCTCCGATGCGATTGATCGCATCACATAATTTCTACGCCCCTCCTCTGATCGCAAGATCCTCTGATCGCGCCCTCCCTCCGATTGCTCCGATCCTCCGATCGCGTTTCCCCTCCGATTGATCGCATCACAAATTCTAATCTCCCGATTGTGATTGCGATTACCTCCGCTCCCAATCCTTGATTGCAATTAACTCTCGGGCCCCACCATACGGTCTTTCCGCACTTTCATATATAAAAGGGTTTTTCCTTTGTTAAACTCAAATTTTTCCCCAATTGCATCGAAAGTTTTATATGTACCATTCCGCCCTGCCCCTGACTCCAATTTCCGATTGCGATTCGTACTCCCGGTCCCACCACTTAATTCCTCTCCCATTCATAACAAAAACCCCTTTTTTCCTTTGTAAAGTTAAAAATTATCCGTTTTGTTTGTTACAAAGGGTCCTCCCAAATCGCATCGCAATATTTGTAAATGTGTTACTCCGCCTACCCCGCTCCCCGATTGCGATTGCGATTGCACTTATATTTTAATATGTTATATCCCTCCACCTGGTTCACTCCGATTGAGATTATAATGCGGGTCCCGCCTTCCTCTCCCTTCCTTCCTATTCATGGTTTTTCCCTTCACAAAGCATATAATTTCATTCGGTTCTATTTCCACAGCAGTTCATTAAAAAATCAGAGAACAAAGAAATAATGGAAAGAAAAAGAACAGTTAAAGGGCCGAGAACTAAAATAAGCAGAGATTGTTACATCAAGCAGAAAAATAGGGGATCTGTTCACCGGATTACTTATTTTTGTTCATACAACATAAAAACAAATCTCGAAAGTGGTCAAATGCAATGATGTCCCTTATTTTCAGGGGCAGATTGTTGTATTTATTTCTATGATTGTACTTCAGTTCTTGAAGTTGTTAGAATAACTCCCTTTTCTGTGGATCTATGTTCCCACATTTGAGCCTATTTATTGTAATTGTAAATCATTTGTAAAGCAGTCTGAGTCGGAGTAATAGGGGAAAAGTGTGGAAGAACATCTCTGCGCTACATTGTACAGTTTGACAGGAATTAATAAGAGATGCAGCTCTGATTTGTGGGATCCATGTGGTATGAGAGTTAGCATTTGTTTTTCTCCTTCGTTTCATATGTGAATTGTTATGTTGTTCCATTCATCCATAAACATTTCCTTTTGAATGATTTCAAGATAGAAAGGTAGAATTCATTTTATATGCTCTGCCTTGGGAAATCATTCATGCTATGTGTTTTTTCTTCTGTTTGAAAATGATCCATTTGTTGTGCCCTTTTCATCTCCTCACCAGTATTTCCATTCCATCCTCATTAAATTTTAATTGCTAATTTTCCTGCCTATCTTGCCCCATGAAATACCCTGTGCCCTGATTTAATTCCTGGTTTCAACTGTCCCTTTATATCCCACACATCCCTGGAATTCATTCATTCATTCATTTATTCTATTAAACCCTTTTCCCATCATTTTATCTAGCCTAATATCAGTCCATTTATTGTATTCCTTTGAATATTTTTTTACGGAGAGAGCCCTCTCCTGTCCTTGTAGGGCTATCTATAAGGCTTAGCGTGGTTTAGTTGTTACCAATTCAGGTGCTAACAACCTACACGTACAAGAAGAAACAACAAACACACAAGCATAAAGCCTAATACATGCAATTATGTATCAGTCAGAGAAGATACAATTCATAACATAAAACATGAACATCTGAGTGGAACCATAATCGAGGTTTCTTATTATTAATCGAAACAAAGAAAGATACAACCTGAGCTCTGACGCTGGATCTTCCTTCGGTGGGTCGACAGAGGAGTATGTCTTGGTAAAGCTCGTCGAGAAAAGGACAAGTCTCTCTCTCTTCGGCTGTCTGATGATAATCTCCTTAAAATTGATTAAGCTCTATTCAGGCTACCGAGACTACTTTGCTCAACCATCTAGCCCCTTCATTAATGGAAGATGGCTATATTTATAGAGGAGAGGAAAAGGTTGGGATCCCTACAATAGTGGAAGGGAGGCCTTATCCCCTGGGAGGTTCCCCATAAGGTGGAAACAAGAGGCCAAAGGAGGAAGGCCGTGGTTATTCAGTCGAAACCACTCCTCATGACTCATCCACGAAGTTGTTGTAATCGAAACTTCGCCTCTTTTTTTTAAAAAAATTCCATAAGCAGATTGGCGCAGGTGCTTAACTGGAACAGAGTGCCAACTGGTGCGGGCTCAGTGTTAATTTTCCTCATTGGCGCGAGGATATAACGGGCTACCAGTGCCAAGGCAAAAACAGGTGTTTTTAGGGGTCTGCTCAGGAAGTGATCAATAGAAGGAATGTTGTCCTCATGGTAAGGGATGCAATGATGGTATTTGCAAGGCATGACACTACTTATTCTTCACAGAAATGACCCTCCAATGGGCGAGATGGGGATTGCAGGGACGGTGACAAATTACTGTGTAACAGATGCCCCCCTAAAGCATGAGGCCCGAGAGAGAGAGAGGGGTGAAATGCTTTATGAGAACGTGTCCAACTGAAAACACTGCCGTCGGAAAACCTGTGTAAACAAATACAACTAATATCTCAAATACATGATATATATGTGGTATGGGCACAGCCATCCATAACGGAGTATACAATAATCAAGATCCAAGATATGGACGTAGCCATCTAGTAAGAATCGATAAATAGACTCAAGTATGGTCGCAACCATCCAATGAATGATTCATGTAACCAATCATAATAATCCACAAAATCACAACCTGGATTCTAACAGACAAAATCCAGGGTCTTGTGCTCCATCTTGACCCAAACAAAGTACAAGTTCAAGCATGTGAATAAGTGAGCTAAAGTCGAACATGTAAGAACATCATCTGATTACCAGCCAATGATGAAAGCTGTTAACAGATGCAAGAGGAACCACCAATAATGACAATGGCCCTCAAGGTACTATAGGTACAATCCACGAAATGTGAACAGTGAGCTGGCGTCGAACATCCGCAGAATCATCCGATCGAAGGTCAATGATGAAAACCTTGCGTCAAATGCGAAGAACCTGCCATTGAGGCATGCAGGCTCCATGGTACTGGAAGGGAGTATCTATATCAACTTCCTGGATAATGAGCTGAAGTCGACAGGAAGTGACTTTGATCGAAGGTGGGCCATAGTGTTTCCCACATCATCGACGCGAGATAGAGGAAAATAATGTTTGTGAATCAGGACCAGATGAGAATCAGAGGAAGGTTGAAACTTGCAGAGGTCAACTTCTCTTGAACATATCGGCGGCACGACAATGGATTTGGCAGTATTTGACGTCAAAAGATCAGAGGTTATGATGACGAGGAAAAGAGCAGATGAGAGGTCAAAAAGGATACCTAAACCCATGAAGGCAAACAAAGAGTGACATGAGATGTCCCCAACCCGACACGAATGCAGAAAAGTGCCATGTTCAAGAGAGACATACTGTCGACATGACGACGGTATTGGTTCCATTTTTCCCCCACCATTTCTGGCGAGTATCTCTTTATTTTTACACAAGCTTGAAGAGGATACCATATGCTTGTCATATAAGTTCGTCCTTCGGACGAATCCATCCTGGTACATTTAACGAGCCCTAGGAAGGAGGAACTTGAATAATGTCATTACAACTGAATCCGATGTCATCAGGGTTTAACGAGTCTGGAAAAGGACGAAATCGGCGTCTTTTCATGTTTAGAGAGTTTGAAAAGACAGCAGAAAAGTAAACTCCAATAGTACCTTTTCATAAATAGTTCCTCAGATCCGAAAAGGTAGAAAACTATGTCTGAGAATACCTCCTAGTCGCAATAGGCTAGGGTATTCCTTTTTCGTAAATAATCTATCCCAACCCGAAAAAGGGGTAAACGTATACTGGGTAGATGTCGTTTCGCAGCCAATTTAACGAGATCAAAATGACAAGCGACTCGACAATCTTTTCATTTTTAGAAAGTCAGAAAAGAGCTGAAAGTTGACTCCTCCTGGAGGAACGAGTGGTATCAAGGGTAGCAACTGGTTCCAGTAAGTAAAGGTTGAGAGGCTGGCTAACAAGACCACTCATCGCAGCGATTCCTCAGGATTGGGTGAAACAACCAAGTGAAGGCATATGATTGGCCAAACAGATAGTGACGATGGAGTGAGAAAACCAAGGCTCATCTGGAAAAACAGGCTGATAAAATGGCAATCATAAGAGGTAAAATGGGAATGGTTTCATTTTTACACAAGCTTGAAATCAAAAAACTTTGCTTGAAGTTGGTTTCATTTTTACACAATCTTGAAACAAAGATAAACTATGCTTGAAACCGGTTTCATTTTTACACAAGCTTGAAACGGAAACAAACTATGCTTGAAAAAGTAAGCATGCCCCCAGCATGGTGACTCAATTCGAGGTACATGCCCCCCAAGCTTCAATCCATATGGAAGGTAGATGGAGTGAAGGTTCAAGTTACGAGATCAGGAGAAAGACTCGACTGGGATTTTACGAGATCTTATCAAAGACTCGAATTGAACAGGAAAGTGTTTCATCATTTTAATGAGGTTGACACATTAAAATAACTATCCTCAGGACACCTTGTTTCATGGTTTAAGGAGCTTGGCACAAGAAAACGAACTATGCTCCGATCAACTTGTTTCAATTTTTAAGGAGCTTGACACAGGAAAGGAACCATGCTCCGAATACCTTGTTTCATTTTTTAAGGAGATTGACACAAGGAAAAGAATCCTGCTCCAACCGACCTCATCATAATGAACAAGAAGTCATCGCTTCCAAGAGGTCCAATCTCGATGGAAGGAAAACATCCTGGAAGTCATGACCAAATGCCCCCAACACCTGATGCACAACAACACTATCACTGAGTACAGGCACGGGGTAGGTAGCCACATAATTGACCTGCGGTGGGGCAGATACAACGGGTGGATAAAAACCAGGAAGGAATGATGGCGGGCCAATTGCCACATCAGGACCAAAGAACGAAAGCTAATCAATGGTCACGATCCGTCCTTCATGTGAAAAGCAGACCACATGAAAAAGGGAGGAGACAAGTGCTCCCACGGCATAGGTGTAATCGCGCCCCAGGAGCAGATTGAAATCCAAGGGGCCTGGAACAACCATCACGTCCATATGGACGGTTTTACCTCCCAAAGTAACAGGTAACCGTGGAAGGATCACTAACAGTTGACTATTTCTTCTGTTAAACGCTAACAGATTTTGCGTAACAAGCACAAGCGGCGCCGAACCAAAAGCTTGCCAAGTAGTTGAGGATAAAATACTAACAGACACACCTTCATCTATAACAGTGCTAGGTATGACCAGACCAGAGGTTTGTACTGTTATCTCAAAAGGCACATAAGACAGAAGGCGGTATCCCGCAAATCGACTCCAATCAAAGGAAGCAACCAAACTACTTGGAGGGGCTACCATCGAACTTAGATGGTCTTCCCCTGGTGTTATGGAAGAAGAAGGAGCATCCTCCACGACCTCCATCTCGAAGGCAGGAGGAGTATCCTCCGGGACCTCCATCACGGGAGGCGAAGGGGCAACTTCTTGAGATATAGGGACAGGAGAATCGTTCTCCAAGTCTGAGGAATCTAAAGAAACAAGAAGAACCTGAGGGATGTGAGGTCCACTCTCAATGGAAAAGACCTGGTGCACCGCAGATGGGGCCAGTTCAACCGATCCCACGACCAATGGTTGGTCGGGGATGGATTCCTAAATTTGAATTTCCGGGGGAGCAGGATTGACCAAGGATGACTCTTGACCAATCGTAGGATCAGCTGATGGAGGATTCAAAGAAAGTTGTTTGTAACTAGCCGGAAGGCATGGTGTAGAAACATTCGGGTTGTCCAACACTCGTTTGGCTTCATCCATATACGGACAAAGGTGAATGGAATGATGCCCTTCACACAACTTACAGGGATTGGTAATCTTGCCCTGTTTCTTAGGAGCTTTACCAGCACCAGTTGAAGACATGCCCCCAACTTGACTCCCGGAAGCCATAGGCAATGACAGACGACCGTTGGACCATACTTCGAGCACCTTAGGAATGCCAGGGAAATATCGAAGAAGATGGTTTCCCTGGCACAACATGCAAGGGAATTTGACTTTCCGCATAGGGTTGGAAGGTTTATCAAGAGGAGGTGCTTTAGAAGCAGTAGCTGCAGCTTTAGCCTCTCTCTTATCACTTCTTCGTCTTTTTCTTCTTATTCTTCTTCTTAGACACCTGGTTACTTGAATCAAGACTTTCACCAGGTGAAGTAGAAGAGGAGGACGCAGAAACAGGCGAAGAAGGGGAGAGGTCCACCTTGGAATCAACATGACGTTGTTTAGGCAGAGGAACTGATTGAATAGTAGCTGGGACATTCGGGACCACAGAGGTTGAAAACAACCAAACATGCAACCCAATAGTTAACCCAGGAAGGGACAACGTTGCCATATAAGGAGCACCAACATTTCCAAAAGGAGGAAAAGGACTTGGATTCCCTTCGGAGGGGACTCCTTGGTTGGTGAACTCCAGAAAAGTTGCCATCAGAAACGACCCAAAACAACACCCTAAGGAAACTAACTTTAACCGGGAATATTTCATGGGCAGTTAATTTTTTAAAACATTGAAACAAAACTCCGTTGTTTCATCTTTTAAGAGTACATAAATAGGTAAAAGGTGACTCTATCAATTTCAGATTGGAAACAAGGGTGAAAGGACAAGCGCTTGATGATCTTTTCAAATTTAAAGAGTCAGAAAAGATCGAAATGACTACTCTGGAAATCTAGGCAAAAGGGTGTACCAGATATCTGTGAACTGCAATATACACCTTGGTTTCAAAATGAAAGAGAAATCAACCAAGGACTTGACGTACATGCAAGAAATCTCCCCGAATGCTGTGTCCGGTGTATCATGGGTATAAGGTCATAGACTCGGCTTCCTACGGATAAAGGATAGCAACCTAGTGGGGTCTCCCTTTATATACGCGACGGTACGGGGAGCAAAAGTCCGTACTAGCGCTATCTAAAGCCAAGAGGCGAACGACAACTACTAGGTTTAACGATGCCGAAACACATCACTAGCCTAGATCTCTAAATATTTCATTAATGTTTCAATGCTGCCTTAAGGTAAATTGAATAAATTTTAGTGTTGATCTTCAATTATGTTTCGGTTTCAAGGCCCTACCGTATGTCATTTGACAATCTCCTATATGCAGCTATATGAGAAAAGAAATATTTCAATTCAATGAATGCTATCTAGTAAAGGGAAGAGCTTCAAACAATGATGCAACATACAACAACACTGAAAACAAAATTCTTTCCAAACTAGATGACTTTCACTATCCAAAAGTAATCTCAAACATTCAATTATGCGAATAATGCAATGTAATCTATGCAAAATCCTGTTTTCCGAAAACTATGCAATTGTAATCTATGCACAATTTCCTTTTTCTTTTCAAATGATAAGAATGCACTCAATGCATTTTTCGATGAAATGAGAATCTACTTAATGCATGCTTTTAATGAAAGATAATGCACTCAATGCGATTTTTAGCTTTCAATCATTAAACAATGTAATCTAAGTTCAATGATAAATCTCAAAAAATTCTCTTCAATGAAATGTAATCTAATGCATTTTAACAAAAAGAAAACTTTGAGACGAAAACTAAATGAACGCAAATTTCCTTAATGAAAGGATGAAGGCAAAAGGGATGCAAGCAAACACTAAGAATGCAATCGTTGTTTCAAAACACTTTGTAACGAAATTCCTCATAAGGCTACAAGACATATGAGGTCAAGCACAAAAAGGACTTCCAAAGCATGAGACCAAAACAAGGCATTCATTCCCTTTTACATCGAGCAATCATGGAGAGAGGACATTTCAATGAGCAATGTAATCTATGATCATACAGAGAAAATACCGGAAGGGAAAGACACATTGGTGAATGATTTAGGGAAAAAGTCTCAATTTTCACACACCCTGAAATTCGCACGACTTTTGTAGGTGAAACTAGCGCCAACTATTGCGACTTGCTCACTGACAACTAGCACCAATGGCCAATTGGTGCGGGTTGCTAACTGAAAACAAGCGCCAACTCCTGAAAATGAAAAAACAAATAATTTCTCCCAACCAAGACCAGATTCACCACTTCAAGAAAAATCTAAAACTAACCCAGAAGAAAAATTACTGACCAAAAAAAACTTTTGAACAAGGGAAAAACCTAACACCTATAGGAAATGGCGCGACTATCTGGCTGTAATCCGCGCCAGACAAGGGATGGCGCGAGTGATGAACTGGCAACTTGCACTAATGGGCGCGACTGTCAGGGTGGAAAACGCGCCAATCAAGCCAACCATGAAAAGATGAAAACTTCGAAAAAGCAGAGGTCAGATCTGATCCTCTGGGGTTGAACAAAGGTTTTACACTAGAAAAAAGCGAACCAAAAGAGCTGATCAAGTAGGCAAAGACAAAAATCAACTGAAAAGACAAGGCAAACTCCAATCAACGTCTCCCTAGCGGAGTCACCAGTTTGTTGGAGAGGTAAATCCCCTCTGCAGACAGAGGAAATCCCTACTAGCCCAGATCGGGTCTAGCAACAACCAAGTCACGCTAAGACGCAAGTTCCTAATTGCAAAAGACCAAGATGCGACAAGAGGCCTACCTTAAGTCCTACACTGTTGTCATTTGTGAAGAATATGGCGCTTCCGTCCCTTGCTTTGGTAGATCACAATTCTCCCGCTCGACGCGATTGAACACTTGCACATACAAGAAGAAACAAAAAACACACAAGCGTAAAACCTAATACATGCAACTATGTATCAGTCAGAGAAGATACAACTCATAACATAAAACATGAACATCTGAGTGGAACCATAATCGAGGTCGCTTATTATTAATAGAAACAAAGAAAGATACAACCTGAGCTCTGACGCTGGATCTTCCTTCGGCAGGTCAACAGAGGAGTATGTCTCAGTAAAGCTCGTCGGGAAAAGGACAAGTCTATCTCTCTTCGGCTGTCTGACGATAATCTCCTTACAATTGATTCAGCTCTATTCAGGCTACCGAGACTACTTTGCTCAACCATCCAGCCCCTTCATCAATGGAAGATGGCTATATTTATAGAGGAGAGGAGGAGGTTGGGATCCCTACAATAGTGGAAGGGAGGCCTTATCCCTTGGGAGGTTCCCCATAAGGTGGAAACAAGAGGCCAAATGAGGAAGGTCGTGGTTATTCAGTTGAAACCACTCCTCATGGCTCATCCACGAAGTTGTTGTAATCGAAACTTCGCCTTTTTTAAAAAAAAATTTTCCATAAGCAGATTAGCGTGGGTGCTTAACTGGGACAGAGCACCAACTGGAGCGGGCTCAGTGTTAATTTTCCTCATTGGTGCGAGGATATAACAGGATACCGGCACCAAGGCAAAAACAGGTGTTTTTAGGGGTCTGCTCAGGAAATGATCAACAGAAGGAATGTTGTCCTCATGGCAAGGGATGCAATGATGGTATTTGCAAGGCATGACACTACTTATTCGTCACAGAAAATACCCTCCAATGGGAGAGATGGGGATTGCAGGGACGGTGAAAAATTACCGTGTAACACTCGCGTATACATTGTGACATATTAAAAATAACCAATATGCTGCACACAACTTCTGAGAGACTGCTGAGATTCTTCATACAGATAGTTTCTTCATGCTTTGCCAAAGAGTTGCCATCAAGGACAATCAATTTAATATTATAGATCACAAGAAACATATTTCCAACACATATGGCCACCCCAACTGCTAACCTTTAATTTTGTCATTATTTCGGAGGTTAAGATTGGTGGGCGTGCTAATTATGGTGGAAATCCACTAAATTAACTCCATTTTAGTGGAGTTTTTCTAGGTGTAACTGGGCAAAAGAGTAGGAGACTCAATTTTGGCCCATTCAGAGTGAATGAAGAGTCATTTTTGACTAATTGGAGCATTCTGGAGAAATTGGTGCAGATAAAACAACCATTAGAGGCCTCTAACTACATGTATTTGACAATTTTTGAGCATAATGAAAGATGGGCATGCCATTGGGAGCTGGACCAGCAAATGTAGCCCAGGAGGGGTGAACTGCTTCATTATGGCTGCTGTGTAAATTATGTGTGGTGACTTATTTCTCTGTTTTACACTATTGTTTAGTGTTATTTAAGTTTGTTTTATGCTTCTAATTCACCTAAAATCATCTACAATTCATGGTTAGAATCCTTAATCCTTAAGCAAACTAATGAGACAAGTATGCACATGTTTATAAATTGAAAAGACACTTAGCACATCAAAACTAATACAATCAATTCAAATAAGATTGGTATCAGAGCTAGAGTTTATTCTTTGGTGTTGTTTAGTGCAAAGAATTTTTTAATTGTTTGCAAGTTTTTAGATGCTTACTAGGCTCAAGCTCAAGAGAGGAGAAGGAAAATTGGTGGGAGCAGAAGGGTATCAAGAAGAGCCAAAGCAAAGGAGAGTAAGATTTCCACAATCTCCACCACCTAGTTCACCTCCTAAGGAAGCAGAAGCTACATTAAGTATGCCTCATGAGGAAGGATAAATCCATGAAGAAGTTGATCCCAAAAAGGAAGAAAGAGTGTTTAGGAAAGCATTCCTTGACATGACTGAGATGGTTAGAATCCTTTATCAAGAAAGGAATGAGAGATTATAAGGAGAAGGATCCAAACTTCACAAGAAAGGAAAGGGATCTTCAAGAGGTCACAATGATGAATATAAGTCAAATAAGGGAAATGGAGGAAATTGAGGCAATGGAGAGCCATCATCCTCACCCTCATCATCATCATCCTTTACTTCTTCTTCAGTACATTAGCCACACAAGTCTAAGAACACTGGTAAAAGTCCCTTTTTAAAACTTGATGTTAAGTTTGAATTGCGAATGTTTAATGGTGAAGTCAATGCAGAAAATCCTGAAAATTGGATTAGGCAATTGGAGGTCTATTTGAGAATCCATAACCTTCAAGATGATCATACCAAAATCCAATTAGCTTCATTGAGAATGGAAGGTGCAACATTGGTTTCGTGGGAAGCCAAGACAAAGGAGGAGATCAAGAAACATGGTAATATTATTCTATCATGGTAAGATTTCATTACTGCAATAAAAAAATAGTTTTATCCATTAGCTTATATGCAGAAAGCCATAATGAACCGGAAAAACATTAGGCAATTGAAGGGAAAAAATGTCCAAGAATACACCCAAGAATTTAGGAGAAGAGCTCTCTTATTACAGGTAGATTTGCAGAGCTAAGATACTTTGCTCAAGTAAATAGGAGGCTTACATAGCTAAATAAAACATAATATTCTCATGTTTAACCCCACCAGTCTAGATGAAGTATGTGTTCAGGCCACACATCTAGAAGCTAGAGGGAAGAACATTTTTGAAGAGGGTAGAAAGAAACCTTTTAAGGGTAAAAACAAAGAGAATACCTCAAAAGGTAAAAGAAAAAAGAATGAAGAGGGAGAAAAAGTGGTTTGTAAACATTGTTCAAAAGAAGGCCATGATGAAACTCATTACTGGAAATTACATCCTGAAATGAGGCCAAAGAAACCCAATAACAAAGGGAAACAAAAAAATTGCAGCTACAACTCAACATGATTTAGGACATGATTCAGGTGATGAATCTAATATTACAGCCATGGTATTGAAGAACATGAAGGGAAAATAAATTTAAACTAAACCCAGTACTAGTACATCAAACTTTCACATACATGCTCCAAATGAATAAGAAAGAATTGAACTGTTTCATGTGAGGGTCGTATCCAAGCATACCAAGATTGACACATTGTTTGACAGTGGGTCACAAGAAAACTTAATCTCTGAAGACTTGGTCAAGAAACTTAACCTTGAGACCATACCACATCCAAAAACGTATCCATTGGGTTGGATTTGTAAGGATGCAAATTTACAGGTTTCAAAGAAATGCATATTGCGGTTTGCAATCACTGCAAATTTATTGACACATTTGAATTAGATATGGTTCCGCTTGACATAACATGTATTGTGTTGGGGAGTCCTTACTTGTATGACAGGAAAGAGATCTTCCATCACCATGAGAACAAATATCATTTACTCAAACATGGAAAGGAGTACATTGTTAGAGCACATTGCAATAAGACAAACATTGCTATGGTAAATTCTGGATAGGTAAAAAGGCTGGTAAATTCAAGTAAGAATTTTGTTCTTCTAATGATTAAGCCTAAAGCTGATGTTAATCATGAATAATTTGCAAGATGTGATCCTAAGTTGAAATCAGATTTATATGATGTAGTTAATGCACATCATGAGATGTTTTAGGTGCCAACAAGATTTCCTGAGCCAACAAGACTGTCTCCAAAAAGAGAGATTCAACATGAGATTCAGTTGCAACAATATTTTCCTCTTCCAAACATAGGTATGTATCACATGTCGATAATGAAGAATGCTGAAATAAAGAGGCAAATCAAAGAGATGTTGGACAAAGGAATCATAAGGCCAAGCACCTTGTGATGCGGTTCACCCATAGTCTTGATACCAAAGAAATATGGGACTTGGTGCATGTGTGTAGATTTTCGAGCTTTGAACAAGATTACGGTAAAGAATCGTTACCCATTCCCAAGAATAGACGATTTCCTTGATCAGCTGAGAGAAGCAAAGTTTTTCACTCAGTTAGATTTATGAAGTGGATATCATCAAGTAAGAATTGCAGAAAGTGATATATGGAAAACTTCATTCAAAACCAAAAACAGACTCTTTGAGTGGTTAGTTATGCCATTTGGTTTGTGTAATGCACCAGCAAATTTCATGCATGTTATGGATAGTGTTTTGCGTCCATTCCTTGATGACTTTGTGATTGTGTACTTAGATGACATATTGAATTTCAGCAAAATAAGAGAAGATCATGTCTTGCATTTGAATAGAGTGCTTGATATTTTGAAGAAAGAGAAATTTTTTCTTAAGATGTCAAAGTGTGAGTTTGGAAAGACTTCTTTGGTCTATTTGGGACATATTGTAGGAGGAGGAGAGTTTAGGATTGATCCTTATAAAGTGGAAGCCATTGTGAATTGGCCCACACCCAAAACAGTAATCAAGGTAAGAAGTTTCTTAGGTGTAACTCAATATTGGAGAAATTTTATTGCTAACTTTTATTCCATTGCAACTCCTATGCATGTAGTGACAAGTGTGAAGAAAGGCTTCCAATTGGGAGGAAAACAATAGCAAGCTTTCGAAGCTTTAAAAGACAAGATCAGTTTAGCTCCAGTCCTTGCATTACCAAACTTGAGACAACCATTCGAGATTCAAACTGATGCTAGTGATTATGCCATGGGCACAGTTCTTTTGCAGCATGGTAAGCTTATCGCTTTTCATTCTGAATGTAGAAATTTTAATATTTAATTCACTGATATCTCACTAGTGTATCTTTAGTTACAACTAGTTACAACTAGCACAATTGAGTTTAACTCACTTAACTGAGTTAAACTACTTTACAACTCACAAAACTACACATCCAACTCTGTTGCAACTTCGAATCACTTAGTTACAACTAAGTCCACTTGCATGTCCCACCAACCAACCCTAGAACTCGAAATTCCTTCAGTCAACTAGTTTGTCACATCAGTTAACTGAAATCAAGTGCTTCAAGAGAATAGATTATTATTTATTTTCTAATTATTATTAAGAGATAATAATAATCGACATGCATTCTATTTTTAGACATGCGATCTACGAACAGACTTAGCACATGCATTCCAAAAATAGAACTCCATCCATAAATATAATTTTCTTAACCATATATAAATAGACTCCCGTTATAAATAGACTTTGCTCAATATTATAAAAATAGACACACACCTAAAAATATCCTGTGTGGGCCCCACCTATTGTAGGTGCTTAATTTTCACTAGGATCAAGGATGATGTTCTCGGATGCCAATTTAACTGTTTCTTGTTGCAAACTTCAACACTGAAAAATTTAATGGTGTTGTGACTAATTATCCTACATATGAAAAAGAACTATATGCATTGGTACAAAGTGTCAAGAAGTGGAAACACTACTGGATGGGTAAAGATACTATTATGCATACCGATCACCAACCATTACAGTACTTGGAGTCACAAACAAAATTGCAGCAATCCAGACATTTCAGGTGGATGGGATTTCTTCAACAGTTTCACTTGGTTATAAGGTACAAGAAAGGTATTTTCAATAAAGTTGTTGATATGCTTTCAAGACCAATCATTAGTGCATCTACTTTACTAAAAAATGATTCTATTGTACATGAGAGTTACATAGAACAATATGCACATGACGTTGATTTTCAAGATGTGTATGCTAGTTTGAGTGAAGGGAATCAATTTGAAGAAAAATATTATCACATGCATAACAATTTGCTGTTTCATTTGGGAAAAATATGTATACCACAAGGAGAGAGGCTAAGTGTTATGAGAGAAGCTCATTCATCTCTTATTGCTGGACACTTTGGGGTAAGCAAAACAATGGCGCATCTACAAAGGTATTGCTATTGGCCTCGCATGGTAGATAGTGTGTCACATTTTATAAGAGGTTCCATGTGTGCAACAAGTAAGCCTAGTAATACGAAGCTTGGGTTGTACATGCCACTACAGGTACCATCAAGGCCATGGGAGAGTGTCTCCATGGACTTTGTTGGAGATCTACCTATGCAAGAAAACAACATGATTATCTTTATGACGTAGTTGTGAGTAGATTCAGTAAAATTTGTATACTTATGCCATGTAAGAAAACCATTACTGCTGAACAAACTACTGAACTTTATTTTCAACATGTTTAGGTTCATTTTGGATTTCCAACTTCTATTGTTAGTAACAGGGATTCCAGGTTCATTGGGAATTTTTGGTCAAATCTATGGAGTATGATGGACATAAAGTTGAAAAAGAGTATTGCTTTTCATCCGCAAACAGATGGACAAACTGAGGTGGTGAACAAAACCGTTGTGCATCTATTGAGAGGATATTACAACAAACATCCCAAGTTGTGGGATGAGCAACTGCATTACATTCAGCACGCTTACAACTAGGCAATGCACTCTTCAACTCAAACATAACCTTTTGAAGTATGCTTTGTGTATTTTCCAAAATTTCCATTAGACTTCATCTTTGGGAAGGATGCTTCAATTGATGGCCATAGTGATATTGAAAAGGCTCAAAATTTCATTGAGAAAATTCAGATTACAGATCAACAAGTTCAAGAACCGCTTGAGAAAAGTCAAAGAAAATAAAAAGAGAGACATGAAAAACATATAGTTGATCAAAAGTTTCAAGAGGGAGATGAGTTATGGTTGCACATTAGCAAAGAAAGGATGCAATGGGAAGGTAAAAAGCTCAAACCCATTCGCTATGGTCCATTCAAGATCATAAATCAAGTTGGTAATAATGCATTTCAACTTGACTTTCCTTCTTATATGCAAATGTATTCAGTTTCTAATCTTGAAAACTTACGTTTGTATGAGCCACCTTTGATTGATGATCAAGGAAGTGATGTTAAACTACCTTCTATTGAAGATTTCTCGCCAGAATTTTTGGATGAGCTCAAAGAAGATACAATTCTTGACAAGAGGACAAGAGCATCCAAGAGGGGAACTGTTGACTACCTTTGAGTTGGGCTCAAACGCACTAAACCAAGGAAGGAAAAGTGGATGGAGGTTGGAAAGGTGAGGGATTTTTACCCTCATCTACTGAACAGGTAATCAAGTCTTTTGGGGTCCAAAAGCTTCCCAATGGGGAGGAGTGATCAGGAGTTCATAAATTTTACTCAAAATTATAAGTTACAGAATTGGGTTTAAACTGGGATTGTTGCTTAGATCTCGTCTTCTTGATTTTGGCGCTGCAAACGGTTCAAAAAATCGATGTCATATGAGGGAGATATCACGTTCTGATCGAAAAGCCAAATATGTAAATTTTGCGACAGTTTGACCAAGGTTGAATAGGATGCACAGTCAGCAAAAGGAATATTCTGAGGAATATTCCTTCCTCAGAGCCAACTGCAGGATTACAAGTTGTGCAATTCTATTGGTCAGTTGGCTTTACATTTATGTTTTTGGGCCAATTGGGAGGTGCCACGTGGCTAGCCTTGAGGCCAGCACATGGCCCTTGAACTGTGTTATAAAATTTTGGGGTGAGGCTCGCAGGGCTCGACCCCGCGACCTCTGGCAGAACACGCACACGCCACATCGCCTGAGCTACAAGTGTTTCTTAACATCACTGTTTGCACGTTTATTATAAATTTTGTAACAATGGAGTAAGGGGGTTGGGACCGCCGACGGTCCCAACCCGCCAGCGGTCCCGACATGTGTTCACATTGCAAACGTTACATAAAACGTAACCTCCTACAGTTACCCACCAACATTCTCCGCAACCTGGTCACATTGAAACCTTTATGTAATATTCTCTGAATTGTTAAGTTAACCACCCCTTTAAACTGAAGTTTCAACCTTATCCATATTTATTACTGTGGGTTTCGCCGACCATCACGATTAGGCTGTGGGTTTGGGGTGCAAATGTGGCCACCCCAATCGCTAACCTTTAATGTTGTTGTTATTTCGATGGTTAAGATTGGCGGTTGTGCTAATTATGGCGGAAATCCTCTAAATTAACTCCAGTTAAGTGGAGTTATCCACTTTTAGTGGAGTTTTTCTAGGTGTAATTGAGCAAAAGAGTAAGAGACTCAATTTTCGCCCATTTAGAGTGAATGAAGAGTCATTTTTGACTAATTGGAGCATTTTGAAGCCATTGGTGCAAAGGAAACAACCATTAGAGGCCTATAACTACATGTATTTGCAAAATTTTGAGCCTAATGAAAGATGGACATGCCATTGGGAGTTGGACCAACAAATGTAGCCCAGGAGGGGTGAACTGCTTCATCATGCATGTTGTGTAAATTATGTGTGGTGACTTATTTTCACCACATTTATGACCTAAAATCATCTACAATTCATGGTTAAAATCCTTAATCCTTAAGCAAACTAATGAGACAAGTATGCACATGTTTATAAACTGAAAAGACACTTAGAACATAAAAAATAATACAGTCATTTTAGATCAACACAACATCACTTGAAGGACAATTTGGTCAAGCATCTGAAATAGAGAAGGAAGTGTGAGAAATACTAGAGAAATAACTCATCATCAAGCAAAGAAAAGGAGGAACATAAACCGAGGTACTTTGGCACTATTCTAGGTTATTCTCCTAGCATGTGTGACAAAATATAGGGTTTCTATTAAACTAGAAAGATCATGATGGACAATAGCTGCTATGGGATAATCTACATCCCTGACTCTAGATTTACACTGCGAATTAGGGGAGAAATGCAAGATATACATGGCTAACCAACATCCCTGTTGTAAAAAGCTCAAAATGAAGGGTACATGTTGTGCAACAAGGTCAACAATATAAAGGCTCCTACAACCAGCTCAATGTGGGTAAAATAAGATAATAGAAAACCAATAAAATGGAAAGAATGTATAGGGGTCATTGCAAGCTAAAAATGG
The DNA here is from genome assembly GCA_034641835.2 of Pinus albicaulis. Lineage (NCBI taxonomy): Eukaryota > Viridiplantae > Streptophyta > Pinopsida > Pinales > Pinaceae > Pinus > Pinus albicaulis. The sequence goes on along the minus strand of CM076580.1, from coordinate 1,634,153,668 downwards.
TTTCTCATGATGCATTAGTGACAATGCAAACATGGAAAAAATAATTTGTTGATTTGTAGGTATTATTCTAGGTACATTCACAGTGAAATTGAATATGGTTTATGAAGATGAATTGTAGGAAATCAAATTAGCTTTTTGAATATATAGTTTTTATTTATGTGTTTTTTGTATGATCAGATGAAGTTCCAACTTATCTAACATTGATACATTATTCTCCTACAAAATATAATGTCTATGTTCCTGTTAGCATAGGTGTTGAGTACCTAAATGGTGAAACATACTAGAAATAAGTGTGTACAATTGTAGAGAACATATTCACATTATCCACAACTATTTTGCAAAAAAAATTAATGCTAATTGTATAATTTTATAAATTATGAAAATAATTATGGCCTTGAAATTATGAGTTCATGTATTAATGTAGGGTTCCAGGGTCTTAACATAATCAAACAATTTTTTTTAGACCTTGATTTATTCTAGTGTAACAGACACATATTATACAAGGTAATAAAAAGCTATAGTAGGAGTAAAAGGCATATGCATTTTATATTATTTTGAAAATAATGATTATATATGCATAAATATTTAAAAATCTTAACATAATCATGTAAAGTTGTTTAAGACCTTTTTGTTGTGTTAAATAATTCCAAAAACATTTACAGAGGTAGAAAGTTATGGCAAAATTGCTTAACTAAGTTTTTATATTTTAGAAAAAATGCATACCTATTATTAGCAAACATGTTTTATAATTATTTGAAATTCGATTTTACTTATTTAGTTTGAGCGAAGTATTTCTTGTCACCTATGCATTTACTAGCTTGTTTTAGGACTAGGTTTTGTATGATGATCTTGGTGGTTTAAATTGCAAAAATAATTTAAGTGGGGATAAATCTCCATGGTTAAGAATCTTGTTAGTTTTTATAATTTTTGTAAATTTTAGCAATGTGAGATGCATCATGAAGTAAGTGTTTTGATGCCTTTTGTAGATTGATGCTTATTGATGTTTACCAATCATCTAATTTATATGGCTAAGCTAGTCTACAAAATTTTATAATTTAGTTAAAGATTCACCAAAATTTTACTGGATTTTATAATTTAGTGAATGTTTAGCTATAAGATATATCCACATATTATGTTGTTGATAAAATAGCCTTCAAATTTTTCTATATTCAATTGAGATTCATCCAACTATTATACTTGTAAAAGCTTAGAAACTGTTGATAATTTTTTTCGTCGTATTTTTCTTGTAGTGCAATTAGTGAATTTGAAATATTTCTATATCATGAGACTTGTAATTAACATTTATTAAGTTTCACAAAAGTTTAGAATTTTTTTTTTTTTAACAAAGTGAATATAAATTTAACAAAGCTTAAAATTATAATTCATATTTATATATTTTTAAATAAAAACTTTTATGTGCTCCAAAAAGCTATTAAAAATCGTTTGAAGAGAATGCTTTCAAATATCTATACATAGTCTTACTACAACAAGTCCCAAGTGTTCTTTACAACTTTTTATCTCATATGTGAAATGACTATATTAAAGCAATGCTCAAATTTTGATTTTTTTAGTTGGTAATAATCATATGTTGGAATTGAATGAACATGCATTTTTTCAAAGTATTGTTGAACTAATTGTTTACACATACATGTTTGCAAACAAAAAGCTTTCTTGTGAAGCATAGATACTAGGAGAAGATAAGATTGCTAATGGATTTATCTTAATGTTTAATTTGACACAAATTAAGGTTATACCACTTATACACTGAAGTGGAAATATCATTCTTGTATAAGAAGTTGAGGATTGCACCGTTTAGTAGTTGGATTGTTAAATATGGTTTAATATCTTTAGCTCATATCTTTAAAGAAATGATAAATACATTGCATCTAAAAGTTAACTTGTTTTTTCTTAACCGTGGAATTAGGTGTTAGTACCATATATTTATGTTGTAAGATGCCCCTAATCATGAGTTGAGTTAGTAAACTTTTAATTAGACAGGTGTATAGATCACAAATTGAGTTAGCAAGTAAACTTTGAAATGGGAAGTTGTGTTATTATAAGTAAACTTTTTTATGAGATATGTATTATTAAAAAATGTAATATGAACTATGCCACAATAGAATATTCTACAGAACATTCTAGCTGTCAATGACTGCTTATAACAAGATATATACTCATCACTTGATTATTCTGTAATGAATATCAAGTGGCTTTATGTAATGATATATGAACTGTTATCATTAATGAAACATTGTTTTTTTCTCCTTTGAAAAAAAAGAAATAGGAAGTTGTGTAATTCACAAATTGAATTAGTAAGTAACTTTGAAATGAAGAAATGTTTATCACTTATAAAATGTTGCAAGGACAATAATAATTTTTTAAAATAAAGTTAAAAAGTATTGTAAATATTCATAGGAATGGAGTTTGAAAATTATATACACATCTATCTAAGTGCTATGAGCAGATTCAATGTTGTGTATGGCATGTTATATTAGTTATTATTTGATAATATAATTTTTTGGGATATGAAATGACTTTGAACGTATATGTGATGATATGATAATATTTATTTTCAAACCGCATTGACGAGGACGTATCCCCTACTGTGACGTGACTTTGTTTTAAGGCAGGGTCTTTAATCACAGTGGCGTTGGCGTTGGGTCGTGGCTCTTCCTTATGAGACGATTTTGAAGTCATTAATACGAACAGAATACGTGAGAAATAAACGAAGCAGATTACTGAACAGGTTGGGGATGTAGCTCACATGGTAGAGCGCTCGCTTTGCATGCGAGAGGTACGGGGTTCGATACCCCTCATCTCCATTTCACAAATTTTACGATATTTTGCTTTAAAAATGTCATCCAACACGCAAACGCAAAATCCAAAAAAGATTGAAGCTGATCAGGATGACGAATTCAACGACATGTCAATTTGACAGAACACTGAAGGTTGTGTGTTCGATTCAATTTGACCCACGAGCTTCCAAACGCACAACAAAGTTAAAACAGGAGGGTTTCAACTTTGAATAAAACAACACGTGGAGGGTTTCAACTTTGAATAAAACAACAGGTGGAGGGTTTTGATAACTGCTGAAAGAAATGAGGGTTTCAATTAATAAAACGGGTAGGGCTTTGATAACCGCTGAAAGAAATGAGGGTTTCAATAACTACTGGATCAATAAAACTACAGGTGGAGGGTTTTGATAACTTTACTGCTTAAAAGAAAGCCAACTGTTTTGAATTCTGGCTTGGAAGAAATTTTGTTTTCCGTTGCCAGGAATTGAACCCAGGTCTCCAAGGTGAGTGCCGAGTATCCAAACCAACTAGACGATAACAGAATCTGTAGCTTATAGAAAGAAAGAAAGAAAGAATTTTTAATGTCCACGAGGCTAAAAAATAGCCTATGGGACAGATTGCTTCTCTATCTGACTCTTGTATTCGGCCATTTTCCTGTGAAGTTTTACAATGACCACTCCCAACTTATCGACAAACTCTTCGCTGAATAGCTTATCCCAATAATTAGCTGCCAGAATACCTACATAGTTTTCCCTGGTGTCTTTGAAGGCCTCACATTCTAGAATGAAATGTTTTTCTGTTTCCACTTTTCCGGAGGAGCAAAAAATACATACTCTTTCTTCCCACATTTCTTTTGGCCTTTTCCAGCGCCCTGTTTCACAACGGAGTTGATGAGAATTAGTCTTTTTCCAGCGCCCTGTTTCTTATAGCATTTAGGTATTTATCACTCAAATGCATAGCTATATGATATTCGTACTTGCAGCCCGTCTGTCACGGAGAAAACATGTAATAAGGACAATGCTTTAAGTTCATTTTACCATGCTTAATTTCAAAATTCAGAAAAATATGTTTTTATGGTTTTATGAAATAGTGAAAAGCTCTAAATTAAATATTTCATTATTTTAATAATGATTTTTAATATTAGGAATTTGGCTTCTGTGATCCATAAAATATGTATCAGAAATTTTTGGTAAAAATCACATATAAGAAATTTGTGTCGACGCTTTTTGAACCAGCCAATGTGGTTGATCCTCAGGGCAAGATCAGAAATTTGATGAAGAAACCTATTTAAAAGATTTTATTAAAATTTATTTATAGTTCTCAAATATTCTATTTGAATATAATATAATATTAATAATCAATAAATTTTAAAAATAATAAAAAATAATTTGTATTTAATTATATTTAATATAATTTAATATTAATAATTCTTAAAAATAATTTGAAATTATTTTTATATTTAATTATATTTGAGTATAATTTACTATAAATAATCAATAATTTTTAAAATAATTTAAAATAATTTTTAACATAAAACCTTAAATTATAAGTTTATATATATATATATATATAATAAAAATAAAAAATAAATTAAAAAATAAAATAAAATAAAATAATTATTTTTAATTTAATTTAATTTAATTTAATTTTTCATTTTAATTTTAATTATATATATATATATATATATATATATTTATTTATTTATTTATTTTAAAAAACTTATAATTTAAAGGTTTATGTTAAAAATATTTTTAAATATTTTTAAAAATTATTGATTATTTATAGTAAATTATACTCAAATATAATTAAATATAAAAATAATTTTAAATTATTTTTAAGAATTATTGATTATTAATATTAAATTATATTCAAATATATTAAATAAAAATAATTTTAAATTATTTTTAAAATTTATTGATTATTAATATTATATTATATTCCTCCGGATGCGGGTGCATCCACTTGACACGGTGAAGATTGGTGGTCAGGCCGGCGCGTGGCGAGGCCACATGGCCGCCGGCCATCTGCATTCAAATCGCATTGATAGCATTAATATCACAGTCCGTCAACCGAGTTGGCATTCAAGCCGGTGGGGAAGACGAGGCTGCAACCTTAACTCGATGCCGTCCTCCAGCTACAAGCGCATTTCCACCTCCTCGATGCCTAAGTGCTGGGCTCTGCCATTTATTTGGCTCGTCGACATGCATAATTTCATTTCTCCACTCTGCTCTGGCTGTCCTCCGGAAGCCAAGCTCTCCAGCTCCTGCACTGCACTGGGCAGGCGATGCAATCTTTATTGCTGCGTGGAGTTCTTACCTGGTTTTCATCACTCTCAAAGCCCATTTTGCCCTTTGCTTCTTGGAGCCCCGCCTCAGTCTCTCCCGCCTGTCACTCTGCAACATTCGCCGACTCGTTTGCGCTCTCCAGGCGGGAAGATGCCTCGGCTTCGGCACAGGCTCAGATGCCGCAGAGGTAGCACTCGAGCCAGGCCTTCCTCTAGGCGTCGCTCCCCCTCCAGCAATTCGACATCCTCGGCTTTTGATTCCCCCCATGGCGCCTCTCCTCGCGCTTCCAACAGGCGCAGGCCTGAACGTGGCCCCTCCTCGCAAGTCCATCACCCGCCCTCTCCTCCGCGTGACACCCACGTCCATCCGCCTCCCTCTGGCACTCGCAGCGCTGAGTCTGCCCACCTGGTCAACCCATCCATGGCCTTGTTTCATTTCCCCTGTCTTACTTCCCAGCCTCTTGTGGTGGCGACGGTTTCTGTAACGTTCAAAGAATTCCCTCAATTCGGTTCGATGACCCTGCCTGCTGCGCATCCTGGAATTCAGCTTCGCACCCCTGGGTCTGACCAGGCTATCCAAACTGGTGTGCAGGACCGCTCGCAAGAAGCTAGGGGAGGCACGAAGAAGATGGAGCAGCATGAAACAGACGCGGCAGCAAATCCCACTCTGGACGATGATGATCACAGCGACGGATGCAGAATCGAAGAAGAACCCCCCTCTGACGACTATGGTATCTAGGACTCACAGTTATTTTTTGTCTTTCAGGTCAGATTTTTGTCTAGATGGTGTTTTCAGAAATCCTGGCCTACTGGCTTGTCAAAGCACTGTTACAGTCCTATGTTTATGTTCAATGCTGGTTTGTACTGCTACAGTCCTATGGTTTTTTGCTCAATGCTGGTTTCCTCCTTTGAGGCAGCTATTAAACTTTTCTTGGGCTGGTTTCCCCCTGTGGGCAGCGCTAGTTTTGATATTGTGCTGAACTCTCAATGCCTATGAAGGCACACTTCTGTATGTACCATATTTTCCAGTAATAGAATCTAGTCTTACTTAGAAAAAAAAAATATTATATTATATTCAAATAGAATATTTGAGAACTATAAATAAATTTTAATAAAATATTTTATTCAAGTCAAACTAGCTGTTTTTCCAACGGCTAGATGGCGCTGTCCCTTTCTATTTAAATAGGTTTTTTCATCAGATTTCTCATCTTGTCCTGATGATGAATCACACTGGCTGGTTTGAAACGTGTCGACACAAATTTCTTATATGTGATTTTTACCAAAAATTTCTGATACATAATGATTTTTAATATTATATATTACTTTTTAATCAAATAAAAATAATAATATAATAAATTTTATTTATTTTAAAATTTATTTAATTAAACAAATAAATACTTTAGCTTGCCACTCATATTTGATCATTTTCATGATTATGTCTTGAAGCCTTGTTATACTTGTTTGTCACTCATATCTAGAGCATTTTCATGAGGATTGCAAAGTTTTTTTTATGTTCAAAAGGATTCTTCATTGTGTTATTTGAGGAATCAAAAGTTTACCTTTATCTAAAAGGCCCTGGTTTTGGGGCAATGTTCGATTGCTTTTAACCCATTGGTTCGTAGATTTTGACCCATCCATAACTCTCATTAAGAAGATGCCAATATGGGTCATTCTTCCTTATCTGCTAGCTCACTTGTGGAACTTTTAGGGCATTGGAGACTCTCTTGGCCATTACCCTCCTATTGATGCCTCTTGTGGGAAACTTGGTGTATAAAACTATCGCAGAATTTGTCTTGAAATTGATATTAATAAACGGTCGCCATACCAAATCAAGTTAAAAATCAGTGAAAATCACTGGATGTAAGCTCTAGACTATGAGAATATTGCTTTTCATTGCCACTTCTATCATCAAGCATTCCACTTACAAAATTCTTGCTTGGTGTTTAATTCTCATCAAAAGCGGAACATATGCAATTCTAGATCTAAAATTTGGAAGCCCTCTAACCCTCCTCCTATGGATGGCAAGGCCTCCTCTTAGTTGGACAATGACATTGAAGAAGCTCACGATGGAATTCATTAAGGGGTCAAGTTCAAAGAATCAAGGCCTCAAACATCTTGTGCACCTCTTGGCATGGACCATGCTCCTTCGACAAGCACATAGATATTGAATAGTAATGCTTCTTTGAGTATATTGAAAAGCACTCATGAGTCGACTTTTTCAGACTCTCATAAGGAATCACCCTCACTGTGCAATGATAATTTTCAGATCACTTTGATCAAACCACCTTTAGAAGGTTGGGTCAAGGTTTCAAAAAATAAAGAAAAGAAAGGTCGCCTTGAGGATTAGCCCCAATTTGGGTGATTCTCCTCTACAATTGTGCCTTTTGTCACTTTTTGTGTTTACTTCCCTATTCTCAATACCATTGATCTCTATGTTGACAACAACAATATAGGGAAAGTTGTGCCAAAAAATGAGGCATGATGGAAAATGATGTAATTTTATTTTTGTTTGATAAATATATTTTTTAGACTTACAATATATGTGTGTGTGTGATTTATATAAAATTTAAGTAATTATTTATTTAAAAGTTAAAAATTAAATTTTTATTTTTAAATACAATTGTGGCCACTACAACAACTCGAAATTTTGGCATACTTCTAAAATTTGGAGTTTATCTCATCTCCCGTGTTAAAAAATAAGCATCATTTTATGTCTCTACTTCAATGAGAAAAAACAATTGCAATGTTAAAACATCCTTAGCACATCATGCTCATTCTTAGCATTGTATAGTGCTATGCTTCTCCTCAATGCAGCAAAACACAAAGTAGTTCCCTAGCACACTGCCTTAACACTTTATGAAAGTATTATCACAAGGCTGCATTTAATACACACAGAGGCCCTCACACGTGATAAAGGTACATATAGGATGAGCCCCATTTCATTTGCACCTTACCTCTTTGTTTCCAAATCCGCCAGCTTATCAACGCACTAGAGAATAGTAGTTTGCGCATTGTTGTTGATGTTTGTGCCGTTATCAAGAGCTAAACATTTGTATTAGGTTCTAAGTAAGTCCTCGCACACTTTCTTCTCATTTTCTGTCTTTTGGCACTTCATCTTTTGCATGACTCTTCACCTTCTAATACTTGACCTTCCACCACCCGCTTCTTTGTTTTATATAACCTAATGTTGTATAGTTTACACCTTTTCTTCTTCCCCTCTCTTTAGTCTTATCTCCCTCTCTTACCATTCTTCTCTTCCACGCTTAGAAATTTTCTTACCTTATTATCTTTCCTACCTACCATCAAATACAAATTTAGGGGCGAAATTTAACAAATGGTATCTTTTTTGGAGATTTTTTGAAAAAATATTCGCCAATTTTGTTAAAAATTCACCTATTTTTTAGATATATATGATTAAATGGATGATATTCGCCAAAAAAATACTGATTTTAATAGTGAATTACATGTTTTTTAATTGAAAATTCGCTTACATTCTATAAATGTGAATTTTCTAACCAGAATAGTCTCCTCCAATACTATATATAGGAAAAATAATAACTCCTTAAAAAATACTCTGCCTATCATCACCATAACAGTGTGAGAATTCACATATTCTTGTGCAACGATGCACATTCTAATTGATTCTCAAGCTATGACTTGAAGCCTCCCCTCCTCTCTTTGCGTAGTTGTGTAGTTCACTTTAATGGATTACCCCTCCTCAGTGCACAATGATACCATCCAAAAGTTTTGCTACTGCTTAAATTATTGGGGGGGGGGGAGACGGGAGGTGAATCAGTATTTAAAACTCACACAAAATTTTCTTTACTTTACTGAATTCTATACGCGACTTTACTTAATCCAACTAGCGTATGTACGCAACTTTCTTTAAGGAAACTTGTGTATGCCTAGTGAACTTACTATTCAGATAAATCTTCAGTAACTTTACTTAGACCAGTGCATCATTCATTCATAAAACATTTAGTAAGTAGTAAACATGTGCAGTAAGTACAAAATAAATCATCACACATAAGCAACACACATGAACACCATGATTTAAGGTGGAAACCAAATGTGGGAGAAAACCACTGCTGTTGTCGTCTCTATCTTCAATATTTATTATATAGAAAACTGCTTACAGCCTTGTACTGGCACAGACTCATACCAACACGCAGACACCCACCTATAGAAGGCTGCAACCTTCTCTCGTTCTCTAGCTACTACTGTAAGGGAGCTCCAACCCCCTAATCTCGTTTACCATCCACCACTGGAAGGGAGCTTCGACCCCCTACTCTCGTTTACCAACCACTATTGGAAGGGAGCTACAACCCACTAATCTGATCACCAACTCCTAATGGAAGGAAGCTTCAACTTCCTCACTGAAGGCTCCAACCCTCAGCACCACCGCGTATCACGTTTCATAAATTTTCACACTGGATCCACTTGATTTAATTCAACACAACTTGTAGGCCTCTTTTCATCAGATTTTCAAACTAAACCCACTACACTCATTTAATCCCAATACCATACATCAAACTGAAACACATAACTGTACCAAATCATTCACTGAATCATCAATCAACCAACCAATCACGGATATTTAATCACAATCAACTAGCAGCATAATCAATACTAAAAAAACCCATATTTATATGAAGACGTCATTGCCAAACATCAGAAACACATCAAAATTGATCAGACATTTCCTTTAGCATTCTTCAACAAAACCTTGGCTTGCAAATGTGGCTTCCATAAGACATATTCGTGACTGTATGCGCTTCTTCGGAAACTGATTTACGTATAGATATCGGTATTTTTACTGAATATATACGTGCCTATGTAGAACCGAACTCGTGTGTATACACGTCTTCCTTCAGTCAAACCTGCGTATAGATATGTAAATAATTCAGGACTGCACAACACTTCAGAACTGCAATCTTACTCAGATCATACCCTTCACTGCAACAAACATGCGCTAGACCACAGATCTAAAAATATCACAAGCAGATCATGCAAATACATATTCATTTCAGGTCTAGAGATCCTGATCCATCATTGTATTCATGGGTGCATCATTATTTGATATCTATAAATAAAATATAGCCCATTCCATAAAATATAGGCCATTCCATGCAGACATACTTCAGATTGAAGTATTCATTCAATTCCCATACTCATGCACACTTAGCACTATGATCTTCACCTCCTTATATAGTTTGAGCCTTAGCCAATACCATGAGCCAAAACCACACAAGCGTCAATGGTATTCTTGGACGGGATCAAATTACCGTTACTGCACCCAATATTGTGGATTAATACCATGGTAAAGACCCTTGGTATTATAAAATTAGTGCGCTAGCACATACACGACTTTGCTTCTTTGTACCCGCGTGTATACGCGATTTTTCCTTTACTAACTTGTGTATAGTTCTTCAATTAAGTACTTTATCCATCTTTTGATTATGATCTGCAAAATCTCTGTCCCATCATATTGTCTTTCTGTTCCATCATTTTGTCACCTCTGAGCTTATCCATAAACCATATAATTCGTATTTTACAAGTGAGTTGCCATCAAGGACATTACATGCATCATAATGCCAACAATTGTATCATGGATTATGTGTTTGTTAGGGTTTTTATCCTAATTTAGAGATTAAATCTATTTTCTTCCCATATATATATAGAGGTTAAATCGATTTTTTTCATATATATATATATATATATATATACACCTCTTGGATGGATCTTCACAAATTGAAATCATTTATCTCTTGGACTAATCTTCTCCTTTATGTGCTATGTAGGCCCAGTTGAGTGACCTTTCTTGGGTAGAATTGTAATTTTAAGTGAATGGATACTTATAGTATATCTTGGATGATGCATGGTACTGAAGTAAATTATTTTATTTTATTCATTGTGGTATCATGTGCTAAGTTATTTTATTTGGTAGTTTCTTCATTGTCCTTGTTAAGCTAAACCGTTACTCCTAATATTTGAGGAATATAGATTATTTTCTCTTTCCTTGAATTATATTATAAATTTAAGAGCATTGATCTCAAAACCTAAGCTAAGTTTGTCTATTTTCCTTGGTTTAGTTTGATCTTATTATCCCTCCAAGGAGACCCTAGAATAGTTTGAATCATAAGCTTCAGATGCCCTAGATAGAGAAACCACTAATCCATCTCTTGTGACATTCATCTTAATTCATAAAAAAAAATATTTTTTTTTTATTTTGTTTTTTGGTAGATTAGGGTTAATTTATAACAAAATATAATATTTTTAGCTTCTAATGACTTTCCTTTCCTGTGGTTATATATTATTGAAAAGTGTATTTTTTTCCCGTGAAAAAATCGAACTTTTTATTAGAATTAACAAAAAGTTACATTGTAGATGCCGTAGCATTCCATAAGAGAGAAACACCCTGTAAGAAGCAATGCATGGGTGCGAAAACCCACAAGTTATAGTTAGCCGGATACACTGGGCATGTCTTTTTTGCCTTTTTTTCTTATTTACTTTCTGCCAGCCCTTCAGCGAAGGAGCATAATGTGTGATGGCCAGCTCCAAGCCGGAGGAGAGCTAGACGTCTTTATCGGAGTTAGAGATCTCAGAGGCATGTGCAAGCTTAGTGCAAATCACGCCTCAGTCATGTTGCATCCCATCTTGATGAGGAGTCGTTCTGAATTTGGTGATGATGTATCTTTAACTTCCTGCTTTTCTGCCACCTTGCCTACCCTCATCTCTTGTGATTCTTTTTGGTTTTCTTGTGTATTTATTATATCTTCTTTTCTCTAATTTTCTTCCCTATCCGCTTCCTCATCACATGTCAAAGATGCATTTGGAACATTCCACCTTTTTTTCTTTTGTAGCTTTTTGTTTGATTTTTTCTGGGATAAGATGCAAGTGCTTTGTAAATTCCCAGTTTGGTGGCATAACCTGCATCTAAACGTTGTGTTTTCGAAATATAGTGCTTGAGGCCGCTTGAGGTCTTTGTGGATTAGATTGATGCAATATGGCAGGCCCTTGCTAAGGTCCTTCTCCATGCATATACGCGCAAAGGTAAAAATGCCTTTGTCTATTCTCTTTCTGTCCAGTTTTATAAACCTTCCTATGGTGTTGCCAGTATTTTCTAGAACTTGATGGTGCCAGAAAGGGAGTGGAAGATTGTGCAAGCACACCCATAAAGGCATTTTTGAGACCACCATTGAATTAACATCGAATCCCAGGAACCATAGTGAAATAAAGAGACTTTCTCTTCCCCAAAACCATGGTCCATCATTGATTGTGTCATTGTAGTCCTCTGTATTATCAAATTGAAAAACAAAGAACCCTTTTTCACATAGGAAAATATCATAGTTCTGGGTCCAGTTTTGGTGGATCCAGGCATGTAGCTCTTCATGTTTTGGCCAGAAGCCATTAAATCGACATATAACAGCTTTATTTTGCAGTGCATCAAACAACCCTGTCACCTTTGGTATTTCTACTGCCAAATCTGGATTCTTCTCTGCTTTTTCGACTATGTATGGTCCTGGCAGAGAGGGATCTGGAGATTGATTTTTCCCCTGTGTGGGGGTCTTTTCCACTTAGAATTTCCTTAAAGAGGGAATACCTTTTCCTGATGTCATTGATTTATTAGTAGATGTTATTCCTGGGAGCCCACCTCGTAATCTAAGGTTTAGGTAGATGGTAACATTTCTTTGAATATGATATTTCTTCAATATGGTTGTTTCCTGTAAGACTCTATCTAAATACATCAGGCTTTGTTGTTGATCAAGTACTCCAGTGATAGCTTGGACATTGTTCATTAGTTCGGAAACCGTCTTAGAGTCCCATACCCACAAGACCAAATTTTTGAAAAGTTTATTGTATAAGTGAAAGTGTTGTTTTACTTGAATTTTTTAGTCATTTTCTAGGAATGGTTTCAAGGTTTATGTGTTAGTATATGCCTTACTAACCATCAAAAATTGTTGTAACTTAGTTCCTAGTTTACACTTCAATTTAACCTTCATTTTATGTAGCTTATTCATAATTTTGAGGGCTATGTTCGTAGTTGATATAAAAAATTGTACTACTACAATTTTCTATTTTAAAACTCTTGTTTATAGAAGCCTTGGGTTTCTTCCTTATTTGGTGTATTGAGGATTAAAACCTATTTGAGCCTATTTAGGTCAACCATAGCTTTTAGATTGTTTCAAAACTACCTTCAAACCAAATATGGAAATTACTCTATCCACCTGAGACCCTAATTTCCTACACCTATATCCAGTGGATTTTCATTGTAGGAGCCTTAGGGGGCACTTAGTTTAAGTTCCCTGGTTTATTTGATCCCTAAGACCAACTAGGGAAGGCTCCCTTATGTTGGGTTGTGTCCATCATTGAAATGAAGGGAATAGTTATTAAGGTGACGATAGTGACACTCTTAAGTGTTACTGATTGTGTATATCACTTTATTAGGTTTTGAACCAATGACTTATTTCCCCCATCCCACAACTCCCCTCCCCTTACTAGAATTAAATAAAGCATTACAAAAATGAGAAGTAAACAACATAAAGACCACTATTTTTTTTGTGGGAGCATAATGGAAACATAATAGCCATGTACCTAAAACACATAATCACCCTATTAATGTAACCTAAGATCAAATTTCAATATGCATAAATGCACATTAAAAATTTAATGAAATTAATTCTACTTCATAATATATAACTAAAACTCTTATGGAGCGACACTAATTATTATTATTTTTTATTATTATCACATGCACTAATGAATAATTCCTAAACACCATGCAACTCTTAATAATCACTATCAATTATTGATGATAGTTGTTTTACACTGAGTTGAACAATACAACACACAAAATTGGTGGAACCTTTATCCATTCATAAGTTTATTGAAAATCACTCAACAATGGAAAAATTCATTTAAATAGAACACCTTTTCAATTATGAATAAAAGCAATTCCTATAGCTAAACCTCAACCTTGTCTATTGATTAGTTAAACAAATCCTATTTTAGTTGAAAGTGGTAAATTTGCAAATTCTCCATTTCTCCACAATCTATTGTTGATGTTACAAAATTTATGATTTCAATAAATTCAAAGATATCTACAAACTCTTATTTACAAATATAGTTTTAGAAATTACATCTTCTCCATGTTAAAATCACAAAAGAATTATTAAAAAACATTTATGTAAGGAGATAAAAAATCTACCATATTTGTAAGTTATGCAATTCCATCTTATGTGATTATAATTACAAATAATCAATACAAATTAAGAATGGTTTTAAATTCCACTAAATTTTATGTGCAATACAATTAAAATTTTTTCAAGTTGTAAATAAAATGTGAGTTCAAAATTAGCCTATGATATTTTTCAGTTTTATATGGTTTATAGAAATGAACATGAATGAGGAGACAACATTTCTTCAAATCACTGAAATTATATCAAATTTTCTAAACATTATTGTACAAAAATGTTTTTCTATTTATTATTTCAAATTTAACTCACTTAATATTTCAAATATAAAATTTAAGAAATTGTGTTAGTTAGTGTGGAAGGTAGGTGGCGAGTTAAAATTGAGTGTGGGAGTATTAATTTTAATTTTTTTTGGGTTTTTAAACTCTTTAAATATATATTAAAATTTAAAATAGAATAGTTTTAATGTCTTATTAAAGGTTGGGGATTGATTGATTAAATGGTCTCTAATTGATTAAATGGCCTTGGAGACTAGTTGATCTATTGTGATGCAAATCTAATATTAATCATTGAAAGGAAAAAAATTCCAATATAAGAGGCAAGTGTTTTGACAAATCACCTAAGTTTCAATGGATTTAATAAATTTGTCACTCATATATATAGATCTCTTCATAAAAAAAACCATTATTAAACTCACATTGCAGCTACCATAGATCTCATTTAATCAATGACTCAAAATTGGTGATACAATTCAACTACAAATTGACTATTTAAATAATTACATATCATCCACTTAACTCATCCAATTGTAAGTATGAAAGATGGAATTGGTTTGACTTGAACAAATTTGGACCAACATGACCCTCTAAAAAGGACAATAGAGTACAGATCTATGGCCCTTGACATAGCAAGAAAACCTCCGACACTATACCCATTCCAAAAAATAGCATGGCCACCAACAACTTAAATGTGGTTAAACTCGTCTTTCTAGTTCGGGCTACAATATACATATAGCTACAATAAGTTTGAAATCCACAAATAATAACAAACTTATTCTCGGGCTACAATATACATATAGCTACAACAAGCTGAACATCCCCAAATAATAACAAACTGTTCTTGAGCTACAATATACATATAGGTACAACAAGCTAGAAATCCCCAAATAATTCAAAACTGATTCAACAAGGTCGTCAACCATTGGCATTAGGACTTGAAACATGAATTAATTAAAAACATTAACTACTAATTACTTGAGAAAAATAAAAAACCAAATCAATGTCAAGTGAAAGGCTAATCACTCTACATTTGCATCAAATGTGGATTACATAATTGAATCTAGACTAGCCTTAGATAATAAAAGGTTAAGAATTTCTTAATAAATAAGTATATTTGTATTATTTTACTGCAACGATATTGAACAATTTACCATAAAAATCATATTAATTGTTGAACACTTTACCCCTAAATGATTTTTGTATCTTAAGAGTTTCTCACATATTTATTTTTATTATTATTAAAATTATAACAAATATTTATTATATAATAAATCACAATAATTTAATAAATATAATGTTTATAGTTTAGGTAATATAGTAATTATTATATAATAAATAGTAACCATTATTAAATGTTTAATGTATAATAATAATAACGGGAGTGTTTTTGAAATAACTTATATTTAATTTAATAATTATATTAAAAAATTAATAATTTTAAATTAAATTTTTAATAGATTTTTGGAGAAATTGGATCTAAAAACTATACGAAAAGTTTTTAAATTTTTTTACTAAAAATAATTTGCATACCAACTACATATTTAATAATTTATTTGTATTTATTTTAATTATAGACTTTCCAAATTTCATTTTGTTATAAAATAATTACAAAAATAATTAAGATTATACCTAAGTAATTAATAATATAGAAAATTAAAATTTATTTCAAATATGGAAATTCTAATGGACACTTAAAAAATCTAATTACTCATTCCTCCTCTCCATCTTCTCATTTAAATTGTTTTTACTCGATTTATTTCTTTCCTCTATCTGCCCATCCTCCAGCTCGAAAGCAAACGCTAGAGCAAAGTGAGAGCCCCACCTGCTTCAAACAAATGCCACTCATGAGCCCTGGTACAAAGGGTATTTGTTTCCCAAGATTTATCGCGAGTTTGTGAATATTTCTGAACTTTGTTGTCTTATATTTCGAGGTTGAAACTCTACACTTATAACAAAGAACATAAATCATATTTTTATGGAAACTACATTTGAGCTGTGGAGAGAAAATTCAAAGTTGGGTGGAAAATAGTCTTACTAGAATTGGTATGCACAAATATTTCAAACATAGATAGACGAATATATATTTATATATCTATAAATATATCTATATAAAGCCTTGATTTCTCCCTCAGTGTTGAAAACAAGTAGAATCACTAGAAAGAAAAACTACGAATCACATAACCATTTTCATATGGACCTTATGATACAATATAGTAATTGGCTTTGTTAACATTATTTCATCCTCCTAGTCAATCATAATTAGCACTTTTCACCTCCAAAATCCAATTGTTCGTCCTTTGGCTTGCACAAATAATTGGATTTCCTAACTAAAGCACTCAACAAAAGTATAGTATATATTTCCTTTCCAAAAATTAAGCCTTTGTATGCTCTTTCACTCAACATAAAAACTTGTTATACTCATTCACATTTGTACAAATGGCTCACACATATTACTTCATTTCTTTGAAAGGTTAAAAATTCCCTTTGTTGTGTTAAAAAGAGTGAAAAAGGGGCATACATTTCCCCACTACACATATGACTACCAATTGATTTTGCCAGTTTTTATTTACACATGCCTACTAAGACATTTACACATGCCTACTAAGACATGAGCTCATATTTCTGTATTGTTAGATCATGGTATAATGAGTTGATTCATCATGCATGGAAGCCTTTTTTTTTCTCATTATAACTATATTTTTTTGAAAATTTTAATGTTAAGATCCATCCACACACTACTACAATTGTAAATTAATGAATGGCCCAACCATACTTCTTGCATGTTGATAAATTTGCAGAATTTTAAAAGTGAAATGGGGCCATTTAGTTTTGTGATAGTCACTTTCTTTACAATTTATAAAGTCAGAATTTTCTATAGTTTTCATCTCTTTATTGTAAAGTCTTCAAAGAAAGAGTTATCTCAGTTATTGGCATGAGTGCATGTCCTCCAACCACAAGTTCCTCTCTGCCATGATACATGTTACAAAATACATTTCCTCTGACAACACAATTCATTTTTCATGCATTATCAATTCCTTTCATGTATATTTTATTCTTACCCATGTATATTTATTAAGCACTCCAACATTTACAGAGAACACGACATTAGACAAGAGTTCCCTTTACTAATTGTATGCTCACATTTTGAGATTAACGATTGCACAACATATTTTCTTGGCTATTATGCATGATGATTTTCATTAGTAGAGGCTCTCGAGATGACCAAAGAGGTTGTGGAAGGAAAAATATATGTCCTTGAGACAGAATAAAAGAAAGAGGATTATATTTTCTATACATTTTTATGTGAACCCCAAGGAGTTCAACTAGATAACTCAAAGTGCTCATATTTATCTTAGAGGTGATCCACCTCATCCTCCTACCCTATTATATTTGGAAAAATTTATCAAGTGAGAATGCAACAAATGAGGGAAGAAAGTGTACAGGGATATAATTTTCACTGCCTAAACAGGAAGCTGCCTCCAACCCATGTTGGGACCAAAGAATACATTTTCCATTATATATATAGATGCATACTCCATGATTGTAAAAAACTACACACCCAATTCATCTTTCCCTGCTCTTATCCACCACACCCTCCCCTATATCACATTACTTTTGCTTTAGGGGGAGGGGTGGGTTGGGCATAAAATTCAATACATTCAATACCCTTACGTGATTATAGTATACATATAGATCTCAAGGGAATTCATAGTTATTTTCCAGAGAAGCCCAATGGTTTGCAGAAGTAAATAATCAGAGTGCCATGAGAAGGTGTTGGTCGGATCTCAACAACACTCAGAACACAGGGAATGGCAAGTTTCTAGTAAAGGAGGAGCAAAGGATCTGGGGAGCCGAGGCAGTAAAAAGGGGTTTAGATGAGGAGTTGGGGATCATGGGTTTTTGAGATAAGGGCACCCCATCAGAAGACGAGGATCTAGTTGGGCTCATATTCTGTAGAGGTCACTTGATGGAGGAGCATTAGACTACCCTTAATCAAAATTTAAATTCAAAGCTGCGGAAGGAGAGACATGGACAATGATTTGAAAAGGGGGCTAATTTCCATGAAATTCGGTTAAAATGATAAATTTGTTATCTCAAAAGTGGAATCGATGTGGCATCTAGAAGATTACGATTTATTTTCTAAATATGTCATGTAATTAATATAGAGTGGTTCTATGGATTAGTTAAGCGATTTTTGGAGAAAATCGTGGATCTTAGATGATCCACTCTTTGTAATCTCTTTTAAATACCAAGTTTGTTTTGTGTGAAGGGGGACAACTACAATGTAGATTGGCCAGTGACAATCAGGGCCTTGAGAGGCCACATAAAATGTAATATCAGGCTTGAGATTTAAATTAATAATGCATGTATTTTATGTTTCATGTATTATCTGTGTGTTTTTTTACGAAATAAGTTATCAGGATTAAACACATCTTATGTGCGAAGGACTGGAGATCTCGCAGTCAGTTATGTTCATCATTGTCTGCTTTGGCGTGTTTATTCATGAGGTATACCTGCGTGAATGTGTATTGTAGCATGGATATAAGTTGGTGTGGAGTCACAGAGTCGAACGCCGTTGAACTATAGGGATCTGATCTACCAGTTTAGAACATAATTCATGAGCGCAAAAGGCTCATTTCATTATGGAACCTGTTGAAGGTTAAATGAATGGAAAAGATCTTATCGCAGATATGAAGCGAGAGATAGACAGTCCAGATTATATCGCAATATAGCATCTGGCTAAAAAGAGCTTTGACTTTGCGATGAGGAATATTAACATAGTTGCAGGCTGCCAATTTCAATCTTTGCATGACGCCATTCTACCTCATCCAAATCTTTCCGGTAAAAGCCGACGAATCTCTATAGTGTCAGATCATAGAATCTCACAACAAAAACGTCAATACTTAATAATAAATATTTTGTTTTTAAAAAAAATAATAAATATAAATTTATTACTTTTATTTTCACTTTCAAATTTTAAAGAAAAAAATTGTTAGATATTGAAAATATTACTATTAAAAATTAAATATTTCTTTTGTGAAAAGAGAAATTCCATACTTAATGGCTTGATGACCAGAAAGAATTCAATGTGAATCTTTCATAAATACAAAATCAAAATCACATCATCTTTCTCTACACTTGTAACAAAGAATAGAAATCATATGCTTATGGAAGCCACACCTGAGAGTCAAAAATTATTTAGACATATCCTTTATGTGGTTTATTAAATGGTTTGTGAGTGGAATTTAGTTTAGAAATCTAAATTTTATTGGAAAAAAAGATCTTAAGAGTGCATGAAGAGAGGACTGAAGAGGTCATGAGCTTGGCAATGTTTTTAAAGCATTGAATTTTATTTTTAATTTTAAAAATAAAAATTTTTAAAATTATTTTATGTTGATTTTATTATATAAATGTATTTATTAATTATTAATTATTATAATAGTTAAAAAAAAAATCAAAAGAATATTGTGATAGATTTTCTTAAAGAAATAGATAAAAAAATCTCTATACATATAATTACTTATATTTATGGATTTTTATTTATTTATGGTAAAATGTATAGTGAAATATTTGATATCAAGGTTTAGAGAAAGGTTTGAACCCTTAGTTAAACTGAGAGAGGGGGGGGAGGGGTGAATTAGTTTAACACATTCATGGTCTTTTAACACTTTCTTTTACACTTATTTACATCTTCATTTCATGATCAACTTAATATATATGAAACAACAATCTTAATATGTGTGCAACAAGTATTAAGCAGATTAAATACAGAACATCAAGACATAATCATCATGCACATGGACAATAGATATAAGTGGAAACCCATAAGGGAGAAAACCACATCTTATTATTGTTGTGATGCAAAGGCAAGCTCCAACTCCCTCTCACCACTGATTTTCTGTCAGCTCCAACCTATAGGAGGCAACTACCTCAATTCTGCAAGCTACAACTTGCAAGGAAGCTCCAACTCCCATCTATTTTCTGTAGGCTACAACCCACAGGAGGCTCCTACCTCAGCCAAATACAACTGGACATCTATCAAGCTACAACTTGATATGGAAGCACCAATTCCTCATACTACAATGAAATCACGTGTTGATTTACCTGGATATCAGCTCTGTTCTATTCCTTCTTCACTGCTATCCTCTAGCCTTCATATCGGCCATATATCATCTCTGGATCTACACAGCTTCTCTATTTACTCTTTTTCTTTCTTATTCCTTCACTCTCTTTCCTCATGCTGTTCTCTCTCACCCCACTATGCACACTGATATTACATGTTTTATACAGATAAATACATGAATATTTTCATTCTACAGGGAATTCGAAGTGAACATGCTTGACTCTATGCCTTCCACCCATTCGATTCCTCACACTTCAATTCAGGTTATTACATCAACCAAAAATACACAAATAATCATTTCAGCGCTCATTGGATTTTTCCCTATGCCTATGGAGACTTGCCTTTGCATCACATATAATAAAAAATAATTAATTCATTTACATTTACAGTTATACACAATTATTTACGCAATCCATCAATTTCTCACTTTGTTGTGCGTTTGGCCTCTTCTCCTTACTATCCTTGTGTCCTTTCTATTTCTATCATTTTATTCCAGCTCTGCTACATAACTACCCTGTTTCTTCTGTTACCTGTGCCTTTTGTGTTGCATTCACCCACACTTTGCATATATATAATACACATCTCAATACTAAAGACCCCAAACAGTGGTAACTTCATATGCGGAAGCTATTTTTCTTACATAACCTATGGTATAAACCATAATAAAACTCCACTATATGAATATCGAATCTATAATTCGACTTTGGTTAAAAACCCAAAATGTCAACATAATATTAATATTTGGGCCCACAACTTAATACTCACCTTTCCGCCTTCCTGCGTATAGCTTTGCACATTTAACTGCCACCATAGATCTTTACTCCATGATCCAACGGTTATCGCTTCATTGTGACTTACCTTTCTCTTCACATATATTGATGCTCCTTAATAAATCTGGACCCACAATGCACCTTTACACCTTTACCGTTGATCACTGCCCATCCATCGATCTATCGATAATCGCATTTCAAGATGCGTGACCGTTAACAGTTTCAAACCTATACGAAATAGACAGTTTTATATGCCACGTGTAGGCTTCTGGAGGTATATCACATGGTTTTCAACCATTACCGCTTACAGCTTTCAACCTACATAAAACCACTTGCTGGTTTCCAAGACCAATTATCATTCCTCTACGTTATTGGCCCACGGTTTCACTTTTCGTTTGACTTACTTGACGTTTGTATTTATGAAACTGACTTTGGTTAAATGTACCAAAGTGCTAACATAATATCATATCTGTTCATGACATTCACTCTTATGAATTCGACTTTGGTAGAAGAAAACCCAAAGGGGTTAACATAAATGTTAATATATAACATAATCGGGCCCACACTTACCTTTTCATAATTCACGTTTCAAACCATATAAATAATAACCGTCATGGCAATTTGTATTTACGAATTCAACTTTGGTTAAAACCCATTCTGCAACCATAATACATTCGGGCCCCACAACTTACAACCAAACGTACCTTTACTGACGATCTACGTACCTTCGCTTATCCAGCGGCTATCGCACTCCAACTACGATCTATGTGTATATCCAACATATATCGCATAATAAGAAGCATGTCGTTTAACATTTCCCAACCTATGCGAAATAGGTGGTTTTGATTTGCCACATGTCGCTACCTGAATGCTATTGCATTTTCTTCAATTTAAACCACTCACCAACTAAAAGCGGTACGAAAATTCTTTGTTGGTTTTCTAAAACCGCCTTTACTGTTCCTCTTCTATTTCACTGTTTCTCTATTCTTCAAACCCTTACAAAATACCTATTTGACATAAATTTGAAGGTCGAGTTCTTTTCATAATTTCACTGTTCAGTTGGCTTTTCTATACGCTGTTTCATTAAAGGGAACATTCTTTTAATGGGTCACCGTCGATCCATTCTGTGATTGATGGTTGCTTGTCAATCCCTTAAAATATGCTATTTTATACAGAATATTTCAGTATTCATAACATAGAATTCAAATACTCTATTCATTCTTCATTTTTCTATCTCTTGCATATATAAATATAATGCTAATCCTCTGATTCAAATACAAATCATACTTCCATCAATAAATGCATATACACTTGATTCAAAATCGAATTTTTCTATATGTATATATATAACCAAATAATTACAAAGGATTTCTTTTCTTGTAGCCTCTGCCACTTCACTTTCTTCCTCATGGTCCAACCATGTCTCTTGTCTTTCTTATTTCTTTGCAGCAATTCCATCTGATCCTGATCTGCTCCCTTGTCCTTGATGATAATTTATGGTGCTGCTCCTTTCTTCTCCTTTGCCATCAATGACAATATTTCCAAAATTCTCCCCCTTTGGAATTGATGGCAATACTCCAATGCTTCCTCCAGAATTTCCTCCCCCTTCTCATTCTGAGAAGTGTCTTGTCTTCCTCTGCTTGCTTTTCAGAATAGCCTTTCTTCTTTTGCTTGCTTTTCCTCCCCCTTTGACATCAATGGCAAAGGGTTGCACATTTCCTAGTGTGGTTTCTATCTTTTCATAATACTCTGATCTTGAGGACCTATTCCATGGACTGCTCCATTGTTCTAGCTCTTTTGTGACAATTTTTTTTTACTGTTCTCCCCCTGGAATGATGCTTTCTTGTCTGATGCAGACTATCACTTGTCTTCTGCACTAATCCCGTTCCTTGTATGCAGCCTTTACTTATATATTTTTGATTTTTTTTTAAATTTCTGATCATATCAGAGAGTAACATCTGCAGACACTACCCCTAGTTTGTCTCTTAGATATTCGAATGGTTCTTTAGCAAGAGGTTTTGTGAATATGTCTGTTGTTTGTTCCTTTTTTGGTACATATTCCAACTTCAGTAATTTCTATGCTACTTGTTCTCTGAGGAAGTGGTAATTTATTGGGATGTGCTTTGTTTTTGAATGAAGTACAAGATTTTTTGATATACTTATTACACTAGTATTGTCACATTTGATAGAAATGGGTTCATCAATGCTTACCTTCATGTCTTGGAGAGTTTGTTTCATCCACATTACTTGTGTGCAACACGCTGTTGCTGCTATGTATTATGCTTCCGCTGTAGATAGAGAGATAGAAGTTTTCTTCTTGCTTAGCCATGCCACCAGAATTTTTCCCAAATAAAATGCACTTCCACTTGTGCTTTTCCTGTCATCCACACAGCTGGCCCAATCTGCATCTGTGTATGCTGTCAATGTGAAGCTTTTTCATTTTGGATACCATAGGCCATAATATGAAGTTCCTTGCAGATATTTTAATATTCTCTTGATTGCTAGTAAGTGATTTTTTTTTGGTGCTGCTTGATATCTTGCCACAAGTCCTACTGCCAACATAATGTCCAGTATAGAGGCAGTTAGGTATAGCAGAATTCCTATCATGGATATGTAAAGTCTTTGATCTACATATGTAGATCCATCATTAACACATAGTTTGCATCCAGTGATCATGGGAGTTGACACAGGTTTGCAGTATTCCATTTGGAACCTTTTCAACATCTCTCTTAAGTATTTTTCTTGTGAAATGAATATTCCTGTGTTCTTTTGTAGAATTTGAATTCCTAAATAGAAGGTGAGCTCTCCAATCATAGACATCTCAAATTCTGATTTCATTTCTTTCGCAAATCCTTTTGCTAACTCATCTTTGTTTCTACCAAACATGATGCCATCTACATATACTACTACAATTAAGAGTTTATTTTCATCAGCCTTTATGTACAAATTGCTGTCTACTCGTCCTTTCTTGAATCCTTGTTTTTGCAAGTATTTGTCCAGCCTTGAATACCATGCATGAGAGCTTGTTTCAGACCATATAAGGCTTTCTTTAATCTACACACATAGTCATGTTTATCTATTAAGGAGAATCCTTCAGGGTGTTCCATGTAGACTTCTTCCTCTAAATCTCCATTCAGGAAGGCAGACTTCACATCCATTTGATATACCCTGAAATCATGATAGCATGCAAAGGCCAAGAACATTCTGATTGCTTCCATTCTGGCTACAAGAACAAAGGTTTCATCATAATCAAGTCCTTCGATTTGAGAATATCCCTTGCATACAAGTCTGGCTTTATTTCTGATTACCTACCCTTGTTCATTCATCTTATTCTTGAATATCCATTTTGTGCCAATGAAATTTTTCCTAGTGGGTCTTGGCATTAACTCCCAGGTATTGTTCTTCTCAATTTGGTCTAGTTCTTCATTCATAGCATTTACCCTTTTTTTGTCTTTGCTGGCTTCTTCGAACTTCTTTGGCTCTATTTGAGATAGCATGGCTAGGTATACTTCTTCTGCCTGTTTTGCTAGTTGTCTTCTTGTCTGGACTCCCACACTCTTGTCCCCAAGGATTTGATCTTCTTGATGGTTCTTTTGAGTGTGTCTTGAGGTACATTTTGAGTTTAATTTAGTATCTTATGTTGTCTTGCTCTATTCATCATTATCTTGGTTCTTAGCTTCATGATCATCTGGAGGATTGGCGTAGCTTGTGCTTCTTGTTATGTTTGGTAGATCTTCGTCGAATCTTACATCAATGCTTTCCAAAATTTTGTGCAGTCTTTTGTTGTAGCACCTGTAACCCTTACTCTTGGATGCATATCATAAAAATATACCTTCATCAGCTCTTGCATCAAACTCCCCCAATTTTTCATCATTATTTTTTATGAAACACTTGCTTCCAAAGACTCTAAAGTGCTTGATTGATGTTGGTTTACCATGCCATAATTTGTAAGGAGTCTTGTCACAATTTGGTCTTAGATGAGCTTTGTTAAGAATGTGAAAAACTGTGTGTACTGCTTCTGCCCAGTAGGTTTGGCGAATGTTACTTTCTTGCATCATGGCTCTGGCAATCTGTTGTACTGACATGTTTTGCCTCTCTGCCACTCCATTCTGTTGAGGAGTACCTGCAATTGTAAACTGTTGTTTTATCCCATGTTCATTGCATAGGTCTACAAAATCATAGTCTGTGAATTCATCTCCTCTGTCTGATCTGATGCACTTTAGCTTGCATCCTATTTGATTTTCTGCCAATGCCTTGAATATATTGAATTTCTCAAGTGCTTCAGATTTATATTTGAGAAATTCCACCCACGTCAATATGGTAAAATCATCTATTATCAGCATGAAATAATATTCTCCACACTTGGTGCATTAGTTCTTGAAGGTCCACACAGGTCCATGTGTACAAGCTAAAGTGGCCTACTTGTAGATAGTTTATCTTTGGTATTGAAAGATGTGCGGGTCTTCTTGCCCAGTTGGCAGGATTTACATATGGTATTTGGAGGCTTCTTTATTGCAGGCATATCTCTGACTACATTCTTCTTGCTCAGAATGATGATGTGGTTAAATTTTAGGTGTCCCAATCTTCTATGCCATAACCATGATTCGTCAAGTTTGCTTATGTGGCACACTTCATTCTCTTCTTTCACTATATAGACATTACTTTCTGTTCGAACACCTTTGATCAAGGTCTTTCCTGTGGTGCTAGATCTTACTTCACAATCTTGGGCTCTGAAAAGGACCTCACAACCTTTATCACACATTTGATTGACGCTTAGCAGATTGGCTTTCAGCCCATCCACAAATAGTACATCTTGAGCCTCTCCTCTTCCATTATTCAGATTGAATAAGCCTTTTCCTTTGATTTTCCCTACTTTATCATTGCTAAATGTTACATTTCCAGAATTCTTTTCATCAAAGGTTACAAAATTGCTTCGATATCGAGTCATATGCTTTGAGCATCCACTGTCCATATACCATTGGCTTTTCTGATCTTGAGCTATTAGAGCTAGGTCACACTTATTCAGCTTATTTTTCCACTGCATGCGGCTATTTGTTTGGTACCTTTCTTGTGAAAACATTTGTGAGACTTGTTCCCAATTTGATGGTAGACAAAGCATTTGATTATGTTTCTGAATGGATTATGTATATGAGTGAATTCTCCATTGTTCATAAATATCCTTGAGTTTTCATACATCAGTCTTTGTCCATACGTTCTACACTCCATGGCTTTATGATCGAACCCCTTACAATAAAAAAAAATACCCATGGAAACGATTAGTGTACCTTGTGAATGGTTGTCCTCTCCATTTGTTTGCTTGAGGTAGTCTTTTCATTTTATGCATCCTTTGCTTCTTGGAATTGATTTTCTTTGTCTGAAAGTATTCTGCAATATGTCCCAATTTGTGGTAGGAAAAACAAGTGACATTTCTCATAGGAGGAAAGAATCTCCTTTGACAGCTTCCGAATTTATTCAATTCATATTCAGGAGTGTAAAAGCATTTTTCAGCTGACCATTTCTTTATTTCATTCTTTGTCATTTGAGATTCCTTCTTGTTTTTGTTTACTTCATTGCAGGTCATGTTCTTGCTGGCTTCTACTTCTGTAGAATCTTTTGAGTTGCTTCATTATCCTTTACAACTTTTACAAAAATGATATTCTAGTTATCTTCTACCTTGGATTTGTTGATTTCTATTTCGTAACCTATCCCAACCTTTATGAGAGGAGATCTTTGAGCATTTAGTATTTTATCCAACTGTTCAGAGCTTGTCATACATGGAGTGTTCATTGATAATTCCCTTTGGGCATTTTCTAATTTCTTTCTCAGGCATACTACTTCTTCTTCCAATTTCTCTTGCTTTTGAATTTTATCCTTAATTTGCTTTAGTAGAGTGTCTTCCACCTTCTTAGCTTCTTCAAGTTCTACTTTCAACTGAATGAGGTCTTCTGAATTTGGTTCTTCTTTTACATATTTGAGGAGAATGTCTTTCTGTTTTCCGCACTTGAGTTTAAGTCTGTATATTTCCTCTAGGGCACTTATTAGCTCCCCCTCAAGATCTACCTCACCTTCTTCCTCATCTTCTAGAAGGAATCCTTCAGACTCTTCCTTGGCCATCAAAATAAATTCAGAGGTTCCTTCTTCATTTGAGGATTCATCTGAGTTTTCAGATGCACTACTATATTGCTGAGCATAAAATGAATTTCTATGGACTCTCTTCCCTTTCTGCTAGTTATTTGTTTTGGTTTTATCTGTCTCTTGAGTCTGATTCTTTGTTTTATTTTAAGGACACTTAGATGCATAGTGCCCAACTCTTCCACAGTTAAAGAATTTATATGGAAGTTTACATTTATACTTGCCTGAGCCTCTATCCAATATTCTAACAAATTTGGCCTCTTCTTCATCAAAGCAGGAGCATGTATCTCCCTTTTCTTGTTTTCTCTTCTCTGCCTTAAAGACTTCATCCCTCGCATTTGACTTCCTCTGTGGAAGTCTCATATCATAAGTCGTCAAGTTTCCAAGTAATTGGTTCATGGTCAAATTTTCCCAATTTGTTGTTTCTTCTATGGCTGAAACCTTAGGGTTAAACCTGGATGGTAAAGATCTCAATATCTTTTGCACAATTAAACATTATTTAATGGGTTCTCCTAGAGATTTCATGTTATTTACAATTTATGCAACCTTTAAGAAGAAACTGGCTATATATTCATCTTCATTCATTTTTACATTTTCAAACTAAGCTCTATAGGTTTGCAACTTGGCCATCTTCACCTTTTTATCTCCCTCATGGATGCTTTCTAATGTATCCCATATTTCTTTGGCAGTCTTGTTGTGCATTACTTTGATAAATTCTGCCTCACATAGACCACTTAAGAGTGCATTCATGGATTTTGCATTAGCTATAAAATCTTGTTTGGCTTCTTTCTCAATGTCAGAATCATTTGGGGCATATCCTAATTCCACAACAGCCCAAACTTCTATTCCTAGAGACATTATGTACGTCCTCATTCTTATTTTCCAGAAGGCATAGTTTGTGCCAATAAACAAAGGGGCTTTATTTGTTGAGCATCCTTCTAAACTAGCCATCTTGGGGACCAAGGATCTCCTTCCAGTTGTTAAATTGATACATAAGGAACCTGGCTCCGATACCAATTGTTGAACCCTTATTTAAATTAAGAGGGGGGGGGGGGTGAATCAGTTTAACACATTTATGGTCTTTTAACACTTTCTTTTACACTTATTTACATCTTTGTTTCATGTTCAACTTAATATATAATGAAAAAACAATCTTAATATGTGTGCAGCAAGTATTAAGCAGATTAAATACAAAACATCAACACATAATCATCATGCACATGGACAACAGATATAAGTGGAAACCCATAAGGTAGAAAACCACATCTTATTATTGTTGTGATGCAAAGGCAAGATC
Organism: Pinus albicaulis; assembly: GCA_034641835.2. Lineage (NCBI taxonomy): Eukaryota > Viridiplantae > Streptophyta > Pinopsida > Pinales > Pinaceae > Pinus > Pinus albicaulis. The sequence goes on along the minus strand of CM076580.1, from coordinate 1,634,124,794 downwards.
CAAATTCCTCTCACCACTGATTTTCTGTAGGCTCCTACCTATATGAGGCAACTACCTCAATTATGCAAGCTACAAGTTGCAAGGAAGCTCCAACTCCCATCTATTTTTTTGCAGGCTACAACCCACAGGAGACTCCTACCTTCGCTAGCTACAACTAGACATCTATCATGCTACAACTTGATATGGAAGCACCAACTTCCTCATACTACAATGAAATCACATGCCGATTTACCTAGAAATCAACTCTGTTCTATTCCTTCTTCACTGTTGTCCTCCAGCCTTCATATCTGCCATATATCATCTCTGGATCTACACAACTTCTCTATCTGCTCTTTTTCTTTCTTATTCCTTCACTCTCTTTCCTCATGTTTTTATCTCTCGCCCCACTATGCACACTGATATTACATGTTTTATACAAATAACTACATGTCTGTTTTCATTCTACAGGGAATTCGAAGTGAACAGGCCTGACTCTATGCCTTACACCCAATTGATTCCTCACACTTCAATTCAGGTTATTACATCAACCAAAAATACAGAAATAATCATTTCAACACTCGTTGGATTTTTCCCTATGCCTATGGAGACTTGCCTTTGCATCACATACAATAAAAAATAATTAATTCATTTACATTTACAGTTATACACAATTATTTACTCAATCCATCAGTTTCTCACTTTGCTGTGCGTTTGGCCTCTTCTGCTTGCTGTCCTTATGTCCTTTCTATTTCTACTGTTTTATTCCAGCTTTACTGCATAACTGCCCTGTTTCTTCCGTTACCTGTGCCTTTTGTGTTGCATTTACCCACACTTTGCATATATACAATGCACATCTCAATATTAAAGACCCTAAACAGTAGTAACTTCATATGCGGAAGCTATTTCGCTTACATAACCTATGGTATAAACCATAATAAAACTCCACTTTATGAATATCAAATCTACAATTCGAATTTGGTTGAAAACCCAAAATGTTAACATAATATTAATGTTTGGGCCCACAACTTAATACTCACAATTCCACCTTCCTGCTTATAGATTTGCACATTTAATTGCCACTGTAGATCTTTACTCCGTGATCCAACGGTTATCTCTTCGCGACTTACCTTTCTCTTCACATATATCGATGCTCCTTAATAAATTTGGACCCACAATGCACCTTTACACCTTTACCGTTGATCACTGCCCATCCATCAATCTATCGATAATCGCATTTCAAGATGCGTGACGTTAATGGTTTCAAACCTATGCGAAATAGGCGGTTTTTATATGCCACATGTTGCTTCTGGAGGTATATCACATGGTTTTCAGCCATTACCGCTTACAGCTTTCAACCTACACAAAAACCACTTGTTGTTTTCCAAGACCAATTATCATTCCTCTATGCTATTGGCCCACAGTTTCACTTTTTGTTTGACTTACTTGACATTTGTATTTATGAAACCGACTTTGGTTAATTGTACCAAAGTGCCAACATAATATCATATTCGTTCATGACATTCACTCTTATGAATTCAACTTTGGTAGAAGAAAACCCAAAGGGGTTAACATAAATGTTGATATATAACATAATTGGCCCCACTCTTACCTTTCCATAATTCACATTTCAAACCATATAAATAATACCCTTCATGACAATTTCTATTTACGAATTCAAATTTGGTTAAAACCCATTCTGCAACCATAATACATTCGGGCCCCACATCTTACAAACAAACATACCTTTACTGACGATTTACGTGCCTTCCCTTATCCAACGGTTATCGCACTCCAACTACGATCTATGTGTATATCCAATGGATATCGCATAATAAGAAGCATTCCATTTAACCTTTCCCAACCTATGCGAAATAGGTGGTTCTGATTTGCCACATGTCGCTGCCTGAATGTTATCACGTTCACTTCAATTTAAACCACTCACCAACTAAAAGCGATGCGAAAATCCTTTGCTAGTTTTCTAAAACCGCCTTTACTGTTCCTCTTCTATTTCACTGTTTCTTTGTTCTTCAAACCCTTACAAAATACATATTTGACATAAATTTGAATGCCGAGTTCTTTTCATAATTTCACTGTTCAATTGGCTTTTTTGTACGTTGTTTCATTAAAGGGCACATTCTTTTAATGGGTTACCATCGATCCATTCTGTGATCGATGGTTGCTTGTCAATCCCTTAAAATATGCTATTTTATACAGAAGATTTCAATATTCATAACATAGAATTCAAATACTCTATTCATTCTTCATTTTTCTATCTCTTGCATATATGAATATAATGCCAATCCTCTAATTCAAATACAAATCATACTTCCATCAATCAATGCATATAAACCTGATTCAAAATCAAATCTCTCTCTCTCTCTCTCGCTATATATATATATATATATATATAGATATATATATATATATATATATAACCAAATAATTACAAAGGATTTCTTTTCTTGTAGCCTCTGCCACTTCACTTTCTTCCTTATGGTCCAACCATGTCTCTGGTCTTTCTTATTTCTCTGCAACAATTCCATCTGATCCTGATCTGCTCCCTTGTCCTTGATGATAATTTCTAGTGTTGCTCCTTTCTTCTCCTTTGCCATTAATGACAATATTTTAAACAAGTTTATTTTCTTTTTTCATTGAATAAATTTTAAAATTTAAAATAAATTTAATAAGAAAATTAATAAAATAATAATGACAATAATAAAGTGTAAATTAAGATTTAATTAATATATATATATATATATATATATATATATATATAAATAATTGATTTACATTTTTGATTTATTCCTTAGCATTCAAAGAATACCCACTTTTATTTAAATAAAGTAAATATCTTAATTTTCTCTCCAAAAATGTTTACCATTATAAATAATATCATCATTTTAAAGTTGATTTTGTTCATAATTTTCTTTATAATAATAATAATTCTAAAAGGTAAAATACTATAAATTTTGGTACCAATTATTTATAACAATTTTAAAAATTATTATACTATAAATAATAAAATTAAGATTAAGATTGAGATAAATTTAACTTAATCTAATTCATGAATTATTCATGGATCATGTTTCTTTATTCATTAAAGCTTTTGAGAGAAAAAAAAAAAAAGTTAAAAAGAAATAATGAATTTTATATTACAACATGTATGGAAGTAAATCTCATAAAAATTTATAATTTCTTTCATTATTCTAAATATAATCCAGAAAGACAACGCATTCACATCTTTCCATTTAGTTCATTATTTTAATGGAATTCAAAATGGTTGGTTAAAAAGTTTTGAGGTTTTAAAAACAATGTGCTAATAGAAGTGGATTGACATTGATAAATATGAAGAGATGTTTAGAATTAGGATTTAGTTACTTAATAAAATTATTAGTATTAAGATATTTTGAATATATATGAAAAAAATAGTGGATTTTGAGGCTTCAATTTGGTGGTTAATTGAATAAATGTAATAAATCAATTCATAAAGTTTTTGTAAATTTATATTTCGATTTAATTTGGCTCATACGTGTTCAAATAACGAAATATAGATGTAGATTATTTTTGAAAACAAGGTTAATAGGTAAATGAGGAAAAAGTGATAAATGAAAAATTATAAAAGAAATGTGATCCATAAAAGTATTCTAGATATAATTTGAGTGTTTGAATTCAATTATGTGACATTCATAGCTATATATATAAACTTTACTCCATAACATATTTATTTATATGATGATAATCTATTTATATTTAACTATACCATATTACTACATTTTTTTTTTTAAGAGTTAATTCTATCCATGTATTAACCATATGACTCCATCTCTAATTAATGATTACTTACTTACATGTAACAAATACGCTAGGAGGATGGCACAAGCCTATATGCAATATGTTCTTAACTATTGAACTAATTTTTATACATGATAAGACTTATGCTTACCTCACGCTAAGCTTATGGTATATTTGATTTTCGAGTACTGACACATGTGATTCATATCCATATCAATCAAATTTGCAATTACGTGTCTTAAAATTATAAAATAATTTCACTATGCCTTGATACATGTGTTCTCGGTTGTAAATTAAATTTCGGGGTACAAGTCTCGATCCATATCTGATCTAGTCGTGCCACTTAACACGAGGTTAGCTAACATCTGTGATTCATTGCACCGTTGGATATGTGGGATTGAATCGACGACAGGGATTGAGGCTGGTTGAGAGTTAGGGTAGTCGACCTCCCTCAACCCTAACCATTTCTCCCATTTGCTTGAGTTGGCTACCATCGGCTCTGCTACTCTGTGGTTTCGTTCCGTCATCTGCCTTCATGCGCTGGTCCATGCTTATGTCCATTACTTCTCGGCTTAAGCACATGCAATGGCTTCGTAATTCTGTAACTAGTAATGATATTTATTAAGTTTCTCATCTTCTTTGGCACTCTTAGCAGATATGCAGTCTCTCTTCCTTTTGTGGATAAGAATTGGGAAATTCCGGCTAATCCTTTTTAATTTCCTTCTTTATTCTTGTTCGGCATTTAAACTCGACATTTCTTGATTCATGGTTATGGTAAGACAGTCTTGCTATCCTCGGAAGTTCAAGTTTTTATCTTCGTCACAGTTTTATAGGCAAGTCTCTCTCCCTCTCTCTCTCTCTCTCTCTCTCTCTCTCTATATATATATATATATATAGTACTGACACATATGATTCATATCCATATCAATCAAATTTTCAATTACGTCACTTAAAATTATATAATAATTTCACTATGCCTTGATACATGTGTTCTCGATTGTAAATTACTTTTCGGGGTACAAGTATTGATCCATATTTGATCTAGTCATGCCACTTAACACGAGGTTAGATGACATCTGTGATTCATTGCATTGTTGGATACGTGGGATTGAATCGACGACAGGGATTAAGGCTGGTTGAGAGTTAGGGTATTCGACCTCCCTCAACCCTAACTATTTCTCCCATTTGCTTGAGCTGGCTACCTCCGGCTCTGCTGCTCTATGGTTTCGTTCTGTCATCTGCCTTCCTGCGCTGGTCCATGCTTCTGTCCATTACTTCTCGGCTTAAGCACCTACAATGGCTCCGTAACTCTGTAACTAGTAATGATATCTATTAAGTTTCTCATCTTCTTTGGCACTCTTAGCAGATATGCAGTCTCTCTTCCTAATGTGGATACGAATTGGGAAATTCTGGCTAATATTTGTTAATTTCCTTCTTTATTCCTGTTCGTCCTTTAAACTTGGCATTTCTTGATTCATGGTTATGGTAAGACAGTCCTGCTATCCTCAGAAGTTCAAGTTTTTCGTCACAGTTTTATAGGCAACTCTCTCTCTCTCTCTCTCTCTCTCTATATATATATATATATATATATTTACCAATTCAAAAGTCGCTTGGGTTATGATTATAACCCTTCTTGCACTTCTTTGATTTGTTGTGTTAGGTCTCGACTTCAGCATTCTCGGGTTCTTTCCTTTTAGGTAAACCCTCGCCTTTCACCGGATGTGGTAGGGTTAAAGATTTGGTATTCACCGTTTTGTTTTAAATTCATACTCTTAACTTGTGACTGTTGGGTTGCAGGTATGGTGATTTTGCTCCTTGTCCAAATTTTCTGTGAAGGGTTGCGCACCACTCCGGCTTTGGCCCTAACTGTAGCCTTCCATCTTCATGGTGCACAAGTATTGTTGTCACTGAATTATCACTTCAATTTTAAATGAAGGTCCTTCAGGAACTTATGGGTTTTGTTAATCTTTATTATTCAGCATCCTTAAGACTTCATTTCATTTTTTTTCAAAATTACAATGTATAAGACACGAACTCTATTAAAGAGAGAAGCCTAATGTGCATGTTCTTTCTCATTAATCATAAATTCATGGCTTGCAATGTTCTTGGGTCGATATTGTAGATTTACATCTGTCTTTTAATGGAAAAGCCCTTCGGGATTTAATTCAACTCTTGTTTAATTCTGTAATGGTTTGGTCAAGGGGGTTTATGATGCACAGTCATTTAATGAGTCTGTATTTGCGCTATCAACAATATTCTTCCCCTTATTGCTAGAATTTTATGGTGTTATGATCCTAAAGTCTTACTGGCCCTATAAGCGCATTTTCTCCACAACTGTTCACTTCGATATATATATATATATATATATATATATATATATATATATATATACTCAGTTGTCATTTTTATTCAGAATGGTACTCCTCTGAGATGTTTTCTTTACTGTCTTTCATCATTTACCGAATACAGTTGTTTTGGTCTTTGCATGTAACAGAACAGAGATTCTGTAATTTATATGCGCCTAGATACTTATCCAAATATAACTATTTCTTTGTAACGATGTATTTCTTATGATGATAGTATCTCTGTTAAATATATTTCTTATTAAGATGCTTATCTAAAAACCAATCTTTTGTTCTTTATTGTTGCTCTTTTGAATTTGTTATCTAGAATTGATGACTGGACCATCATAGTTCTGGGTTATTTACTGTAACCCTAGTCCAATTATAGCATGAGAATATATATGGCGAGACGACATGTTCTTTCCAGAGTGGCTAATCTGAACTAAACTAATAGTCTATTCATTAATATTTCATAATCTACATATATACATGCATTTCTTCTATTTTTTTAATTCTTTAAGACAATATACACTTATACAGAAGGGTGCTACCCTAGTTTGCAAGAACCGAGATTAGATTTAATTTTTTCCTAACATATTTCTTCTATTTTTATATACATAGTCAATCATGTATACTTTTTCCTACTAATACGCACATGTAAATATATTTGTATCAAGGAAGAGAATTAAAGAAAATAGTTACTATTGTAGTATTCAATTTTCGTCATTTACAGAAGTATCTATTTATGTAACCAGAATTCACATACAGTTTTCATAATCCTTAATTTCATGTAGTTCCAGTTACTTATCTCACTCCAAACTTCTGATGATGTCCTCCCGGCCTTGGGAGAGGCTATTACGTCCTCGTCTCCCCCTGTGCTCTGCACCGGAGTAGGGCTTGATTAATAGTAAATATGGTTGAGACCTCAAGATCTCCAGTCCAGTATTCCTTTTCCAGATTCAGGGTTGCTGAGTTTCCAATGGTTCCAACCAGCTCTGGATTAACTCTCACCCTTCAACCTTCTGACCTTTTTCCCAAAGTCACAGAACCCCTTTTCCTCACTGAGATTTTCCTTTTATCCTCAGAGGAAAAGGTAACTGTCTTTAACTAATTTTTCCTAACTACTCTGGAATCCTGAAATAATTTATCATCAATATTTATGGAAAACATTCCATAATTAATTTCTTTATTCAAAAAAGAAATAAACCATGTTCATTTTTCATATTAACTTTTACATGTTAATCTCACTAAAATAAATTAAATTCATAATCCTTTCTTTTTTAAACAAAATAAACAGAAATAGTTTTGGAAACAAATACTATTGTTACATCTTCCCCCTTGTAATTAAACACCATCCTCGGTGTTCTATTTCGGATCATCAAATAGTTCTAGATATGCCTCACGCACAAATCCTGCATCTTCCCATGTAGCCTCCTCCAGGCTAAAGTGCTTCCATTGCAGTTTAAATTGGGTGATGGCTCGCCTCCAAAGTGTGATTTCTCTCTGATCGAGAATACGTTGAGGTTCTACCAGAAATTCAACATCCGGTTTGACTTGAAATCAGCAAGGACTTAAGTTAATAATCATAAGATTCATTCCTTCTAGATATTTGGTACTCAATCTTATTCCTACTTGAATGTTTTTCCGATGTATCACATGACTCAGATCGTGCACATACCATTTTAGTATTGATACGTGAAACACATTGTGCACCCATATGTGACTGGGTAATGCCAATCGATAGGCAACAGGTCCTACTCTTTCCAAGATTTGGAAAGGTCCACAAAACCTAGGAGCCAACTTGGGACACGAAGTCCACCTTAGAGTGATTTTCTTTGGTTTGATTATTACATAAACATGATCACCCACTTCAAATTCCCAATAGGTTCTGTTTTTGTCCGCATAAACCTTCTGCCAATATTGAGTGGCTTTTAGGTTTTTTCTAATCTTCTTTACCTCCAGTTCCATCTCAGCCAACATCTCTGGACCAAGCATTAATATATTTTCTGGACTGCTCGAGTTAGTGGGAGTTCAACAATGTCTCCCGTATAATGCTTCAAATGGACTCATTTTAAGAGACTCTTGGTAACCATTATTGTACGTGAATTCCACCAGATGTAGATAGTCTTCTCACGTTGTGGGTTTTTGCATTACATACATGCGCAACATGTCTTCTAGGATTTGATTCATGCGCTCTATTTGTCCATCCATTTGTGGATAATAAGCAGTACTAAAGTTAACTTGTGTACCCAATATGGTAAACCTTGCTTTCCAAAAGGCTGAAGTGAACTTTACGTCTAGATTTGAGATGATTTTTTTTGGGATGGCATGCAGCCTAAAGATTTCTCTCATGAAAATATCTGCAATCAGCACCATTTTGTAAGTGCACTGTACAAGTATAAAGTGAGCTACCTTGATAAGTTTATTAGCCACTACCATTATGGAATCATTATGTCTTTTTGATCTTGGTAGACCTGTAATAAAATCTAATGATATGACTTCCCATTTCCATTCAGGTACAGGTATGGGCTGCAACAATCTCGTTGGATGTTGATGCTCCACCTTAACCAGTTGACATTCTTGACACTTGTTTAAATATTCAACAATATTTTTCCACACATTGGGCCAAAAATAAACTTTCCTGATTGTTGTCAGCATTTTCTGGTATCCTGGGTGTCCACAATAATTTTTGCGATGGTATACATCCAAGATCAACTCTTTCAAACTTATCTGATTCAGAATATATAGCTTTCCTTTAAAAGTTAGAATTTGATCTCTATTAATCTCATAATTTGATGGTTTTTCTGCTTCCCTCGCTTGCTGCCATAGGAACTGGTATTCAGGATCTTTCTTAGCTTCTTCTTTTATCTGATCCTGAAATTTTAATTCCACCTAATTAAAGTAGAGTTCATACACACAATGCAGTTTTCTGCTCAAGGCATCAGCCACACGATTTTCCTTACATTTAACATGTTGAATGTAAAAATAAAACTCACTTAAAAACACATTCCACCTTGCTTGGTGAGCATTTAAATCAGCTTGTTTAAAATAGTTGGTTAAACTACTGTGATATGTCTTCAGCACGAACCTCTTCCCCAATAAGTAGTGTCTCCACACCTTGAGTGCGTGCACTATTGCTGTTAGCTCCAAATCATAAGCGGAGTATCGTTGTTCATGATATTTTATTTTTCTTGATTCATAGGAAACCACCCTTACCTCTTGAGATAATATTGCTCCTAATCCTTCCTTACATACATTAGTGCATACTTCAAATTCCTTGTTGGGATTAGCTACACTCAACACAGGGTAGGAGTCAACAAGTGTTTCAACAAATCAAAACTAGCCTGAGATTCGCTAGTCCATTTAAACACCTTCCCCTTCCACTACAGAGATGTAATAGGAAAGGAAATTTTCGAAAATCCTTCAATGAAACACCTATAATATCCAAATAATCCCACAAAGGAACGTATATAATCCACGTTCTTTGGCACTCTTCATTCCATGACAGTTTTTATTTTCTTGGGATCTACTGTTATGCCTTCAATGGAAATAACATGGCCTAAATATTGTATTTTCTCTTTGAAAAAGTCACATTTGCTGAACTTGGAATACAACTGATGTTTCCTCAACATATCAAGTACTTGTCTTAAGTGTTCCTTGTGCTCTTCCATGGTTTTTGAATATATCAATATGTTGTCAATAAATATAAGAACGAACTTGTCTAGAAAGGGGTGAAATATGTTGTGCATCAAACTCATGAATGTTACTGCTGCATTGGTTAAACCAAACGGTAGTACCATGAACTCATAATGCTCGTATCGGGTGTGAAAGGTTGTTTTGTAAATGTCTTCATCTTTAATTCAGATCTAGTGATATCCAGACGTTAAATCTATCTTTGAAAATAGAGTCGCTCCCTTCACTTGATCGAAAAGATCATTAATACGCGGTAGCGGGTATTTATTCTTGACTGTCAACTTATTTAGATGTTTGTAGTCCATGCACATTCGCATGGTTTCATCCTTCTTATTTACGAATAACACCGGTGCTCCCCAAGGGGATGCACTTGGTCAAATATACCCCTTATCCAACAATTCTTGTAGTTGCATTTTCAATTTTGTTAACTTGGGTACACTCATCTGATATGGTGCTCTTGATACTGGTGTTGTGTTGGGCATTAATTTGATAGTAAAATAGATGTCTCTTTTCAGAGGTAATCCTGGTACATTTTCTGGAAACACATCGATGAAATCTTGTACTACTGGTATATTTTCCAACATAGGGGTCTTCTCCTTAGAGTTAGAAAATCCCACTTGGATGGCATAAATATGGCATAATTTTCTAATTCATTTACCGAACTGAGATGTTGTGATGGGACGTAATTGCAGAGGTTCCTTGATTCCCTGCAATTCTTGGCATGTCCCATCTTCAACTCTGAAGTATATGATCTTACCCTTACAGTCTACCAGAGACCAATGTCTTTCTGACCAGTCCATACCCAGTAGTATGTCATAGGAACCCAAAGGTAGAATATTTAGTTCTACGCTTAACTCGTGGGTTCCAATTTCCAAAGAAAAATTTGAAACCTTGGCACTAACCATTCTCTTTGCCCCAGTAGCTAGTTGTTCCAACCAGGGGTTTTTAAATTTCGGGCTTTGTAAGTTACATTTTTCTACTATTCGGGGGTTTACATAACTTAAAATGGCACCATGGTCAACAAAAATAGAAACAATTTGTGAAAAATAACTTACCTTCAAGTTCTATCATTATCAGCTGGTAATCTTCTTGTTGGTCTTCAACTGTTGCATTAATTCTGGGTATATTTCGAGCCACATCCCCCACCGTAGAAGCCTCTTGCAGGTTAGTCATTCCTTCACCTCTTCCACGATGAGGGAAATTCTTGTAGTAGTGTGCCTCACCGCATCCCCAACATTGTAGGGGAGATTTCTGAGTTTCTCCATGTTTGGGTTACTGGAGGCTTCTATGGGTCATTCCTCTGTTGGCTATTTTTTTCTCTGGTGATTTCTCCCAAACTTCTTACTTAATGAATTTCTTGCAGAATTTTTAAAATTACTAGACCTAGTATTTTTAAAATTTGAATTATTTTTATGTCCTTTCTTTGACGACCAACTTCTGCTCATTTCTCCTTTTTCCTTGCACTGTTGATAGCACATTCGTGCTTTTCGAATCACCTCATCCATAGTCTCCGAGTTTATGAACTCACTTCTTTCTTTCATGTGAGTAGATAAACTGCTCAAAAATCGTTGAAATTTAGCCTTCTGATCATCTCTCAGGTAAGGCACATATCTTAACAAGGATGTGAACTTAGTTATGAATTCATCCATTATCGTCTGTCCCAATCTTAAATTATGGAATTACTGAGATTTTTCGTCATGGAAATGCCTTGTTAAATACTTATCCTTGAAATATTGCTAGAACTCGTCCCATTTCACATTCTAGTCTTCAATACTTTGGACATTTTTTACTTCTTCCCAAGATAAAGTAGCTTTATCTCTCAGCTAATAAATAGCCAAGCGGGCTTTGAAGTTGCTGTTATATTCATAGACCTGAAATTACTTGTTCATATTAATCAGCCAAGCCTTAGCCACCTCTTCAACTTCTCCATCAAAAGTGGGAGGTTTGATTTTTCAGAACTCACCCTGTAGTTCCACTTTTTATTTCTTTATTTCCTGCTGATCGGACACATTTCCAGATTCAGATTCATTATAGTTTTTTTTGTTTTGTTTTGGCTTCATTGTGAATAAATTCCCTCTAGTTTGTCATTAGTTTGTCGTTGTTGTTCACTCTCTCTCCGAGTGTCTCTTTCAGGACTAGGTGGCACTATTCCTTGATTCTTCCTATCGGAAAGGCTTTTGAGAATTCTCTCCTGCTCTTGCACCAATATTTCAATGTCGTTCCTTACCCAAACCATTTCTTATTGTAACTTCTACGTTGTACTCAGCAGTATACTCGTTTGATGATGTTGTTACTCTAGTAATATTCTGGTCTTTTGGTGCTGGTCTACACTCAGTTGTACCCACATTTTCATATTCATTTAAGGATTGGTTTGGGGTGGGGGTTCCCATGCATTTCGGGGTACTTGATGTGTCGATCCCATTCTCATTATATCCTTTCTACTTTATGTGCACAATTTACACACAACGATTGTTATTCAAGTGACTCATTTGGGTCCCAACGTATGAATGATGCTCTGATACCACTTGTGACATCCATAACAAAAAAAAAAAAATTAACTTTACTCCACATCATATTTACTTATATGATGATAATCTATTTACATTTAATTGTACCACATTACCACATATTTATTTTTTTAGAGTTAACTCTATCAATGTATTAAATATATGACCTTATCTCTAATCAACGATTACTTGCCTACTTACATATAACAAATACGCCACAAGGATGGCACAAGAATACATGAAATATCATTCTTAACTATTCAACTAAAGTCTATACATGATAAAAATTATGCTTACCTCAGACTAAGCTTATGGTATATTTGATTTTCGAGTACTAACACATATGATTCATATCCATATCAATAAAATTTGAAATTATGACACTTAAAATTATATAATAATTTCACTCTGCCTTGATACATGTGTTCTCGGTTGTAAATTAATTTTCAGGGTACAAGTCTGGATCCATATCTCATCTAGCCATGCCACTTAACATGAGGTTAGCTGACATTTGTGATTCATTGCACCGTTGGATCTATCAGATTGAATCGACGACATGGATTGAGGTCGGTTGAGAGTTAGGGTAATCGACCTCCCTCAACCCTATCTGTTTATCCCATTTGCTCGAGTTGGCTGCCTCCGGCTCTGCCGCTCTACGGTTTCGTTCCGTCGTCTGCCTTCATGCACTAGTCCATGCTTCTGTCCATTACTTCTTGGCTTAAGCACCTACAACGACTTCGTAACTTTGTAATAGGTAATGATATTTATTAAGTTTCTCGTCTTCTTTGGCATTCTTGGCGGATATGCAGTCTCTCTTCCTTCTGTGGATACAAATTTTGAAATTCTGGCTAATCTTTGTTAATTTCCTTCTTTATTCTTGTTTGGCCTTTAAACTCAACATTTATTTATGCAAGATTCATGGTTATGGTACGACAGTGTTGTTGTCCTCAGAAGTTCAAGCTGTTATCTTCGTCACAATTTTAAAGGTAAGTCTCTAATTATATATATACATATATATTTTTAATTTATTTATCAATTCAACAATCGCTCGAGTTCAGATAATAACCCTACTTGCACTTGTTTGATTTGCTACATTATGTCTCGACTTCGTCATTCTTGGGTTCTTTCCTTTCAGTTAAACCCTCGCCTTTCACTGGATGTGGTAGGGTTGAAGATTTGGTATTCACCGTTTTTTTTTAAAGTCATACTCTTAACTTGTGATTGTTGGGTTGTACGTATGGTGATTCTGCTCCTTGTCCAAATTTTCTGTGAAGGGATGTGCACCACTCCGACTCTGGCCCTAACTATAGCCTTCCGTCTTCATGGTGCACATGTATTGCGGTCACTGAGTTATCACTTCAATTTTAAATGAAGGTTTTTCGAGAACTTTTGGGTTTTGTTAATCCGTATTATTTGACATCCTTAAGACTCTGTTTCATATTTGTTCAAAATTACAATGTATAAGACACGAAATCTATTAAATAGAAAAGCCTAATGTGCATGGTCTTGCTCATTAATCATAAATTCATAGCTTGCAATGTTCTTGGGTCGATCTTGTAGATTTACATCTGTCTTTTAATGGAAATGCCCTTCGAGCTTTAATTCAACTCTTGTTTAATTCTGTAATGGTTCGGTCAAAGGGGTTTATGATGCAGAGTCATTTAATGACTATGTATTTCCGATATCAACAATAGTATTCTCCTTATTGCTCATATTTTATGGTGTTATGACCCTGAAGGCTTACTGGCCCTGTAAGCGCATTTTCTGCATAACTGTTCACTTTGATATATATATATTTTATTCAGAATGGTACTCCTCTGAGATATTTTCTTTACTATCTTTCATCATTTACCAAATACAGTTCTTTTGGTCTTTGCATGTAATAGAACATAGATTCTGTAATTTATATGCGCCTAGATACTTATCCAAATATAACTATTTCTTTGTAACGATGTATTTCTTATGATGATAGTATCTTTGTTAAATATATTTCTTATTAAGATGCTTATCTAAAAACCAATATTTTGTTCTTACTGTTACTCTTTTCAGTTTGTTATATAGACTTGATGACTGGACCATCATAGTTCTAGGTTATTTACTGTAGCCCTAGTCCGAGTATAACATGAGAATATATATGGCGAGATGACCTGTTCTATCCAAAGTGGCTACTCTGGACTAAACTAACAGTCTCTTCATTAATATTTCATAATATGCAGATATAGATATATTTCTTCTATTTTTTTTTTTAATTCTTTAAAATAGTATACACTTATACAGAAGGGTGCTACCCTAGTTCGCAAGAATGAAGATTAGAGTTAAGTCTGTCCTAGAAGATTACTTCTCTTTTTATATACATTTTTATATACATAGTCAATCATGTATCCTTTTTCCTACTAATACCCACATGTAAAAATATTTTGTATCAAGGAAGAGAATTAAAGAAAACAGTTACTACTGTAGTATTCAATTTTCATCATTTACATAAGTATCTATTTATGTAACCATAATTCGCATACATTTTTCATAATCCTTAATTTCATATAGGTCCATTTACTTATCTCACTCAAATATTCTAATTATATCTTCCCAACCTTGAGAGAGGCTATTATGTCCTCGTCTCCCCTCGTGATCCGCCCAGAGTAGGGCTTGATTAGCAGTAAATCTGGTTGAGACCTCAAGACCTCCAGTCTAGTCTTCCTTTTACAAATTCAGGGTCGCTGAGTTTCAAATGGTTCCAACCAGCTCTGGATCAACTCTCACCCTTCAATATTTGTTAATTTCCTATTTTATTCCTGTTCGGACTTTAAACTCAGCATTTCTTTATGCAAGATTCATGGTTATGGTAAGACAGTCATGTTATCCTTAGAAATTCAAGTTGCTATCTTCGTCATGATTTTATACGTAAGTATCTAATTATATATATACGTATATCTTTTTAATTTATTTATCAATTCAATAGTTACTTAGGTTCAGATTATAACCCTGCTTGCGCTTCTTTGATTTGTTGTGTTAGGTCTTAGCTTCGGCATTCTCAGGTTCTTTCCTTTCAGATAAACCCTCGCCTTTCACTGGATGTGGTAGGGTTAAAGATTTGGTACTCACTGTTTTTTTTTTAAGTCATACTCTTAACTTATGATTGTTGGGTCACAGGTATGGTGATTCCGCTCCTTGTCCAAATTTTCTACGAAGGGTTGTGCACCACTCCAACTCTGGCCCTAACTGTAGCCTTCCGTCTTCATGATGCACATGTATTGCGGTCACTGAATTATCACTTAAATTTTAAATGAGGTTTTTCGGGAACCTCTGGGTTTTTTTAATCCGTCTTATTTGACATCCTTAAGACTTTGTTTCATATTTGTTCAAAATTACAATGTATAAGACATGAAATCTATTAAAGAGATAAGCCTAATGTGCATGGTCTTTCTCATTAATAATAAATTCATGGCTTGCAATGTTCTTGGGTTGGTACTGTAGATTTACATCTATCTTTTAATGGCAATGCCCTTCGAGCTTTAATTCAACTCTTGTTTAATTATGTAATGGTTCGGTCAAAGGGGTTTATGATGCACAATCATTTAATGAGTCTATATTTATGCTATCAACAATAATATTCTCCTTATTGCTCGGATTTTATGGTGTTATGACCACAATGCAGCCTGTGCGCGCATTTTACACATAATTGTTCACTTATATATATATATATATATATATATATATATATATATATATATATATATATATATATATATATATATATATATATATATATATATATATATATATATATATATATATATATATATATATATATATATATTATTCCTCTGAGATGTTTTCTTTACTGTCTTTCATCATTTACCAAATACAATTGTTTTGGTATTTGCATGTAATAGAACATAGATTCTGTAATTTATATGCACCTAGAAACTTGTCCAAATATAACTATTTCTTTGTAACAATGTATTTCTTATGATGATAGTATCTTTGTTAAATATATTTCTTATTAAGATGCTTATCTGAAAACCAATCTTTCGTTCTTTCTTGTACTCTTTTCAGTTTGTTATCTAGACTTGATGACCGAACCATCATAGTTCTGGGTTATTTACTGTAACCCTAGTCTGAGTATAGCATGAGAATATATATGGCGAGACGACCTGTTCTGTCCAGAGTGGCTACTCTGGACTAAACTAATAGTCTCTTCATTAATATTTCATAATCTTCAGATATACATGTATTTCTTCTATTTTTTTTTTAAATTTATTCTTTAAAAAAGTATACACTTATACAGAAGGGTGCTACCCTAGTTTGCAAGAACGAAGATTAGAGTTAAGTCTGTCTTAGAAGATTAATTCTCTTTTTATATACATTTTTATATACATAGTCAATCATGTATCCTTTTTCCTGCTAATACCCACATGTAAAAATATTTGTATGAAGGAAGAGAATTAAAGAAAACAATTACTACTGTAGTATTCGGTTTTCATCATTTACATAAGTATCTATTTATGTAACTAGAATTCACATACATTTTTCATAATCCTTAATTTCATGTAGGTCCATTTACTTATCTCACTCAAAACTTCTAATGATGTCTTCCCAACCTTGAAAGAGGTTATTACGTCCTCGTCTCTCCCTGTGCTCCGCACTAGAGGAGGGATTGATTAGCAGTAAATCTGGTTGAGACCTCAAGACATCTAGTCCAGTATTTCGTTTCCAAATTCAGGGTCGCTGAGTTCCAAATGGTTCCAACTAACTCTGGATTAACTCTCACCCTTCAACCTTCTGACATTTTTTCCAAAGTCACATAACCCCTTTTCCTCACTGGGATCGGTCCAGTATTCCTTTTCCAAATTCAGGGTTGTTGAGTTTCAACTGGTTCCAAGCAGCTTTGGATTAACTCTCACCCTTCAACCTTCTGAAATTTTTTCCAAAGTCACAGAACCCATTTTCCTCACTGGGATTTTCCTTTAACTACTTTTTCCTAACTATTCTGGAATCTTGGAGTACTTTATCATCAGCCTTTATGGAAAACATTCCAAAATAAGATTCTCAAAAACTTGCAAGCTATATGAAAGGGGAAGTAAGGGCTCAAAGTATTCTCATAGAATCCATTAAGGATCCCATCATTCCCTATGTATCAAAATTAGAAACATATAAAGAAATGTATGACAAACTTGTAGAGGTGTTATCCGTAAGCACTACAAGTGAAGTAATTTCGTTAAGGAAAGAACTCTACAAGATGAAGATACCAAAAGAATAAGGAATAACTTCATAATTTATGAGAATATCTGAGTTAAGAGGTCAATTACAAGAATTGGGAGAGGTAATTTCTGACAGAGAAATGACTACCATAGTGCTCAATGCACTACTAGAATAATGGGGAAACTTTTCATCAAGTATCTATATGGAAAAGGAAGCTACTCCATTCAATGAACTATTGTCACTATGCAAAATTAAAGAAAACTAGGTTAAATGAAAAATCCGATGTAGGATCAAATGAGCTAACTCAAGCATATTCTACTATCACAAAGAGAAAAGAGAAGTTTGGAAAATTTGGTCCTCATAAACGAAAGAAGAATATGACAAATTTTAAATGCTATGGAAGTCAAGAATGTGGGCACTGTAAGAGGTATCATCATAAGCTCAATAAGGACAAAAAAAAAAGAGGAAGAGAAGAATCCCATATCACTAAAGAAGTGGAAGAAGCTGAAAAGAATAAATCCAAGAAGGAGGAAGTAAAATATCTCTACTATGATTGAGATAATTTTCCTCACCTAGTTCTTTTCAAACTTATGTTTAAAATTTTCTATTGCGAAGTAGGACTATCACGGCAGGAATCATTATAAGCATGATAGTATGCATCATGTTAGGAGATGGCATCATATGATCATATTATTGAAAGCAAGAGCTCGTAACATCATCATAAAGAAGCATGAAATATAATTGAATTATGTGATAGAAGGATGTAGCTCTTGGTAACCTCATTAGAAGCATAAGGAGTACTTATGGGAAAATTAAATTCATTTAATATATATCTCATCATACATTTTTCAAAAGGAGCATTTTCAGGATGAGGATAATCTAGATCCTCCTATGGAATCTTCCTTGGAAGGTTCACCTACTAGAAGAAGCAAGTGTCTCACCAGGAATTCCAACTTGTATAGGATTCATGGGATGATGGTATGATGACAAAAGAGTAAAGAAGGTCAAGGGTTGAACTTATTTCAATCAAGGAAGCTGCTGAAGAAATTATAGATGACCAAAGAAGAAATGAGGTATGTATGCATAGGATCAATGAGTCAAGTCATGTCATTATATAATTGCAAATAATAAGCCTATGCATGCTCTACTTCATAAGTATGATCAAAGGATATAGATATCTCTCATTAAAATGATGCATGAAGGCATAAATCACATATTTACTAGATGAAATCAACACAATATGTCCTCATATGGAATATGAGGTGGTTGAAAAAGATAAAGGAACTATGATGGGAAGTTCCTCGAGAAACAATGTGTGAATAAAGGAGGAAGAGATCATAAAAAATGCAACTATGGAAAAGGTAATAACATCCTAGGACTAAAAGGTTTTGACTATGATATCTCTATGGGAAAGATATAAATATTTTTATGAAAATAAAGAGACCCTTAACATAGTATATCTCTTGGAGATGTGTCAATATATGTGCAAAATGTTGATAAAGGCAGGGGGATGTCATGATGAAATACCATCACAAAGGTAATTTTCATTTAATGTTCATTTTCTACTTTTGAATAATATCTAGATGGGCTATTGTAGGGCTTCCAAGGGAAGAGTTGTGGCTATCTTCTACAACTGATGCTCATGTGGAAGGATGAAATATCCTTAAGGAAACTTGACATGAAAAAGGCAAAAAAGCATGAAGGAAGGCCAAATATGAATGAATAGATCAATTTTCGATGAAAAGGGAAGGATGTCATGACTGGCATGTCTCTTGATGAAAGTGATGGATGATCTATTCCCTACGAAGAAGTCTCAAAGGATGAATACTAATGAATAAGAAGAAGGACTTCATGACATCGAAATAAAGAGTAATGGAAGCAAGTCCCTGGCCGAGAGGGAGCTTGGTCAAGTCCTTGATCAAGAGGGAGCTTGAGTACATTCCTTTTATGGGAATGGGTACATTCCTTCATTGGAATGGATATGTCCTCCCTAGTTAAGAGGGATAGATAGACACATCATTTTGTCTTCACTTGGGAAGATAAAATGGAGGATAGGGTAATCATCTAGAATTCTATACTCTTTGAGGATGTGGCAGGGCATCCAAGATATGAGTATTCAAAGAGGAACAATATTATTTGAGGATTGGCAATCCAAGATAATAATATTCCTGATAGAACATACTCTGAGAGAACCTGGGTGGGGTATGTTCGGAGAGAGACAATGGTGAGGGTGTCTATAAATCATTGGTCTCGCCTTATTATATGACAATGCTAGATGATATGATGTTATACAAATGGATTACCAATCCAACTCTTCTTATGAGAATTATTCAGATTGAGAATGTCAAAGTGCCTTGAAGGAATTATGAATACCTCCCTAGTTAATAGGGAGTGTTGAAATATGTAACTAGGTTCGGTATTCATAATGACATGCGTAATCATGATTTTATGTAATTGATGTAAAATAAGAAAAATAAATTATTTTTTTATGCTTGAGGCATGGGTTTTATGCTCAAGGAATTTTATTTTGTAGATCAAGCTCCCATTGTGATCTATTAAGTCATAAAGTCTAATGAGTCAATGTCATGTATTGAAGGCCCATGTTGGCATGTTACATATTGTAAAAACAGAATTTGTTTGAGCCATTAACCCTCAAATACCTTGTCACAAGCAATCCTTCAAGTCGGTCTTCAAAAGAAGATGAAGATGATTTTAGAATAGCATGTCACCCTAGTCATAAGGCCAAGTCAACCTATTTTTCATGGAAATACTACTATATATAGGAGCTTTCAACATCACTTGAAGGAAAATTTGGTCAAGCATCTGAAATAGAGAAGGAAGTGTGAGAATCTCTAGAGAAAGAACTAATCATCAAGCAAAGAAAAGGAGGAACATAAACTGAGGTACTTTGGCACTATTTTGGGTTGTTTTCCTCGCACGTGTGACAAAATATAGGGTTTTTGTTAAACTAGAAAGATCATGATGGACACTAGTTGCTATGGGATAATCTACATCTGTGACTCTACATATACACTGTGAATTAGGGGATAAATACACGATATACATGGCTAACCAACATCCCTGTTGTAAAAAGCTCCAAATGAAGGTTACATGCTGTGCAACAAGGTCATGAACAATACAAATGCTCCTACAACCAGCTCAATGTGGGTAAAATAAGATAATAAAAAATCAATACAATGGAAAGAATGTATAGGGGTTAGTGCAAGCTAAAAATGGTTTCTCATGATGCATTAGTGACAATGCAAACATGGACAAAACAATTTGTTGATTTGTCAGTATTATTCTAGGTACATTCATAGTAAATTCAATGTGGTTTATGAAGATGAATTGTAGGAAATCAAATTATCTTTTTGAATATATAGTTTTTATTAAATGTAGTTTTTGCATGACCAAATGAAGTTCCAACTTATCTAACATTGATACATTATTCTCCTACAAAATATAATGTCTATGTTCCCATTTAGGTGTTGAGTACCTAAATGGTGAAACATACTAAAAATAAGTTTCTACAATTTCTACAATTGTAGAGAACATATTCACAACATATTCACATTATGCATAACTATTTTTTTTTCAAAAAAATAATGCTAATTATATAATTTTATAAATTATGAAAATAATAATCGCCTTGAAATTATGAGTTCATGTATTAATGTAGGGTTCAAGGGCCTTAACATAATCAAACATTTTTTTTTTTTTAAATATTGTAGATCTTGATTTATTTGTGTGTAAATTCTTTTGGTGAAAATCACATCAAAATAAATTGAGTCGACGCATTTTGAACCAGCCAGTGTGGTTCATCATCAGGACAAGATGAGAAATTTGATTAGGTAACCCATTTAAATAGATAAGTAAACCCCCAACTAGCCGTTTGTAAATTAACGGCTAGTTTGACTAAAAAAGGAAATAAAATCAAAATAATAATAATTTATTTATTTTTACAATAAATTAAATGTTTAATATTTATAATTTGAATTTTTATTTTTAATAAAAACAATAATTATTTATTTATTTTGGAAGATTTTTTTTTTTTTTTTAAAGAAGGAATAAATTAAATTTTTAATATTTATAATTAGAATTTTATTTAAATTAATAAAAAATAATAATAATTTATTTGTTTTTATTTTTAGAATAAATTAAATGTAAAATAATAATAATAATAATAATACATAAATAAATAAATGTTCAATATTTATAGTTTGAATTTCATATATTTATTTTTATTTTTAATAATAGGTTATATATTCATAATTATATGTTATGTAATTCAAATAGTTTTCTTATTTATTTTATTAGGTAATATTTTATTTTTACTTGTTGGAAATTAAAAAGAAAAAGAAAAAAAAGAGGGAGAAACCAAGAGCCAAAGCAGAGGAAAAGATGAGGGGAGAACAGGGGAAGAGAAACCAAAACTAAGAATGAAGGGTAGGAATCCAGCATCTGCTAACAATCCACCCATCATCTCTGTTGAGTTTAACTGGCCTCTTTTCGATTTCCTGGGCTTCTCTCAACTTGCGGTGGTGGAAATGGTCAATCCTCGCAATAACCTTAGCATCTTCAATGCAAATGTGATGATTTGTCTTCTCAGCATGCTTTGCTAGGGCAAAGGAGCATGATCGACATGTTCCCACAAGAGCACGAAATCTAGTAAACACCCTTACCATCCTTAGGACAAATCGAGTCCTTAATCGATCTAAGCAAACTCCGAATGGTGCGGGAGGGCTTGAAGGTTGAGGAAAAATTATGTCTCTTTAGGATCCTAGCGATTTTATCCATAGTTCCATGGATAAATGGAAGGTGAACTCCAAATAACCGATCATAAGGATATTTCTTATCCCTAGGACCTTTTTCAGCTTTTTGGAAATCTCTAAGACATTGACTCATACTATAACTTTCTTATTAAAAAAATTAAGGAGATGAGCTTTTTCACCTTCAAAGTGGTGTTTATAAGAGATTCTAAAGGCTCTGGTGGCTAGGGTGCTGAGTACCCCAAGCTTATGAGTAGGGAAATGGTGAGAACTAGCATGTAAATACTGTTCAATATGTGTCTTCTTTCTAAAGACTTGATGAGAGAAAGAACCATCTTCATTCCTAGAAATAAGGACATCAAGAAAAGGATGGCTACTGTCATCTTCGAATTCCATGGTGAACTTAATGAAGTCATATTGATCATTCTGGAAGAAAAGGTCCAATTTATCCTTACCATGAGGCAAAACCACATAGGTGTCATCAACAAAAAATTTCCACAGCTTAGGTAGAAAAAGGGAGGAGGAAAGGGCCCTAGATTCAAAGTCTTCCATGAACAGATAATTTACCATAGGGGAAAGGGGGGAACCCATGGCCACACCACAAGTCTGTTCAAAGAATTCACCCTCGAAACTAAAAAAGGTCGAGGTTAGACAAATTTCAATAAGATGAGCAATATCATGTGTTATCTCAAAATCAGACCCTGATAGGCTGCTGATCAAGAAGACTCTGAGTAACTATTTCAAACCAGACTTTTAGTTGAGGCTTAGCCTCCTCAACCTGAGAGGGCTCTCTCAATAGGTTTATGATTTTCAAATAAGGATTAGATGGCTAAATCTATGAGTAAAATGGATAAAAATGGATAATTGGTTGTACTACTAATCAACAAACATTTATTGGGCTTATGGAGTCAAGTGTGTTTTCACAAAACATGAGTATCAGCTTCATATGGAAGTCAGGGCATTTCAGGGTTTAGATGCATCAACAGAACAGTAGGACGGAAAATAAACATAGTTCATGAACATATGAAGGAAGTTAGAGCCCCTTCAGTGAATTCTAAGTAACATACATTCATGCCACTGCAAGTAATTGAAAAAGGAAAACCATGAGAATATCAAACATCAATAACCCTTTCTGAATCCTGAGTGATGAAACCAATATCTTTGTATTAATATAAAAACACAGTTTTTGCTACAACAAAACAATATTATTGTTAATGAGAATTGCCAACCCTATGCAATTCTACTTCTTGTCTCTTATAGAGTCATCATTACATTCTTGGATTCTCTCCAAACACTTGAGAAAAATTTGAATTTGCTAGCTTGACACCTATCAACTACTAAAACAAACTTTTAATTACATCTGACAGTTAAACTGTGTGTTCTAGAGTCCTAATACAACTAGGATTAAAACTCTTTATTATAACTTAACAACCTTATCTAAACATTAAATATTCTATCTGACAGTTGCTCCTCCTAAAATTCGACCTTGATGATGTCCAACTCCTTGCTGTTAGACTGTATTGATTTTCTTCTTATATGTCCTGAAAGATAGGAACATGCTCCCTGCAAAATAGCTATAGTGTTTCATTTGCGTTTCTTTAAACCATCTGCTGACCAACTTGTGCTCAAAAACATGTGGCAATGTCTTATTAAACTCATGTGACTTCGCCCTTACAACTGTTCCCAAACCAAACTTTTGAAGGAGTGCCAAAACTGTTAACATTACTGCGCTACGAAACTGTCTGCTGTTTTCATAGCGCAGAACTTTACCTTTGAAAACTTCACTTGGAACCTTCATTTTTCTATTTTTTGCCATTGGATATTCACTTGTGATCTTTATACATTATTCAGCAGCATCGAGGTTTAAAAAACAAGACTTTTCACCGCATGACACCTACAACAGTTTCATAGCGCACTACGAAACTGATATGTCTATATTTTCATAGCTTTTTCCAAAATTTTAAGTTTCAAACCTTTACTTCCATCCTTCCAGTTATATATAAGCTCTCATAATCAACAAAAATAAACTCTGAACTGCTTTCAAAAATGAAATCTTTCCACATAACCCCAAAAATGTGTTAGGAGATGTCACTTACTGTTTACACTCGTTTTTGTTGTGGTTGATCTTCAGGCTTTGCTAGCTATATTTCAAGATCTTCAACCTGCCTTTTAAGCCTTCTATTATTAGCTCTTAGTTTGGTATTAACCATCCTTATGAACTTTTCTTCCTTGATTGCAGGGACAGTCCATATGTAGAATTGATCCTCATTGCTAATTGACTCAATGTTTGAAACCTTTTCTAGCTCCCACAGACCTTTCAACCTCTCAAAGTTTGACCTTTCTACAACATGCATTCTCACTTTCTTCTTCAATTTATCAATTTCAATGTTTGCAAGTCTGAGTTTGTCTTTAACCTCCTCATAACTACTCTTTTCTCTCTGAGTATTAAAAACTCTGTTTCTGTCTTCTTCAAGAATTGGAGATGATATATTTATGGGTTCTTCAAAAAAAATTTCATCCTCACCTCCTGTTTGGTCTATCTCTATGTCTGGCTACTGCAATTTCTTAGACTTCCTAGTCAAGGGTTTTCTAGGCTTAAAGACAAACTCTGACACTTCATCCTCAAAATATAATTTTTTGGATGTTTTCAATTTCTTTGATTTTCCACCTGTATCCAGTTTGATGAAATCTGCTTTGCTTGATTGAAATTTTGCCTCACTTGAAAACTTAAGGAAATCTCTGGTTTCTTATCATGAGCTTCTATTTCAAACAATAGATATGCATGCAGTGTTTTCTTTGCATGAGACAAAATCGATGATAACCAACCCTTTTTCAAATTTGAAAAGGACCAATGACAAATGACCCCTAATGAATCTCATAATGATTTCATAATTGCTTTGGATGGTTGCATGCGTGAGGGAGGATTCGTGGAATGACACCTAATCATGAAAATTTTACCAAAATTGATGGATGTGACAGCTAAACCAAAAAATTTCGAATCCCCGATTTCGTAGCGCTGGTAATGTGATTTCAGGATTTTGCACTATGAAAAGACCAACGTTTTCGTAGCACAGAAGCAGTTTTTTACACTGAGCGCGCTGCGAAAACGTGGTTTCGTGGCTTATTCAAATTATTCAAAAAAAAAAAAAAACCTCAAATAATGGTTTTCGAAACATGGTATGAGACTTCTAAAGAGTAAATCAAGTTTTATGAACTTTATTTCTTGATGAAATGAGACTTGTAACCTATGGCTTAGACCCTATAAAACATAAAAATGACTCAAAACCTATCTAATACCATGACTTAGGAGCAAGTATAAACTGACCAAGTTCAGAAAATTTTAATAGTGATAACATCAGGATCTTGCGACCCAACGCTTATCTTGTGACCCAAGTTTCAATTGAATTAGAGCTCAGCGTGATGGACCAGTATTGTGATTGGTTCCAAAGCTACACAAAAATATAACCGTACTTCGAACGTCGATTTTTTCTTCTTTAAAATTTAAAAGATAATTGGAGGTTTCAATTGAATTAGAGCTCAGCGTGATGGACCAGTACTACGATTGTTGCCAAAGCTACACAGAAGGATAACCATCCTCTGAACGTCGATTGTTTCTTCTTTAAAAGTTAAAAGATAGCCAGACGTTTCAATTGAATTAGAGCTTAGCGTGAGGGACCAGTGCGCTGCAATCAAACCAATACAACTGTTTTGAATTGTGGCTTAAAAGGAAATTTTTTTCCATTACCAGGACTTGAATCCGGGTGTCTAAGGTTAGAGCCTAGTATCCTAACCAACTAGACTACAACAGAATCTGTTACATATAGCATTTAGATATTCATCATTCAAATGCATAGCTATATGATATTCGTAATTGTCGCCCGTCTCTCACCAAGAAAACATGTAATAAGGACAATGTTTTAAGTTCATTTTACCATTCTTAATTTCAAAATTTTTTAAAAAATATTTGTTTTTATGGTTTTATGAAATAGTGAAAAGCTCTAAATTAAATATTTCATTATTTTAATAATGATTTTTAATATTATATACCACTTTTTAATCAAATAAAAATAATAATATAATAAATTTTATTTATTTTAAAATTTATATAATTAAAAAATTAAATACTTTAGCTTTCCACTCATATTTGATCATTTTCATGATTTATGTCTTCAAGCCTTGTTATACTTGCTTGTCACTTATGTCTAGAGGATTTTCATCAGCCAGTGTTAATATGTCACTTTAATGGCTTCTAGCCCCACACACCTAGTCTCTACCAATAGATCCATATCGCATTGCAAATTTTTTTTATGTTCAAAAGGATTCTTCATTGTGTTATTTGAGGAATCAAAACTTTACCAGAAAGCTTTATCTAAAGGGCCCTAGTTTTGGGGCAATGTTCCTTTTAACTCATTGGTTCCCAGATTCTGACCCAACCATAACTCTGATTACGAAGATGCCAATATGAGTCAGGCTTCCTTATCTGCTAGCTCACTTGTGGAACTTTTAGGGTATTGGAGACTCTCTCGGCCATTACCTTCCTATTGATGCCTCTCATGGGATACTTGGTGTATACAACTATCGTAGAATTTGTCTTGAAATCGATATAAATAAACGGTCACCATACCAAATCACATTAAAATCAGTGATTTTCACTCGATGTAAGCTCTAGACTATAAGAATATTGCTTTTCATTTCCACTTCCATATTTTTTTTTGGTAAGTTAGGCTAAAAATATATTAAAATCATAAAATAAACTTTACAGAGGCTATGGGCTGGGATGGAAAGCAGTACTTAGCCAATCCCTACCTTGGAAGTTTTCAAAATAAACCAAGTTTGGGGCTGCCTCATAGGATGAAACCAACCCCTTAAGAGAGTCAAACAGTCTTGTTTTACAAAATGTTTAGTGACACATATGAAAAAAAAATAGTTGAAGTATGTCCCGAGATGACGAAAATCAGAGATGAACCTTGCTACTAAGCATTCATGGAGTTCCTTCATCTTCCTTTGTCGCTTGGTCCTCCTCCTCAATTAGGCATCCATATTCTCTTGCAATGGCTTCCTCCTCAACTGTGGGTTCATGAGGAGGCTTCGGAGGGGCCGCGTGGACGATGGGAGCAACAGGATACTAAACATCATAAACTCTAGTCGAGATACCATCCGAGTCCATAATCCGAATGTCTGTCTCATCCTCTGCAGGCTCATGAACTAGAAGCGGTTCAATTTTCTAGGGTGTAGGCAGCTCAGATTGCGCAATGGTGGATTTTCTTCAGCCTCTTCTGCCCTTGGGGTTCTCTGAAGGCTGAACAATCTCCACCTGTGTGCTGGTAGGCGTTTGAGTCGCTGAAATTTCATGGATTCCTTATTAGGAGCCTTCCTTGGATTCCAGACGCTGGTCCTTGCCACCGTGAGAGCATCCACACAGTGCCCCTCTATAGCTGCACCTGATGGGCTTTTGACATTGACACGGGGCCATGGAGAGGCTATCGAGTATAGGATGGGGAGTCGGCTATGAGATAAGTCCGAGAGTAGGGGGCGCGCAGCATGGGGGAGCGCAACAAGGGGCACGCAACAGGGGGGAGCGCAACAAGGGGCGCGCAACTGGGAGGAGCGTAAGGCGAGGGGCTCGCAGCAGGGGGGCACACAGTAGGGAGGACCACAAAGGGAGGGCCACGCAACAGGGGGGGGCACATAGTAGGGAGGAGCACAAGGGGAGGGACGTGCAATAGGGGGCTTGTAGTAGGGGGCGTGCAACAGGGGGGGTGATGGCAGTGGTAGCACACGAGTTAGGCTAGAGCAGCAATGAAATGGCGAGAAGAGGAGCAACGAGGGTAGAGAGAGCTCACGAGACCGGCTGGAGCAGCAATGAAATGGCCGATTGAGGAGACTTTGTGTCTTTTGAAGGCATGAGGCACTGAATTTGAGCGCAAAGGCAGAGAGGTACATTCCAAGCGTGCCTGCATGTGATGCATGGTGTGGCAGAGCGCTGGTAGAGATTATCAATGATTTTATTTTACGCATCAGGTTGGAGTTGGCAATGCACGGCGACGTTAGAATAAGCATGGGAGGAGTGTTCCTCACTCGTTCTGGAGATTTCACCCGCATATGGGGGAGCTCGATTCTTTTGAAAAAGAGTAAGGCAACTCCCCCGAAGGATTTCATCATGGATATGAGGGAAATTAGAGAGGTAAAGCATTAAATTATTAGGCACTCCTTTTTTGGCTAGGAGATCAGTGACAATGTTTGTCTTTCTACACACATGGTGGAATGCCATGGCATTATGATGCTGCAACAGTTATTCTAGATAATTGAGGCAATTGGAAAGCCTCCAACTCATAGAGACCTTTGTGGATGAAGAACCAAGTAGGTTGCGAGATTCAGCTTGGATAATGAGTTTAGAATCTTCTTCCATTTCTAGTGGGAAAAAATTGAGCTAAATGGCTATGGAGATACCCTAGATAAGCCCCTCTAGTTCCACAGAGTTGTTGCTGTCCTACCCCAGGTATCCATAGTAGGCACGTAAGGGGTTGTCATTGGAGTCTTTGAAGATGCCCCCAAATCCATCTCCCCCTCGGTTTCCTTTGGAGGCTTCGTCAAAGTTTCATTTGAAAAGTCCGACCGGGGGGGGGGGGGGGCGGATTCCAAATTTCAGGAGAGTTGATCATTTTTGTACGGGGGGGGGGGGGGGGGGGGGGGCATTTATCCATGGGGGGTTTAATACTCAGATTCCAATTTTTCTAGATGATGCATTCAGTTGTGGATGGTGGGAAGTCATCCTTCCCCCAGTGTGCCAAGGTAAGAGTTTCTTCTAAGTTTCTAAGTAGCTTGGCCCATATCTTCTCTTGAGTTAAAGTTGCATCTTTAAATATCCTGCTATTTCATTCTTTCCAGAGGTTCCATGTGGGTAGGCCCAGAATGAGCTGCCAGAGGTGATTTAAGAGATTGTTGGAATAAGGACTATCCCGCCATCTGCTGATGGTGTGGGTGATGTTTCCTCGGTATCGGTTGGATCTTCTGCATAGGGTCTCGATCTTGTCCCAGAGAGTGTTGGATATGAGGCATAGATCCAATAGATGATCGATAGTTTTGATGTCATTCTGGCATAGAGGACACCCCTAAGGACCCACAAAGCCCCTCTTCTTGATATTCTCCCATGTGAGGATGCATCTTTTGCTTAGCAACCATAAAAAATTAGCGACTTTGGGCCAGAGCTTAGTTGTCCATATCTTTTTCCATAGTTGATTTGAGGGGCCAGGGTTTTGAGGTTGAATGAGGTGGTATGCTTCCTTGGTTGAGTAATTGCCACTTGGAGTGTGGTTGCAACGGAGGAGTTCTGGCCATTGCTGAGTTCAAATTCTTATTTTTGTTAATTCCTCCCATATATATTTGTGTTGTTCATTGTTCTAGTCTGCTTGCCATCTATCGATGGGGAGCCAATTCCTGAATCCTTGAGTTACATCATTAGTCCAAAATTCTTGGACACAATTTTGTTCTCTTGCCTATAAAATCGTGCTCCAGATGGGGCGATGGAAGATCGAGGAGAGGCTTGGCATTTGCTGCCATGAATATTCTGTTGAATGCTTAGTTAAACTGAGGGGGGGGGGTGAATCAGTTTAATACATACATGAGATTTTCAAACTTTTCATCAAGCTGATTTACAACTTAATTTTATAACCAACTTTAATATGTGAGCAGTATTAATATGTTGCAACAAGTATTAAGTTAATGTGATACCAAAATTATTATGAGAGCAACAAGCATTAAGTAGATTGGATAGAACATATCAACACATAGGTAATACACATAGAGACAACAGATATAAGTGGAAACCCATAAAGGGAGAAAACCACATCTTATTTTTGTTGTGATGCAAAGGCAAGCTCCAACTCCCTCTCACCACTAATTTTATGCAGGCACCAACCTAAAGGAGGCTACAACCTCAGTCAGCTACAACTGACAGCTATCAAGCTTCAACTTGATAGGGAAGCTCCAACTTCCTTACTTAATCAAAAGAAAATATTTGCTGATTTACCTCAGATATCAGCTCTGTTCTATAACATCTCTTTTTTCTCCTCCTTTTTCTTATCTTCTCTGCCTCACTTCTTCATACTTTGCACTCTCTAACCTCTTTTATGCATATCAATGTGATATGCTTTATACATTTTTCCTCATAACAGTTCGTATTCCACAGGGAATTCAAAGTGAATAGCCCTGACTCTTTGCATTCTACCTCCTCACTTCTTTTTCAGATCATTTAGAAAATCTCAGCAATATATACAATTTTCAGTTTTATAGTGGAGTTTTATTTCCTACGGAGACTTGCCAGTGCATCATAACAATATAAATAAATTAAAACATTTACATTCAAATACACTGAGAACTACAACTCAACTCATTCAGCCTCTTGGATCACTGCTTATTTGTCTTTTCTGTGACTGTGTTTTTCTTTTTTGGCTCTGCTTGCTTTCCTATTCTCTGCCGTGGTGTAACTGTTGCATACATATAACTGTGCAATTAAACTCTCGGTGTAATAACAATAATAAAACATTTTAATACATAAAATTCCCTTACGGGCCCACTCGCTGAACTTGCTCTATTCTCCGATGTGATGATTTACTGTATGTATCGTTTTACATATATATATATATGTGTGTGTGTGTGTGTGTGTGTGTGTGCCATTGTGCTTTCCTTTCCTCTTTAGCTTTGGTTAAATAAACTTGGAGAAAACCTGTTATTAGTCTTATCTTTTGAATGGACCCCACATGCCAGCTATACTCTGCTCATTTATGTCAATCGCAATCGCAACATTCACAATGCTCCTGCGATTTGGTCTTTAGATTTCCACCGATGCGATTAGCAAAGGCCCACCATATAGTCAGTCGAATCATCTCCGCCGTCCATCCCTCGGTGAATCCGATGGCTCTCTTCCAATCGCTAAGTCGCAATCAGAACTTTCAATTTGGTCGATACTCTTTCATCTCCGATGTGATCAATTACTGTACACTTCACTGTGCCGATGCGATGGGTTTCTCTGATGCGATGTAATACTGTTCACTTCATTGTGCCGATGTGATGGGTTGCTCCAATGCGATGTAACACTGTTCACTTCATTGTGCCGATGCAATGGGTTGCTCCGATGCGATGTAACACTGTTCACTTCATTGTGCCAATGCGATGGGTTGCTCCGATGTGATGTAACACTGTTCACTTCACTGTGCCGATGCAATGAATCGCTCCGATGAACTTAGGCCAGAACTCAAGAAAAATATGAAAATCATTGTTTAAAACATATCGGGTCCGTAACTCAATCGCAATCGCAACTTTTGTTAACATGTTCCGCTGCCAACTTTTCTCCGATGCGATTCGTGACTTGGGTCCCACCTTATAAGACTTTGTTTGTGTTAGGCCCGAACAGTAGAGCGCTTCACATATATGTATATATATACTTTAGCCCTTTGTTTATAAAGCGCTACATATACAAAGTGCTGCATATATATGTATACTTTGCCACTTCAGTCTTTATGTATCCTCCAGCTTGTGTTATGATTCTCAGAATTTTATGTAGGGGGTCCCACACTATATGTATAATATTATCCGTCAACATAGTATTAAGTCTTTGGCTCAGACTTAAACCTAGCACTAATATATATATTTATATAACCTCTTGAGCTCTGGAGTTCGTTTAATGTTTCCACTCCCAGCATAGACTTAGCCATGTTATTTATTCGAACCTTAGTCTTAATGCTACAAAGGGTTCTGGCTCTTTTAATTACATACACCCGCGCTTATAGCATTCACTCAAGGTTTATATATATTAATGCAACACATATATCATATGGTGGTTCACGGGTCCCACGCTCTACTGTTCACCCTCATCAGTTATATATATCCATGAATTCATTATAAAATATATATCAATACCTGAATTAATCCTCGACTTTGGCATAGACCCTGACGCATCAACATTCTATATATATTAATCCTTGACTTTGGTATTAAACCTTAGGCATTTCAAAATGTATCAATATGCATCCAACAAAAGTCCACACATGCATTTTCCTGTGGTCCCACAACATACGACTTAACATTTGGGTTAAGTTTCAATTAACAATACAACTGTTAATTTGGGCCCACTAATTAACACACCACACAAATCTGACCGCTGATAAGATGTCGCTTTGTCTTGGATGATCCAACGATCATCGCCCATTTTCACATAATTTAGATGCACTGACGTTAATTCTCAGAAGTCACGCGATGAAAATGGTTTTGGAAAACCATCTTAGGACATGTGGCATCCAAAGACATATATCGCGTTAACTTTGGCAATACTGCTTACCACTTCAACCAACGCGTGAACCCACTGGTTTTCAACAACTCTGGTTTCATTGTTCATGTTCGGGGTTCCACTTATAGTCATGGTTCCGCTCCAACAAAAGCTTCGCGCCTTCGTTATATACATATACATATAATCTCTATTTAAAGGTTTCATTTCTTATTTCTCCAACACTTTAATATATGAACCCTGTTTCAATGTTATGTTAATACAATGTTACCATAAGGTTTAACACCCGACTAAATTAGGTTTTTATTGCAAAACGCTTGGTTCCATTACCCTCAGGGTTCCGTCTCTGCTTGATCATTTCACTATTTGTTAACCCGCTCTCCGCTCGTATTCTCCTCGTCTCCGCCCGCCGTCGACCGTTCACCCCACTCTCCCGTATTCTCTATCTCCGCCCGCGCCCGCCCTCCTCGGTTTTTCTTCCTTTCTCCGTCTCCGCGTCCCTTCCGCCGTTCGACCGTTTCATGTTGTCTCCTTTGCGTCGCTTTGCTTATCTTTGGCTCTATCTCCGTAAAACAACTTCCCTCCGTTCTTCTCATGCTCCCCGTGTTCGTTACTATACCATTCACCAAAGACCTGCTATCTTCTCCTTTGCTTCTGTTGTTGTCCTTTGCCATCAATGACAACACTTCTAACAGTCTCCCCCTTTGGCATTGATGACAATACGCTTCCTCTGCTTGCATTTTAGGACCCTTTCTTCTGTTGCTTGCTCTTCCTCCCCCTTTGACATCAATGGAAAGGGGTTGCTCATTTCCCAGTGTTCTTTTAAATCTCGTCCATGTTGCTCTAATCTTGAGTACCTGTTTCATGCTTTCCTTGCTAACTTATCTCCCCCTGAAATGATATTTTCATTTATGTTCTCCCCCTAAAACAATGCTTTCTCTTCATATCACAGAGTAGCATCTATATATACTACCCCTAGTCTATCTCTCAAACACTCAAATGTTCCTCTAGAAAGAGGTTTGGTAAATATATTTGCTTTCTGTTCTTTTTTTGGCACATATTCCAACTTTACTACCTTATGAGCTACTTGTTCTCTGAGAAAATGATACTTGATTGGAATATGTTTAGTTTTTGAATGAAGCACAAGATTTTTTTGATATGCTTATAGCACTTGTATTATCACATTTGATAGAGATAGGTTCATCAATGCTTACCTTCATGTCTTGGAGGGTTTGTTTTCCATCCACATGACCTAAAATATGTCAAATATGATCCAGATCTTGAGGGGAGGCCCCCAAGATCTAAAAATTTTAAATGGATTTCACAAGATCTGCAAAATTAGAATGCCAAAAAAAGAGAGAACACAAAGAAAATAAAACCACAAAGAAACTTGTTTTATTAAAACAAAGAATAACTTTAGAAGCTACATTGTGGCAAACAATCTGTCCTTTTACAAGTTGAGGCTTGTTATTTATAGCCTTTTTTGAGTTACAATACCATATGTAGATACCATAGGCCAATACCATGGGTAGATACTACTTACAATACCATGGGTCACTTACAATACCATGGGTGAATAAATATCATGGGTGGATGAATACCATGGGTCGATGCCATTTACAATACCATGGGTAAATTCCATGGGTGGATGGATAACATGAGTAGATGCCATTTACAATACCATGGGTAAATTCCATGGGTGGATGGATAACATGGGTAGATGAATACCATGGGTTGATGCCATTTCCCATTCGGATCATTCCTCCCTCCTTAAGAAGCAATGGTCCCCATTGCATGAAGTTCCCTCCTGAGAAGCCTTTGTTGAATATGAAGAGCCACTGAAGAGAAGGGTTTCGTGTAGTTAACCCATAACTGTGACGAACGAAGATCCAAGGATAGAGATACCTTGTAATGCTTGTGACCAACTGTGATATTGACAGTGTGCGGCCTAGAAAATGGACTTCGATGAAGTGTGGGTTTGGGGATGAACCAAAACCATGACAAACGAAGATCCGAGGATAGAGATACCCTATAATGTTTGTGACCAATTGTGTGACTAACAGTGTGCAACCTAGCAAATGGACTTCGATGAAAATGATTTTGTGCGGTTGACCCATAACCGTGAGTTTGATTGTTGATGAAGTAGCAGGTGCCTACATAGCTTGGGGTGGGAGGGCACATCTCCAAATAACCCAAGCCGAACACTGCTATGATGAAACTGATGAATGTGAAGCAGGTGCCTACTAAAGCGGGGTGGGAGGGTACGTCTCCAAAGGGAACCCGCTCCGAATGCTGCTCCAGATTTAAAATGGGCATAACTCAGTCAATATAACTCAGAATATTTATTATAACCTGTTTTTGGAAATGGAATGATCATTCTGCATCTTTTCATTTGTTTGAAACCACTATTTGGAGACTCTAGACTCTCAGCTTCGCGCTGGAACTGTCTCGCCGTCACAAAATTTCTGAAAAAATAGTTGATTTTAAATCAACGATAACTCCCACGTCCGAACTCCAATTCGACCGATTTGTTTTTTGAACTTGGGTGATTTTTTAAAAGGAGCTCAGATCTATATCCATTCTTCTGAAATTTTGCATTGAAAAGTTCGAAAAATGACAGGAGAGCCGCCGTCCATGAATTGTCGTCAGAAAAATTGCTTTAACATTGCTGATTTTGAATCAGCGATATCTCCCTCATCTGAACTCCAATTTGGCCGATATTTTTTTTGAATTTGGGTACTTTGCTGCAAGGAATCTAGATCTGGTCTTCAATTTTGTAAATTTTTCACCAAAATTTTCAGATCTAATCTTCAAACTCGCCGCCCAAGAAATTCATGGAGTTTGCTAAAGATTGCTGCCAAAAATTGAAACTGAAATATGCTTCAAACCTTCATTCCCATGGATTCGTAACCTGAATCTGATACCACTGATCCAGATCTTGGGGGGAGGCCCCCAAGATCTAAAAATTTGAAATGGATCTGACAAGATCTGCAAAATTAGAATGCCAGAAAAAAAGAGAGAACACAAAGCAAATAAAACCACAAAGAAACTTGTTTTATTAAAACAAATAATAACTGTAAAAGCTACATTGTGGCAGACAATCTGTCCTTTTACAAAGTGAGGCTTGTTATTTATAGCCTTTTTTGAGTTACAGTACCATGGGTAGATACCATAGGTGGATACCATGGGTAGATACCACTTACAATACCATGGGTAAATCCCATGTGTGGATGAATACCATGGGTGGATACATACCATGGGTCACTTACAATACCATGGGCGAATAAATATCATGGGTGGATGAATACCATGAGTCGATGCCATTTACAATACCATGGGTAAATTCCATGGGTGGATGGATAACATGGGTAGATGAATACCATGGGTTGATGCCATTTCCCATTCGGATCATTGCTGCTATGTATTCTGCTTCTACTGTAGATAGAGAAATAGATGTTTGTTTCTTACTTATCCATGCCACCAGACTTTCTCCTAGATAGAATGCACCTCCACTTGTGCTTTTCCTGTCATCCACACAACTGGCCCAATCTACATCTGTGTATGCTGTCAAAGTGAAGCTTTTTCCTTTTGGATACCATAGCCCAAATTGTACTGTTACTTGTAGATATCTAAATATTCTTTTGACTGCTAGAAGATGATTTTGCTTTGGTGCTGCTTGATATCTAGCCACAATTCCTACTGCTAGCATGATGTCTGGTCTTGATGCTGTCAAGTACAACAGACTTCCTATTATGGATCTGTAGAGTCTTTTATCTATATCAGCAGATCCATCATCAGCACATAGCTTGCATCCCGTGATCATGGGAGTTGACACAGGTTTGCAGTCTTCCATTTTGAACTTTTTCAACATCTCTTTTAAGTATTTTTCCTGTGAGATGAATGTTCCTATGTTCTTATTTGAAGTCCTAAGTAGAAACTGAGTTCTCAAATCATAAATATCTCAAACTCTGATTTCATCTTTGTTTCTTCCAAACATAATGTCATCAACATATACTACAACAATCAGGAGTTCATTTTCATGGGATTTTATGTATAGATTGTTGTCTACTTCTCCTCTTTTAAAGCCTTGTTTTTGCAGGTACTTATCCAGCCTTGAGTACCAAGCACGGGGAGCTTGTTTTAGTCCATATAGAGCCTTCTTTAGTCTGCACACATAGTCTTCGTTGTCTATTAATGAGAAACCTTCTGGTTGTTCCATGTAGACTTCTTCTTCTAGATCTCCATTTAGAAATGCAGATTTCACATCCATTTGATATACCTTGAAGTCTTGGTAGCATGCAAAGGCCAGAAACATTTTGATAGCTTCCATTCTGGATACAGGGGCAAATGTTTCATCGTAATCAAGTCCTTCAATTTGTGAATATCCTTTGCAAACAAGTCTGGCTTTATTCTTGATTACCTGTCCTTTCTCATTCATTTTATTTTTGAATACCCATTTTGAGCCTATGACATTTTTCTCAGTGGGTCTAGGAACTAATTCCCAGGTATTGTTCTTCTCAATTTGGTCCAATTCTTCATTCATAGCAATCACCCAATACTTGTCCTTGTTGGCTTCTTCAAACTTCTTTGGCTCTATTTGTGATAACAGTAAGGATATGTATACCTCTTCTGTCTATTCAGTTAGCTATCTTCTTGTCTGGACCCCTACTCTCTTGTCTCCAATGATCTGATCTTCTGGATGGTTCTTTTGGGTGTATCTTGAGGGGGATTTTGAGCTCAATTCAACATCTTTTGTTGTCTTGCTTGTTTCATCATCATCTTGGTTTTCTTCTTCATGGTTGTCTGAAGCACTGCTATAGTCTGTACCTCTTGTCTTGTTTGGAAGTTCTTCATCAAATCTTATGTCAATTCTTTCTACAATTTTTCGAAGAGTCTTGTTGTAGCACCTGTACCCTTTACTCTTGGATGCATATCCTAGAAATGTCCCTTCATCTACTCTTGCATCAAATTTCCCCAGATTTTCATCATTATTCTTTATGTAACACTTGCTTCCAAAGATTCTAAAGTGCTTGATTGAAGCTGGTTTACCATGCCATAGTTCATAGGGAGTCTTGTCACTGCTTGGCCTTAAATGAGCTTTGTTAAGGATATGCACGGCTGTGTGTACTACTTCTTCCCAGAAGGTTTGAGGAATATTACTCTCTTGCATCATGGCTCTGGAAATTTGTTGTACAGACCTGTTTTGTCTCTCTGCTACTCCATTCTGCTGAGGTGTCCCTGAAATAGTAAATTTTTGCTTTATCCCATGTTCATTGCATAGGTCTGCAAAGTCATAATCTATGAATTCACCTCCTCTGTCTGATCTGATGCATTTTAGCTTGCATCCTGTTTTATTTTCTGCCAAAGCTTTGAATATTTTGAATTTCGCCAGAGCTTCCAATTTATTCTTGAGAAATGCAACCCATGTCATTCTGGAGAAATCATCTATTATCAGCATGAAGTAGGATTCTCCACTTGGTGTTTTAGTTCTTGCAGGTCCACACAGGTCCATGTGCACAAGCTAGAGTGGTCTTCTTGTTGATAACTCATCTTTGGCCTTAAAGGATGTGCGGGTCTGTTTGCCCAATTGACAAGATTTGCATATGGTATTGGAAGGCCCTTTTATTTTTGGCATGTCTTTGATAGCTTTCTTCTTGCTCAGTTTGATGATATGATCGAAGCTGAGATGTCCCAATATCCTATGCCATAACCATGACTCTTCAAGTTTGCTAAGATGACATGCTTCATCTTCCTCTTTCACTATGTAAAAATTACTCTCTGTTCGAACACCTTTGAGCAGAGTCTTTCTTATGGTGCTTGATCTGACTTCATAGTCTTGTGCTCTAAAAAGAACTTCGCAACCTTTATCACACATTTGACTGACACAACAAATTTGCTTCAGCCCATCCACAAATAGTACATCTTGGGCCTTTCCTCTACCATTATCTAGGCTGATTGAGCCTTTTCCTTTGATTTTTCCTGATTTATCATTGCCAAAGGTAACATTACCAGATTTCTTTTCATCAAAGGTGATAAAATTGCTTCTGTCTCCAATCATATGTTTTGAGCAGCCACTGTCCAGATACCATTGGATTTTTAGGTCTTGAGTAGTTAGAGCTAGGTAAAATTTATTCACCTTCTTTTTCCACTGAAAACATCCTTTTGTTTGATGTCTTTTGTGAGATGATGAACCACATCCTCTGAGAGGACATTTGGAAGGCATATGTCCAATTTTGTTGCATACACAACATTTGATCATAATTTTTGCAGAATTGCGAGTATGAGTAAAATCTCCTTGATTCATAAACCTCCTTTAGAGGTGTTGTACATCAATCTTTGTCCATATTTTCTGCACTCAATGAGTTTATGGCCAAATTCCTTACAATAAAAACAGTAACCATAGAAACAACTTGCATACCTAATGTGAGGTTGTCTTCTCCATTTGTTTGTTTGAGACAGTCTCTTCGCTTTTTGCATCTTTTGCTGGTTTGAATTACTCCTCCTTGTATGACAGTATGCAGCAACGTGTCCCAGCTTGTGGCAGGAATAATAGGTGGCATTTTTCATAGGAGGGAAGAATCTCCTTTGATGGCTTCCAAATTTGACATACTTAGGGGTATATGAGCCTTTTTCTATTGTCTGAGTATTTATTTCATTCTTTGTTATTAGAGGTTTCTTTTGGTTTCTGTCTCCCTCATTCAATGTTTCTTCTTTTATAGGAATCATTTGAGCTGCTTCATCAGCCTTCTTTGCTTTTACAAAAATAATATTTTTATTTTCCTTTTCTTTGCTTTTACTAGATTCTCCTTCATAGCCTATCCCAGTTTTTATCAGAGGAGATCTTTGAGCATCCAGAATCTCGTTCAACTTACCAGAGCTTGTTGTTTGAGAAGAATTTATAGTCACTTTCCTCTGAGCATTTTCTAATTTCTTCCTCAGACATACTACTTCTTCTTCCAAATTCTCTTGTTCCTGAGTTTTATCCTTGATTTTCTTAAGTAACATGTCTTATATCTTCTTGGCTTCTTCAAGCTCTATATTTAGCTGCATGAGGACTTCTGAATTCTGTTCTTCTCGTACATACTTGAGGAGAATGTCTTCTTCTTCTTCTTCTTCTTCTTTTTTTTTTTTTGCACTTTAGTTTGAGTCTGTCAATCTCCTCCAGGGCACTTCTTAGCTCCCCCACAAGGTCAACTTCACCTTATTCTTCATCTTCTAGAAGGAGTCCTTCAAGTTCTTCTATGGCCATCAATAAAAATTCAGAGGTTCTTTCTTCACTTGAGGGTTCATCTGAGTCTTCAGATGCACTGTTGTCTTGTTGAACATAGTAAGATTTTCTGTTGAATTTCTTTCCTTTATGCCAGTTCTTTGATGTAGTTTTCTCTGATTCATGAGCCTGATTCCTTGCTTTATTATGAGGACACTTAGCAGCATAGTGTCCAACTCTTCCACAGTTAAAGCATTTGAATGGAAGTTTACCTTTATATTTACCTGAGCCTCTGTCTAGTTTCTTGACAAACTTGGCCTCTTCTTCATCAGAGCAAGAAAATATATCTTCCTTTTCTTCTTTCTTCTTTTATGTTTTAAAAGATGCCTCCCTCGCACTTGGCTTCTTCTGTGGGAGTCTCATCTCATAGGCTATAAGATTTCCAAGTAATTGGTTCATGGTCAAGGTTTCCCAATCAGTTGTTTCTTCTATTGCAGACACCTTGGGGTTAAAACTGGGTGGAAGAGATCTTAGAATATTTTGTACAATTACACTTTCTGGTATGGTTTCTCCAAGAGCTTTCATATTTTTAAAAATTTCTGCAACTCTTAAGAAGAAGCTGCCAACATCTTCATCATCATTCATTTTTAAATTCTCAAACTGAGCTCTATATACTTGAATTTTGGTTGTCTTTACCTTTTATTTCCCTCATGGATGTTTTCAAGAGTATCCCACATATCTTTGGTAGTCTTGCTGTGCATTAATTTGATAAATTCAGCCTCACATAGTCCATTTAAGATTGCATTCATGGCCTTTGAATTTGCTACAAATTCTTGTTTATCTTCTCTCTCCGAGTTAGTTGACTTTGGGGCATATCCAAATTCCACAGCAGCCCAAACCTTTATTCCTAGAGACATTATGTATGCTCTCATTCAGATTTTCCAGAAGGCATAATTAGCACCAGTGAAGAAAGGGGATTTATTGGTTGAGCTTCCTTCTTGACTAGCTATCCTGGGGACCTAGGATCTCCTTTCAGTGGTTAAACTGGTACAAAAGGAACTGGCTCTGATACCAATTGTTGAATGCTTCGTTAAACTGAGAGGGGGGGGTGAATCATTTTAACACATACATGAGATTTTCAAACTTTTCATCAAGCTGATTTACAACTTAATTTTATAACCAACTTTAATATGTGAGCAGTATTAATATGTTGTAGCAAGTATTAAGTTAATGTGATACCAAAATTATTAGGAGAGAAACAAGCATTAAGCAGATTGGATAGAACATATCAACACATATGTAATACACATAGAGACAACGGATATAAGTGGAAACCCATAAAGGGAGAAAACCACATCTTATTTTTGTTGTGATGCAAAGGCAAGCTCCAACTCCCTCTCACCACTGATTTTCTGCAGGCACTAACCTACAGGAGGCTCCAACCTCAGTCAACTACGACTGACAGCTATCAAGCTTCAACTTGATAGGGAAGCTCCAACTTCCTTACTTAATCAAAAGAAAATATTTGCTGATTTACCTCAGATATCAGCTCTGTTCTGTAGCATCTCTTTCTGCTCCTCCTTTTTCTTATCTTCTCTGCCTCACTTCTTAATATTTTGCACTCTCTAACCTCTTTTCTGCATATCAATGTGATATGATTTATACAGTTTTCCTCATAACAGTTCGTATTCCACAGGGAATTAAAAGTGAATAGCCCTGGCTCTTTGCATTCTGCCTCCTCACTTCTTTTTAAGCTCATTTAGAAAATCCTAGCAATATATACAATTTTCAGTTTTACAGTGGAGTTTTATTCCTACAAAGACTTGCCAGTGCATCACAACAATATAAATCAATTAAAACATTTACATTCAAATACACTGAGAACTCCAGCTGAACTCATTTAGCCTCTTGGATCACTACTTCTTTGTCTTTTTTGTGACTGTGTCCGTCTTTTTCGGCTCTTCTTGATTTCCTGTTCTCTACCGTGGTGTAACTGCTGCATACATATAACTGTGAAATTCAACTCTCGGCGTAATAGCAATAATAAAACATTTTAATACATAAAATTCCCTTACGGGCCCACTAGCTGAACTTGCTCTATTCTCCGATGCGATGATTTACTGTATGTATCGTTTTACATATATATATATATGCCGTTGTACTTTCCTTTCCTCTTTAGCTTTGGTTAAATAAACTTGGAGCAAACCTGTTATTAGTCTTATCTTTTGAATGGACCCCACATGCCAGCTATACTCTACTCATTTATGTCAATCGCAATTGCAACATTCACAATGCTACTGCGATTTGGTCTTTAGATTTCTGCTGATGAAATTAGCAAAGGCCCACCATATAGTCAGTTGAATCATCTCTACCGTCCATCCCTCGGTGAATTCAATGACTCTTTTCCAATCGCTAAGTCGCAATCAGAACTTTTAGTTTGGTTGATACTCTTTCACCTCCGATGCGATCAATTACTGTACACTTCACTGCGCTGATGCGATGGGTTGATCCGATGTGATGTAACACTGTTCACTTCATTGTCTTAATGCGATGGGTTGCTCCGACGCAATGTAACACTGTTCACTTCATTGTGCCGATGCGATGGGTTGCTCCGATGCGAGGTAACACTGTTCACTTCATTGTGCCGATGCGATGGGTTGCTCCGATGTGATGTAACACTGTTCACTTCACTGTGCTGATGCGTTGAATCGCTCCGATGCAGTTAGGCCAGAACTCAAGAAAAATATGAAAATCATCGTTTAAAACATATTGGGTCCGAAACTCAATCACAATCGCAACTTTTGTTAACATGTTCCGCTGCCAACTTTTCTCCGATGCGATTCGTGACTTGGGTCCCACCTTATAAGAATTTGTTTGTGTTAGGCCCGAATAGTAGAGCGCTTCACATATATGTATATATATACTTTGGCCCTTTTTTTATAAAGCGCTGCATACATATGTATACTTTGCCACTTCAGTCTTTATGTATCCTACAGCTTGGGTTATGATTCTCAGAATTTTATGTAGGGGGTCCCACACTATATGTATAATATTATCCGTCAACATAGTATTAATTCTTTGGCTCAGAATTAAACCCAGCACTAATATATATATTTCTATAGTCTCTCGAACTCCGTAGTTCGTTTAATGTTTCCGCTCCCAGCATAGACTTAGCCATGTTCTTTATTCGAACCTTAGTCTTAATGCTACAAAGGGTTCCAACTCTTTTAATTACATACACCCGCGCTTATAGCATTCACTCAAGGTTTATATATTTATTAATGCAGCACATATATCATATGGTGGTTCATGGGTCCCACGCTCTACTGTTCACCCTCGTCAGTTAAGTATATCCATGACTTCATTATCAAATATATATCAATACCTGAATTAATCCTCGACTTTGGCATAGACCCCGACGCATCAACATTCTATATATATTAATCCTTGAATTTGGTATTAAACCTTAGGCATTTCAAAATGTATCAATATGCATCCAAAAAAATTCCACACATGCATTTTCCTGTGGTCCCACAAAATACGACTTAACATTTGGGTTAAGTTTCAATTAACAATACAATTTTTAATTCGGGACCACTAATTAACACACCACACACATCTGACGGCTGATAAGATGTCACTTTGTCTTGAACGATCCAACGATCATCGCCCATTTTCGCGTAATTTATATGCACTGACGTTAATTCTCAGAATTCGCGCAATGAAAATGGTTTTGGAAAACCATCTTTGAACACGTGGCATCCAAAGACATATATCGCATTCATTTTGGCAATACTGCTTACCACTTCAACCAACGTACGAACCCACTAGTTTTCAACAAATCTGGTTTCACTGTTCATGTTCGGGGTTCCGCTTATAGTCATGGTTGCGCTCCAACAAAAACTTCGCGCCTTCGTTATATACATTTACATATAATCTCTGTTTAAAGGTTTCATTTCTTATTTCTCGAGCACTTTAATATATGAACCCTGTTTCAATGTTAGGTTAATACAACGCTACCATAAGGTTTAACACCCAACTGCATTAGGTTTTTATTGCAAAACGCTTGGTTCCATTACCCTCAGGGTTCCGTCTCTGCTTGATCATTTCACTGTTTGTTAACGACTCTGCCTCTGTATTCTTTGTCTCCGCTTCTGCTACTCGACCAATTCATCCCTGCCTCCGTATTATCTATCTCTGCCTCTACTGCTCTACCTCCTCTGGTTCTGCTTCCTTTCTCTGTCTCTGCATCCTTTGTCATTCGAATGTTTCTATGCTATCTCCTTTGCGCTGCTTTGCTTATCTTTTTGCTGCCCTGTCTCTGTAAATAAACTCTCCCTTAGTTCTTCTCATGCTCCCTGTAAATGTTACTATACCATCTACCAAAAACCTGTTGTCTTCTCCTTTGCTTCTGCTGCTGTCCTTTTCCATCAATGACAACACTTCTAACATATTCCCAAAATCGAGCTTGAGCACCATCGCGCAGTTCCCAAAAACTGTGTGTTTGAATCAAATATATGTGTTGACTAGTTTCATTCCAAATTTTGGATCCTCCAAGAGCAATATTGAATCTGATTAGTTCCTTATTGGGCCAATTTCTGGCATATTTGGTCACCCATAAGTTTGCCCAAGGTTTTTGGGGGCAAGAGACCCATTTCCACCAAATACTAGTGCCCATGATGATGTTGTTGTGCTCCGGATCTCT
Organism: Pinus albicaulis; assembly: GCA_034641835.2. NCBI lineage: Eukaryota > Viridiplantae > Streptophyta > Pinopsida > Pinales > Pinaceae > Pinus > Pinus albicaulis. The sequence continues at coordinate 1,634,080,316 of CM076580.1, read as the reverse complement.
CAGTCCAAATCAAACTTGTGTTTTTGGCATACATACCTCCTTCCATTTGACTAGTGTCCATTTGTGCTTGTCTTTGGATCCACCCCAAAGAAAGTTTCTTTGAAGGTTTCAGATGTTTTTAAGGACCCATTTAAGTGTAGCCAGAATGGAAAAGAGGTATATGGGAAGAGATTGAAGAGCATATTTGATTAGAACCAGATGACCAGCTATGTCGAGGGAGTGGTGTGCCCAAGTGGAGAGTTTGGTCTCCATTTTGTCCAACAACTCTCTCTAGGATGAGTGTTTGATAGCTGAGTCCGTGAGGGGAGCCCCCAGGTACTTAGAAGGCAGAGAGGCTATGGTGAAGCTGAGGATGCAAGCTATATTGCGTTGGGTAACAGTGGGTGTATTGAAGAAGAAGATTTGAGATTTCTTAGGGTTAACAGTGGTTCTAGAGGCTTCAGAGAAATAGTCAAGAAGGGTTCTTAGGGGTGTGAGCTTCCTACACAGAGGGGTGACCCATGATCATGTTTTCATCCACAAATTTTTGATGAGAAATGAGAGGATGATTGTGTAAGGGGATGCCTTGAAGGTCATGAGATCAGATCAAGTTTTTGATAAGGCAGCCTACACCCTTGGCCATAAGTACAAAGAGAAAAGGTGAGAGAGGATCGCCTTACCTTATACCCCTGGAGGGATTGAAGGTTGTCGAGGGGCTACCATTGACAAGGATAGAGAGGAAATGAGAAGAGATCAGGTTCATGATCCAGCGAACCAAGGTATGGAAGAAACCAAAGGCTAGAACTACATGTTTTATGTAATTCTAGCTGAGCTTGTCAAAGGCCTTGGAAAGGTCAATTTTGAGGAGCATGCTAGGATTTTTTGTGGTTTTTAGGGAGTGGATGACTTCATGGGTTAGAATAATTCCATCAAGGATCTGTCTGCCTTCAACATAGCCTGTCTTCTCTGGATAAATGAGCATAGGAAGGAGCTGCTTCAATTATTTTGTAAATGAAATTACAGAGGGCTATTGGCCTGTACTTACTTGGGGAAGTCGCGTTATCTTCCTTTGGGATGAGAGTGAGAAAAGTTGCATTGCGGGTTGGAAGAATCGAGTGAGTGTTGCATGATTCCTCCACTATGCCCCAGACCTCCTCTTTGATGATATCCTAGAAATAGTGGAATAAATTGGTGGTAAATCCATCCAAACCTAGGGCTTTCCCTTATTTTAGTTGGAAAACCACTTGTTCAACCTCCATCGAGGTTGTGGCTATTAGAAAAATTCTATTGTGATACTCATTGACCAATTTTGGGATATGCTATGTGATTTTCTCAATAGCATCTTGACGCTGAGTGTTTGGTTCTTTGAGGATGTCTTTGAAGTGGTTGAGCAGTTCCTTTGTGATGTCCTCATGGTTTTCCATACACCTCCCATTTTGATTCTTGAGTACGGTGATTCTGTTGTGCATCCTGTGCTGGATTGTGGAGCGATGAAATTTTTTTGTGTTCCGTTCTCCTTCCTTGAGCCAGCGAATCTATGATTTTTGTTTCCATAGGATTTCTTCTTGACATCTTCTTTCTTCAAGTTGGGTTGTTAGCATATTTTCCAGGGCCTCTAAGTCTACTGATCTGCCTTCTAAGATTATTTTTTGTTGGAGCTACCGCATTTGCATTTCCAGTTCTCTTTGGTTGTGGAAAATATTTCCAAAGGTGTTTTGATTCCACAGTCTCAGTTTCCCTTTGAGCATCTTTAGCTTATGTTGGAACTAATACATTTTTGAGCCTAGGGACGAATTAAGGGTAGTCCACCAATCCGAGATGAGATCTTTGAAACCCGGATGTTTGAACCAAAATTTTTCAAAGCGAAGAGGTTTAGGTGTGGCATTACCAGGCCTGAGCCATTGAAGCTAGATCGACCAGTGATCTGAACCAAAGGCTGGAGTGATGGTGGCAGCCAGCTCCCTTCCCAGGTGAATGAAATCTTCCATGATGAGGAAGTGATCCAATCTTAATGCAATTTGATGGGATACTCCCCTCCGGTTATTACAAGTGAAGATGCCATTGGAGGTTTGAAGATCTATTAGATGATTACCTTGGATTAATTCCTTAAATTTGGTGTTTTCCATGTCAAGATGGGTTCTTCCTCATTTTTTTTCCTGAAGGGTTGTGATCATGAAGTCTCCTCCAATCAGCCAGAGAGGGTGAGTTCGCTGGCTGTTGAGATCTGTTATGTTATTTAAAAGATCTATTTTTTGCAGCACTGACTATGAGAAGTAGACTTTCATTGGAGATGTCCATGAATTCTAGTTCTAATCAGGTGGAAGGAGGCTTGAATGAAATGGTGATTTACATGAATTTTCTCTAGGGTGATTGGTTGGGGATTCCAAATTATCTCAAGGCCTCCCGAAGCTCCACATGTGTCGAAAACTAGGGTGTTTCATCCTTTCCAAAGTTAGTTGAAGATGGTATCCAGAGTTGAGCTGCAGCATATTGTTTCTTGCATAAATAAAATCATGGGGTTTTCCTCAGTGATTATTTTCTTGATTAACTTGTGGTTGGAGGGGCTATTTAGCCCTCTAATATTCCATGAGATGCGCTTCATTGAGAAGTGTTGGGAAAAACTTAATAGAACCTAGTTAACTTGGGATAGCACCCTAATTCTACTAGCTCTCTGCCCAAGCCAACTAGTCACTGCAGATATGTTCTTCTTCCTCATTTTCTGGATTCTTTCAGAATGTGTTTGGTATTCAAGAGAGTTTCACCTTGAATGACGAGGGAGGGTAGTTTTTGGGCTCTATCAAGGGCACATCCTCGGATTTATTGAGGGCACATCCTTGGATTTATCCACCAAAAAAGGCTTGGGAGCCTCCGAGGGTTGAGCCACTTTCTTGGGGTGTTGTGCATGGAAAACATCCTTGTAAGAGAAATCTTGAGCTAGAATATGGTTGCCCGATTGCCCCTCCTCATAGACGAATGGATAAAACCACCAAGACATATTTTTTAATATCATAAAATGAGAGTGGAAGAGAGTCCTCAAGTTGTTTACCTACGTAGAGAAGCTGCTAAGAAGCAGAAGGAATCCCCAGCCTCAGTTCAAGGGCATGCAAGAGTTATTTCACCAGATTCGTTCAATGAACTCAGAGAAGCATGGTTTTTCCATATAGAAGAGCGATTTGAATCTGTAAGGAAGGGGATAGAAAATCTGGGGAGCCCTGGCTGTCAAAGTACATCCGAGGGCCAGAGTGTCGAACTCTAATGTTTCACTGCAACACCAAGCTCCCTCTTTTCATTTCTCCTTTCCCCTTGTGAGATGGTCGTCCTGGCACCAAAACCCTGGGATTTCACAGTGGAGCGATGAGCTGTTGAAATGAATGCACAGGATTGAAAATTCATTTCTATGCACGCGAGAGTTCTTCTGTGTCACATCCTGATCCATCCTGATCCCATCAGTTCCACCGACCTACAGATTTTGGAGAATCACTGCTTTTTCTATGGCTGACAGTGTAGTGCGTTCTATGGACTGAACGTCTGCCTCCTTCATCCTATCTCCAAGTCTGCAACACCCTAATATTAATATTCATATTAATATATTATAATATTAATATTATTAAATTCAATAACTTTGGATTAATACAATATTAACTTTTTTATATTATAATATATATTAATATATCATGATATATATATTAATTCTAGATATATATGGAAGGGAAGAACAAAGACATACGATAGAGGTGGAGAAATAGGGGGAGTGACGAGGGAGAGAAGAAATGAAGAGAGAGAGAGGGAGTGGAGTGAGAGAGGTAGATAAGGGTAAGAGAGGAAGAGGGAGACATAAATATGGAGGTAGGAGAGAGAGAAGAAAAGAGGGAGGGATAAGGAGAGATGATTGGAGGTTAGAGAGAGAGAGAGAGAGAGAGAGAGAGAGAGAGAGAGAGAGGGGAAGATTGAGGGAGGTAGGAGAGAAAGGGAGAGAGAGTAAGGATGAGAGGAGGATGATAGAGGGAAGGATAGAGAGATGGAGTTGGATGGGGAGAGAGGGAGGGAAGAAGAAAGAAGTAGAGAGTGATAAGTGGAGAGAGAGGGAGTGACAAGTGAGATATGGAGACAAGGGGGGAGATAAGGAGATATAAGGATAAATGGAGGGATATAGTAACATAGTTGGAAAGAGATATAGAGTGAGGGGGAAGAGAGAAGATTGGAGGGGGAAGAGAGATGATTGGAGGGAAAAGAGAGAGAGAGAGAGAGAGAGAGAGAGAGAGAGAGAGAGAGAGAGAGGATTGAATGGAAAAGGGAGAGGGAGAGAGTGAAAAAGTGGGGTGGGGGTGGGAGAAGATAGAGGGAGGCAGGAGAGAAAGGGAGAGAGAGAGGACTTGAGAGAGTGTAAGAGAGAGGATTGTAGGGGAGAGAGAGAGAGAGAGAGAGGACTTGGGAGAGAGGAGGAGAGAGAGAGAGGACTTGGGAGATGGAGCTGGAGGGTGAGAGAGGTAGGGATAGAGAGATGGAGCTGGAGGGGGAGAGAGGGAGGGATAGAGAGATGGATTTGGAGGGGGAGATAGGGAGGAAAGAAGAAAGACATAGAGAGTGACAAGTGGAGAGAGAAAGGGAGTGAGGAGGGAGAGATGGAGAGAGAGTGTGTATGTTTAGGGGTGAGATAAAGATACAAATACGGAAAAATTAAGAGAAGGGGGAGAGAAGGAGAGAGAGAGAGAGGTGGGAGATAAAGGAAGAGAGAGATGATGTGAGAGAGTGGAGATAGGTAGGGAAAGAGAGATGTAGATGGAGGGGGAGAGATAGGGAGGTAAGAATAAATACGTAGAGATAAAGGAGGAGAGAGAGAGAGAGAGAGAGAGAGTGTGTGTGTGTGTGTGATAAGAAAGATGGAGAGAGAGGGAGAGAGGACAACAAGAAGGAAGAAATATAGAAGCGGGGGAGAGGGAGGGAAGGGGAAGAGAGAGAGAGAGAGAGAGAGAGAAAGAGAGATAGATATATTGGAGATATAGAGTGTATGTTTTGGGGTTGATATAGAGAGATAAAGGGATATATAGATATAGATGGAAGGTGAAGAGAAAGAAGAGAGAGATGGAGACAGGGAGGGAGGGACATAGAGATTGATAGATATGGAGTGAGAGAGCATGTGTGTTTGAGGGGGTGAGATAAAGAGACAAAGAAGGATAGATGGAGGGATATATAGATATATATGGAGGGGGGAGAGAGGGAAGAATATTTCTTGCACTAGATGCATTGATTTCAGTGTAGATGGTGACTTCTAATCCTATTTGATTGCTTGCACTAGATGCATTGATTGTAGTATAGATGTTGATTTATAATGATATTTGATTACTTGCACTAGATGCATTAATTTCAATGTAGATGATTTATAATCCTATTTCATTGCTTGCACTAAATGCATTGATTTCATTGTATATGGTGATTCCTAATCCTATTTGATTACTTCAACTAGATGTGTTAATTTAAATGTAAATGTTGATTTCTAATTATATTTGATTTATTGCAATATATGAATTGATTTCAATGTAGATGATTTCTAATCCTATTTGATCGCTTGCAATAAATGCATTGATTTAAGTGTAAGTGGTGATTTCTAATCATAGTTGATTGCTTGCACTAGATGCACTGATTTCTGTCTAGATGTTGGTTTATAATCTTATTTGCTTACTTGCACTAGATGCATTGATTTGAGTGTAACTGTTGATTTCTTATCCTATATTACTTGCATTATATGCATTGATTTCAGTGTAGATGTTGTTTTCTAAACTTATTTGATTTCTTGCATTAGATGCATTGGTTTCAGTGTATATGTTTATTTCCGATTTGATGTAATTGGATGTATGATGGTACATTAATTTTAAAGTCATTGGATTAATAGTGTGCATTGATTTCAGTGTAAGCATAAAAAAAATATTGACAATGTACATTAGTTTTTGTGTTATAGTAATTAAAATTATTAATATTAGAGAGCAAGAGAGACAATGTATGATGTTTACTACAACAACTCGAGCTAAATATTTAAATGGTTTACAATTTCAATTGTCCTTTTCATATAATCGATATGAAAAGATCACAAAACTAACAAGGGTGACAATAAGAATACTATAAGAAAATAGTTTGAGATTGATCACAAGGAAGACTATTTGTAATTGACTACATTATTGTTATTCACACTTTCTATCATTCAACACTATTACATTGTCCCTTTGCATTCAAAATTTTTATTTCATAATTTTTCATCATTAAATTATTGAACAATATTTATCATCTCAACAAACTGAGGTAACTAAGCAAATTTAGCATATTTAAAATGGTTACATTAATATTAGATGCATTTACATATTATTTAAAGTTAATCATATGTTCGATAGATTTTCCTTCGCCACACATGAGTCAAAAATAGCCTAGATCCATCTTAACTCCGAATCTACCAAGGGCCAACATGGATCAAATCTCTCAAGGTGCAAACCTTTCCTCAAGTTTTGCACTCAAAAAAGAGGTTTGCACCTCCAGAGATTTGATCCCTATGGGTGCTTGATAGATTCGGAGTTAAGATGGAAAATAAATTTAAACAGTATAATTTTAAAATATGAAGAGATTTACGAACACTCAAAAAAGAGATATGGTAAATAAATAAAAATATAAATAAACCAGAAGTATGGCAAATAAATAAAACCTCTTTTTATACTTACTCGAGAGGTATGATAAATAAAAATATATATAAATAAACTAGAGGTATGGTGAATAAACCAAACTTGTTTTTATATCTACTTCATAAATCTGTTTATATTTACAAAAACTCAAAAAAGAGGTCTTATTTAGGAGAACTCTAAGGATCAAATACCATGGAACAAATTATTATTAATACGATGGGCCAAATACCATATTTATAAATTAGGTATGGTAAATAAATAAATACAAAAGAGGCATAAAGAGGTAAGTTAAATAAATTAAAAATATCAAATAGGATTAGAAATTAACATTTAAGTATATACCAAGCCTATGGGCCAAATACCATGGACAAAATTATTATTAATACCATGAAAAAAAAATCATTATTAACCCTAATATTAAGATTAATAATAATAATAATATTATTATTAAATATAATATTCATATTAATATATTCTAATATTAACATTATTAAATTTAATAACTTTGGATTAATACAATATTACATTTTTTATATTATAATATATATAAGTATATCATGATATATATATTCACTCTAGATATATGTGAGAGGGAAGAACAAAGACATACGATAGAGGTGGAGAAATAGGGGGAGTGATAAGGGAGAGATGGAGATAAACTGAAGGTGAGAGGAAAGGAGGAATGAAGAGAGAGAGAGGGAGTGGAGTGACAGAGGTAGAGAAGGGTAAGAGAGGAAGAGGGAGACATAAAGATCGAGTTGGGAGAGAGAAGGAAAGAGGGAGGGAGAAAGAGAGATGATGGGAGGGTAGAGAGAGAGAGAGAGAGAGAGAGAGAGAGAGAGAGAAGGGGGAAGATCGAGGGAGGTAGGAGAGAAAGGGAGAGAGAGATAGAAATAGAAGGGGGAAGATCGAGGGAGGTAGGAGAGAAAGGGAGAGAGAGGAAGGATTAGAGGAGGAGGAGAGAGGGAGTGACAAGTGAGAGATGGAGAGAGAGTGTGTATGTTTAGGGGTGAGATAAAGAGACATATTGATCTGGATTTATGTAGGAATGCAACAGAATAAACATATAACCATAAATATAAAAATGCAGCGAAAATAAAATTTTATTTCATTAATATCAAAGAACTAAAATCTGTTTATAGATAGAATGGAAATAAGCTAGCTAGGGCGCTGGTAGCTTATATTTGAGAAGAGATGTGGTGGCTACAGGCCTCTAAACTCTGTGTTACAATGAAGCTTGAAGACCTATATATTATTGAGAAACAATGGAAAACCCTAAACATCCAAAAGCCTAACCCTAGGAGATGAAACAACGGAATATGGGCCCCGTCGGGGTAAATTGGTACATCAATTTCCCGGGGTCATAACTTTGGCATACTATCTCTGTTTGACACACATGATACATCGTTACAAAGATCTATATGAGGACTACAATTGTTGACCATGAATATTGATTCTGGAACAAAATAATATTTTTTGGATAAGCAATGCCTAAAAAACATCGGTTAGGGCCTCAAAACGGCTCGAGAAGTTCAGAACCCGAAAAATTGCTAAAAATAGTAAATTGTGCTATTATTAAGGAATCTAAAAAACTGAAAGAAAAAATGGTGGGGCCCCAAGTGGAATAGGTAGGTGGCCACCAATATCCACCTGGATCATTCCTCCCCCCTTAGGAAGAAATGGTCCCCATTGCATTGAGTTCCTCCATGAGATGAGGAAACTTCTACTGAAGTTGGGGTGAAATCCCGAAGTTGGGAAACACTTTTTGGTGGATGGTTAGAGTTCGGGAGAAATTTTTAATTTCTCGGGCGAGAAAATAGTCAACTAAATTTCTCAGCCGAGAGTTTTCAAAAATCTCGTCCGAGAGATTTTAAATATTTTGGACGAGAGTTTGGTTGGGTTTAACATGAGTTAAAATTCTCTCGGACGAGAGTTATGCATTTTCTTGTTCGAGAGTTGTGGTCACATAAACTCTCGAGAAGACTTTCGGATGAGAGTTAAAAAGACTCTCGGAAGAGAGTTTTTAAACTCTCGTCCAAAAAATTTTTAACTCTCGTCTGAGAGTTTTTCCAACTCTCGTCCGAGAGTTTTTCGAACTCTCGTCCGAGAGTTTTTTCAATTCTCGTCCGAATTTTTTTTAAACCCAATGGTTATAGCTCTGAAAATCCTTTTTCAAAGTTTGAGAATATTTTGACCAAAATGTACAAATTTGGAGTAAAAGTGAAAATGAAGTGGTAAAAATTATCATATTCACTTATATTAGGTTGATTTTACCCCTTTTATAATGTTTAAAAAACTTTATTATGTTTTTATTAATTTTATTAATTATAAGCAAGTGCTTTCTAAGTGGTGTTTTTAGTTTTTTAGGTGATATGACAAACTGAGTTTATTTTCAGCGATTTTTTCCATCACTTTTGTCCATTTTAGATATTATGTGGTAGGTAATTTATTCAAAAATTGGAATACAAGGAATAGTTTCCCATAGTTCATTATGTATTAATCAATTCAATATCATTGCTACCATAGAATATACCCCACTAATTTCAGACACACACCTTCTTTCCTGCTCTTAAAAGTGTTGTAATTTCATTGTAGAGCCTACCTTCTATGGGACTAATTAGTACCTTGATATCCATTTAGCATCAATGTTGTAATATTTTCATAGGATTTGGAGCCCTATTTACCCTTGAAATGACCCTTTAATGAAACCTCATAAATTTCTCTTAATCGTTTTTTTTGGCCTTTCTAGATGGGGTTCCCATTGTTGCGTTGTAACACTACATTGTATTGTACTGCTTGTGTTCTCGAGCCTGATGTCAACTTCAATTTGATGTTTCATAACCTATCACTTATGCATTCTCTTCAATTAATAACCGTGTATCTATTTCTTTTGCATAATTACACATTTATCCTTGATGAAACACTCCTAATAGTGTCCTTATCCTACACACATCCCTTGAATTGAAAATAGGATGTTCCCTACACTAGGAACTAGTTTTCTTTCCCATGACACTTGTTTCACATTATTTTATTATTTTTCAAGCCTTAGGATATGAAAAAAAAATCAAATATGTTGAAAAATAGGGAAAGGAAAGAATTGCATTATCTAATTGATTTGGAAACAATCATGAGTAATGTCACGCTTAAAAAAATGACTAGTTTTGAGTATTTGTCTCGAAAACTTGGATTTTTAGTATGAATCTAGGAACTTGAGCCATTTTTATTAAGTATTTACTCCCCTATATGGTTACTCTTCCAATAATTATGGAGATTTAGTGGATTCCACCTACATCACAAACTTCTATCATTGGTCATTATTGAGTCAATGCTTCCCAAGTCACTTTTTTGTCATGCTTATATTTAAGGGATTTCTAGCTTGTGTTGTCCCTTTCTCATATCTCCTTGACTTATCATGTTATCCTTTCCAATTGTTAAATCACTTTCAGTATCTACAATAACCTATCTCTTTTACTCTAAAGGTCTACATTTTTCTTACTAGTGAGTAAACTCTTATCTACTATAACAAATTGCTCTCAGAATTTTACCTAGAGAGGTACCCAAGGTCTAATTTCATCATTGATAGGTGATCTTACTCTCAGCAATTGATATTTCCACACTAGTTGTTCACTAAGTGGCTTCCCAAGTCTTCAAATTAAATACCTTTATTCACACTTTGATTTTCATGCCATACCTTAGATTCCATTTTCATCATCACTAGAATTACTCAACTATGTCAACGGATTTTATTATTGGTCGTCACTCATAGGGTCACGGATGCATGATATTCCATTTGGTGTATGCGAGATACATACAGTAGGGGTATTTCCTTTTAAATTTTTATCTAATTCCCTCCAAATCATTTTACCTTCAATTTTGTCATGTTGGATGATGGGGTATGCATTAATTCCCTCCTTTCAATCAATCTCCTCCCATCAACTTCTGCTCATTTTCTATAGGATCTATATCTAAAGTATTTGTAGTGCCTTGGGGAATTTGGACATTAGTGATAGTATCACTTGCAATTAATATTGGTAATACATCAATGTACCATGACTAATATGTTCTACAAGTGTTGAATGTCACCTCATTCACTCACACTTGCTAGATTGTACTAGATATCTTGATACCCATTTTCATCATCAATGGATTTTATCACATTTGTTAACAGTATGTGCCAATGACCAATAATAAAATGGTGTCGCCAATGTTAAACTTCAAATTATCTATTCATATGGTGTAGATAACTTCGAATATTTGGTTTGAATACCTTGAGGCTATAGCAACATCATCTCTTATATGTTTCTACCCAAGTTGTATCCATAATACCACACATATTTCACATTGGTACTTGTGGAGGATTAGTTTTTTACCTCATTCACTTTGGTTATCCTCCTATGTATTGAGACATATGTCCACTATGTATCTATATGTGGTCATGTTTTATACTCTTATATATGCATCGATCCACTATGTACTTATTATCATTTCCATGATCACTTGCTATATACTTCATGGGTTTGCATTTCTCTTGACTTGGTGGCCATGATTTTACACACCCAATCACAAGTATTTCCACCTCAATAGGTGACTTATATTTTAATCAGTTTATTTTTGCAACTATAATTTTGGTTTTCTGTTTATTGAACTCATTTTGGACCCACTTGACAACTTCCTCCTGGATTTCATAATGTATTTCCATAGACATATTCCTTTGTAACCTCGCATATTAAGGGGCATCTACTATAGCATAATTTGTTTTTGTATCGTAAACATACACTCCATAGCCTCAAACCATTTATCAATTACATTTCTATACCTCACTTCTCCTTAGAATTATTTTGAAAATATTTTTCTGGATTGCATGCACTAATATTGATCTAGAAACATGTATACATATGCTTGCTTTATCTGTTTTTTCACCTCCTATTTCCTATGTACAACTACCCCATTTTCCTTCTAAGAGTGTAAAATCAAGCCTAAGGTGGAGAATAAGAGGAAGGAACCTTATGTTGGAAAATTGATACTAGAGACCGAAAAAGGGTTTATTCTTGAGATTTTAAGGATAGTCCCTCAATAGGAAGCTATTTTTTCCTGATTCATCTTCACATTTTAATATAGAATAGAGGAAAGATGCTCCTTCTCTTTCTATTGTTCATGTGCAAGGTGAGGATAGTGAGGAACACTCCTTCTGTGGTCTAAGAGGAGGAATTTAGGAAATGGTTCTTAGAGTCATTGACAATTGGAACTAGTAAGATCTTTACTTTTATAAACTTTTTTTTGAACCAAAATATACAACTCACATATTTCCATTCACTTATGTTTCATTATATTTAGTTGCTAGATACTAACCATATAATTCTAATTAATTTGGGTAGTTATGAATTTATTTTCAAAGAAATTTTACTTTTGATCATCTTCTTCAATTGTTTAGATCAATAAGTGGAATGTTGGAGTGAAATTTTAAGACAAATTCTCTTTGGTCAAAGTCATCTCCAATAATCATCTCTCTAGGTTTTCTTGCAATAAATACCTCAATTTGTTATAAAAGTTATTGAATCCTTTCTATATAGGTTTAGATTGTGTTATATTCTAATTCCATTATGTGATTTTAACCCTGATCATTTTGGAAATATTCCATTAAACAATAGGTATTTAATTATTTCTAAAGTTCTTTCTAACTCTACCCTAGTTTCCCACTTTTCCTCTCTCTCCCTCCCTCACCATCCCCACATTTTTCCTCTCTCTCCCTCCCTCACCATCCCCACATTTTTCCTCTTCACCTCTCTCCCTTCTCTCTCTACCCCCTCACTCTTTCCTTTTATCTCCCTCCCTCCCTACCTCACTATCCCTAAACCTATATCTCTCTATCTCACTCCACCTATCCCTCCATCCCATTATATTTCTCTCACCCCTCCATCCTCCTATTTATATACCTCTCTCTCCTTCTCCCACCATATCTCTCTCCCCCTCCAATCTCTCTGCCTCTCACTCGCCCTCTCTCTATCCATTTCCCCACTCTCCTTCCATCCCTCTCTCTCTTCCCCCTTCTCTCTCTACCCTCATTACTCTCTTTCTCTATCCCTCCCTCCCTTCCTCAATCCATCCTTCACAACAACCCGCCTTGAATATATCTCTCTCCCTCCCTCCCTCCCTCTAAGAGATTATAGACATAATAATCAACACACCTTTCAAGAACATGCATGCACTTTTAAAAGCATATGCTTTTCAATATATGCACATGTGCACTTTTGTAAATTTGCATGCATTGTTGAAATAACATGTGCACTTTTGAAACCACATGGGGATTTAAAAAAAAATCCAAGTTGGCAAGCATGCATGGTGCTTCAGGGAGCATTGAGGTTTTAGGATTAGGAATTGTGAATTTTTAATAATGTGCACTCGTTCTTGCATGAGCATGTTCATGATAGACCCATTTCCACTTTTGACGCCATAATTATATTACAAGTTCCCATAATTAAATGGTCACTACAAAATTATTATTAACAAATGATTAGATATAAGAATTTTTTATTTATTAATATTACAAGGTAGTAATAAAATTGGTTTGAATTGAAATTTAATTATTTGATTGGGAATAATTTTATTGATCTTAATAAATTAGTTTACAAATATTAATATCATTATTAGGTTTTATTTCTAGGCATAGGTCATATATCCATGGACATGATCAAGGGAGAAAACCTCTACCTTAGGCCCTAGAAGAAGCTTCTAGGAATATAGGACTAAGAAGTACACCTTAAAGTTTTCCACACGTGTCTTGCCAAGAGGGTCCTCAACCTCTATGTATGAATACTGACATTATTTCTAGGTTTTGATCATTGGGAATATCCATAGTGGTTATTTACATGTTAAATGAAATAAAATTAGACCTTTTTCCCTCAATTAATATTCTAGACATCTAAAGCCAATAATTATATATTTAACCAACATAAATTACATCTAAATATTATCCATGTTCTTGAATAATGATAGTGAGGAAATTGGGAGGAAATAGCACTAGATATAGGTCTTAGGAACATAGACATGATTAAGGGAGGGAATAAAGAATTAAGCCTTAAAGGAATCCTTTAGTCATCTAGGATTGAAAAGAGATACCTCAAACCACCATGTAGTTCCTCATAAGGGTATCTTGGGCCTGCGAGTAGGGGTATAAATTCCATTTGGAGGTTTTGAGCACCAAGCATGGACCTAAAGGCCCTTGACATGTTTGAAGCAGGAATCCTAGACCTCGGGCCCTAATGAAATATTTTGTACATGCATAGATTTTTTGGAGCTAGGACATCCTATTTCAATAACCTTTAAGTGGGAGCTTTAAGAATTGTGTTGACATGGCCTCGTCATCTATTAAAATAGATGTTTAATTTATTTATTTTCTCCTTTTTACTACTTTTAATTTTAATTTTTTTTTTTTTGTTTTTTTTTTTTTAAAACTCTCGTCTGAGAGTTTTTTAACTCTGGTCCGAAAGTTTTTCAACTCTCATCCGAGAGATTTTTCAATTCTCGTCCAAAATATTTTTAAACTCTCATCCGAGAGTTTTATTTTTATAACAAAAATCCAAAATTCTTCATTCGCTCGGCATTCTACACTGTCGTTTTCGCGAATTCATTATGCACTGTCGTTTTCTCGAATTCATTCACTGTAGCTGTCGAATTCTTGGACTGTAGCTGTCGTTTTCGCGAATTATTGGACTGTAGCTGTCGTTTTGAAGAGCTATTTTCTTTGTCACCGGGATCTAGGTAAGCCTTTGTTTGCCTTGAACTGTGCATCTGCCTGTTGCAATTTGTGGGATTGTGGATCATTTTACTTAAGGACTTGGATAGAGAAGTGAAATTAAAAGGACATAAATCTCAACGAGAATCAATACAAGATGCAGGAGAGGAGCTAGTGAACTCTGGTTAAGCTATGGAGCTCCCAACCATTTTTCCCCAATTTCAAAACCTTCTCAATGAAAATCCTCACATGGAATATTAGAGGACCTAGCAGCAAAAAAGAAGAAGATATTTATGGGATAAATTAAAAGAATAAACGTTAACGGTGGTTATTCTAAAAGAAACCTAACTAGCAGGGGATAAATTGACAAAGATTTTTATTTTTGTTGGCAGGGTTTTCAATTCATGGCAGTAGATGCACAAGGTAGTTCTCGCAGGTTGGATGTCTTGGAAAATCCCTAGGAGGTTGTCTTTAAAGACTGGTTGCAAGCCCACACATAATAAATGGATGATTATGATATTTGGCCACAAAAGACCTAGTTGCTTTAACAATAGTATATGCACCCCTAGTGCTAACAGAGATGCCACAATTTTTAAGTTTTCCCATTTCTATTATGGGTTTAGGGGGAGATTTAAATCTCATTCGGTCCCTATGAGAGAAAAAAATTGGAGGCCTATGAAGGCTTGAACCAGTTTCTAACAATTTTAATAACCTTATAAAAAAGTTGAAGTTAGTAGATATACCTTGGGTTAATGGTAATTTTTCTTGGAATAACAAAAGGAGTGAAAGACATTAAATACCCAGTTGTTTAGTTCATTTACTCATAACTGAAGAATTCTTACAAAGGGATATTTTCATAGAGGAAACCATCTTGCCTTGTCTAGGGTCAGACCATTGGTCGCGCAGACTAGAAATAGACTTAAAGGAAACACCAAAAAAACAGTTGTTTCATTTGGAATGTCTAGGGTTTTAACGAAGTTAAGAAAAAACATGGTTATTGAGAACCAAGGAGGAAAGGTTTTCAATTTGCACTTTTCCCAGTAGGTCTACTACGAGGTTGGAGATGTCCTCAATGACCATCATTCACAACAACAGAACCAACAACATCAAGAACCCCATAAACATCATAGTCTCAATTGCAGAGATTAAGATGAAAGTGATGACCATCATTCACAACAACTGAACCAACAATACCAATATCACCATCAACATCATAGTCTCATTTTAATAGATAAAGATGAAAGTGATGAACATCATCCACTTATGAAATCTAGACCTTACATTGATGACCATTAGAAACTTATGAAATGGAGAGGGGACATGGTGAATCTTATTATTCAATTGGTTTGTTTTTTTTATTGAGGAATGTAATAGGAACAAGTCTAGTGCTCACGTGATGAAGGGAAAGTGGAAATGTATTTCCAAAATATTGAAGGAGAAAGGATTTCATATTTATTGTCAGCAGTGCAAAGATAAATTCAATGACATGAACAAGAATTTTAAGGCATTAAATGATGTGCTTGGAAGAGACACATCAAAGGTTGTTGAGAATCATCGTCTCATTTATTCTATGGATCATATTTCTGAGGGGACAAAAAAGGGTCTGATGAAAATTATAGATTCCAATCACTTATTCTAGGAAGAAATGTGTTCTTATTCCAAGCTACATATCCTGGCAGATTATGTTATGCAGTCATCTTCTCCGAAGGGGAGAGAGAATCATGAGGCAAATGGGAAAACTAATGATGAAAATGGAGAAGATGTTGAAGAAGATAGTACAAGAATAGCATGGATGCAAAGACAACTTCTTGATGTGAAAACGCTGAAAGTGGAGGTTCAGGCACAACAACTTGAGCTTGAGAAGGAGGGGTTTAAGGGGCCGGTAATTTGTAGGAGTAAGTAAATATAGTTGAAGAGACTGAAGTTAGATAATGAAAATAATAAACTTGAATTCAAACTCATGGAAGTGTAGTTGAAGAAAAAGGAATTTGAGATCATGAAAGAGGCAGAAATGACATATCATCTCTCTCTCTATTGGATTGTTTGTATGGAGTAAAAAAAAATTAGGGGGTCAAGCTCCAATAGCTCAGTTTTTTGTGCCTCACTGTCTTTAGCCTTTGTGGAAATCATGAATTATTTTCAGTTGTTTATGTTTCATTGTCTTGATACTGATGTAATACATACATAGTGCATTTTCTCATTTATTTGGCAATTATTTTTTGGTGAACTCATTAGGTATTTGTATTCCACATAATAGTTAACAACTTTCATTTTAACTTGAGTAAACTCATTTTTACACAAGTATTTGTATTTGTTTGCGATAATTTATTTATTTTGGTACTTTAGAGATAGTTCATGTAAATTCATTTAGTATTTATATTTGTTTGCAACAAGTATGTCAACACCAAAACTTGTCATTTCCTAGTCCTACTCTACTTTCTAAAAGGTTTTCCCACCTAGCTTCATTCTCTATTTTCAAATCGTTATAAAATCATGGGATCTACCTCATGGTGGCCAAGGTATTTTTAATTAGTGGTGGTGGAGAGAAGAGCTACCCACCTTGACTATTATATTCCTATTACATGGTATACATTGTGAGTTGGTTTTTTTTAATCATCTGTATGTAAATTGAGGAGTCAACAATTTTCTCACATTAAGTTGGTATTTTCCCACAATATTTTCACAATTATTTGGATTTTTTAAGGAGGTCATTGTTATTTTATCTTATTCCTAAGAAATACTGTTAGAGGGCTCGTCTTCTAATTGGTCATGGTTATACCTTCCTCAACACTCCAAATATATCATTTTGTTGTCCTATCTTGCTTTATGGGGTATGGTATGTTTCTTACTCCTACATTTTAACATGGAAATTGAGGGTATGTGTGTTGTGTCCAATCCTTGTCTCTAGTGCATGGTATTCTTCAAATTTCATATGTACATGTTAGATATTATGTGGGGTGTATCTAAGAGGGTGTTGCTGTAATTTTCCATCCCCTTAAAAATAATGAGTCTCTACCCTCACTAACAGTTCGAATGGAAGAAACTAGAAATGTACAGAAGCCTGGAATAGTAGTAGCCAAATTCAAGATGGAGAAAAGTCCAATTTCCTTAGTCCTCGGCATTAAATTATATTCAAGATGAGCACTAGATGATGCGATGAGACTTTGAGGCTCGTAGAGAAAATCCCACACCAAATCGAGTAGAACATGTAGTTGTTATAGGTTATCTTACTCATGTCAAATTTGTGATCAATGTACTGTGGTACAGGTGGGAAGTTCTTTGCTTGTTTGATTTTAATAATAGAGTTCTAGTGTAGGACACAATTATAGTGAATGTGTTTGTACATTCACAAATTTATGCCACATTCACTGTAATTACACAAAGTTTCTCATTTTTTTAACAACAGTTGTGGTTACAATATAGTTCAAGCAGTTGAAAAATGTTAATTCAATTGACATCTAGCACACAAGATTGAATCAAACGTTCTCCTAAGTAGAACATTTTAAAAGTGGGTGTTTCCCATCTGATGTAGCATTTTATTTGTAAAATTTTACATGGCCATTGTTTCAAAAGCATTCTTAAATATCCCCATCATTTTGTTCTAGTGTAAAGAATCAAAGATTAATTGAGATAGATTTTATATTAATAATATCTTTGTTTTCTGGCTGTTGACAAAGTCCAAAGGAATTTTATTGTTCTAGTCTTGGTTGAGAGATATTCTTGCAAAAGCAAAATAAACTTTCATCTTTGATTGCTTTAAATTCCCTAAGCATCTATGGTCTTATCTTGTATGTATTTATTGCTTCTAATTTTCTTGTGAGAGACTAAACTCCCACACTCTACATTGCCATAGTAGTACTAGCATGATGAAGATGTAAATGATTTTTTCCACGACTATTACACTGTTATCCTTTCCAAAACAACTGTCTAGTCTCATCTTGTTTTTTTTCTTTGGTATTGTTGCACTTGCAAACTTATTAGGGAATAAATTCAGTGATACATAACTGTAGTGTTCTATTTTAGCAAAACTTTCAAGATATTGAAATCGATTTGGCTAAAATAGAGGACTCTTTTAGATCTAGTTTCACATTTATTTTAAATTCAAATAAGAACTAGTAAAGAAGCTAAGAATTGACAGTTTTTTGGTCACCATCATGACATTGACACTTCAAGTAGCATTATATTGACTAGATAGAGTAGAAGGATTATAGTTATGGATCCATAGATTATTCTTTGGCAATCAACCTCCAAATATTATCAAACTTTTTAATATATTATTTACACGATATAATTGCACTCTTAATGCTTTGGGATATATAATCTCCAAAAGTTACACACTGGGTGTTGTCACTGGCAGTGACTGTAACAATAGATGATTTCACCCTTCATATGAAAAGTGTTCTTGAATTAGGCCAAATGATTTTGACTTCAAGGCTGCTCTTTCACCATAATCTAGCTCGGATACCAAGTAATCTCAGGAGATTGAACAAGTCAATTTTATTTTCTTTTGTCTTTGTTACAACTTTTGAGTTGAAGTAGTGAAGCCCTAGTCATGGTATATCTTTGTGATACAGTGGGAATTCTGAGAGAGATTTGCTAGCTATTTTTCCTGTTAACTTGGAGACCTTATTGCATGAAATATATCACTTTAATCATTAGGAAAGGCATTGTACTCAAAAGTAGAATCTAATCTAATGTCATGTGTCAAAAGATAAGTCACAAAATTGAAGTATAATCACACTACAATGATGAATATAAGGTTTGGAAAAATAAATCAGCTATAAATCTGAAGCTTGGTGCTTGAAGTATGAATCATCTGCTTGCAACCCTCATGAAGTTCAATAAAATGGTGCCATGTGGTGCCATGTACTCATAAGCATATTCCTTGTACTTATTCAAATGGTTTCAATGGTGTGTTGAGTGCAACTAGTAGTGGTGGAGGAAGATGGAATAAAACCAAAAATACTCTCTTGTTTGTGGAATTGAAAGTGAAGCTGTGGGATGCTTTTCATGAATGGGAGAAACATTTCTAAAGTGTTCCATAACAATTATAGAGTTAGAGGAGGAACCTTGAAAATTATGGCTACATTTCTATAGAATCTCTCTCCTTGTTACGTTGTCCACCTTATCGTCGTTTGCATATCTCACAGTTAATATCTTATGAAGATATCCCTTCATTCTTTGATACCTCAATTTTGTATAAATCTGGTCCAAGTGACATTTAACCTTACTTTCTTCAAGGACTGTGACTATTCTCCTCATGCAAGGAATCTTGGTAACCCAACTAGCTTATAGATATCCCTGCCAAAACAAAGTTATTTAAACAAAATTTGATTATAGAATGAAAATATTTAATTGATAAGTGAAGATAAGGTCTTCATCTTGATTTATTCGATGGTGGAGAAAAGATGTGTTGGTGATTTCTCTTTGAATGATCTTCTTCAAGGGTAAGGATTAGATCTTGGTTGTAATGATGATAAAGCCTTATTTTTTGCACTCTTCTGTACTAGTCCTAGGAAAGCTTGGTTCCTAGTCTTTAGATAATATTACTTTGACTTTTTCTTTACTTAAGAATATAATTACATATTCAACATGAAGACCGATCTAGTTATACTTTTCAACATGCCTATGCGTTCACACATAGTACCTATATAGTACTTGTTATCCATTGGTTGATGAAATTTAACTGTCGATTGATAATTTGTTTTTTAATTTGTTTATGAGGGGCAGGCAAGTCCTACAGAGACCCCTCCATGGCATCAGGGGAGCCCTACAGAGACTCCTCCATGAGAGGACGATTATCAGGTACATTGGTTGTTTAGTTATGTCATGTTTTCAAGTAGGTTTTTGACCAAATGTCGGAGATTTTCCCCAATTTTTTCCATCCCGCCCGGAACCGTCGCTATAGCGACGTCTATAGAAAGCTGTCGCAATACTGACACCTAAAACCTGTCGCAATTGCGACGTTTGGAGGAAGATGTCGCAATTTCAACACCATGGCCCAAAGCGTCCCTAAACTACTACATTTGGCGGAAATTCCGACACTTGCTTCCGACGCTTTTGACCAAATGTCGGAAATTTTCCCAAATTTTTTCCATCCCGCCCGTAACCGTCGCTATACCGACGTCTATAGAAACCGGTCGCAATACCGACACCTAGACTGTGTCGCCATTGCGACGTTTGGAGGAAGACGTCGCAATTGCGACACCATCGCCCAAAGCGTCGCTAAAGTACTACATTTTGGCGGAATTTCCGACACTTGCTTCCGACGCTTTTGACCAAATGTCGGAAATTTCCGCAAATTTTTTCAATCCCGCCCGAATCCGTCGCTATACCGACGTTTGGAGAAATTGGTCGTAATACCGACACTTAGAGAAAGTGTCGCAGTGGCGACGTCTGAAGGAAGACGTCTCAATGGCGACCCTATATATCTTAGAGGCATATCTTAAAAAGCAACTGAAAAGCATATCAATTGATTTTGTACACATGGCTTTTCAGTTGCTTTTTGTACACTTAGAGGCATTCGGCGCAATAGCGACGCTTTGTGTGTATGTGTTGTGAGAAATAATTATATAGTTCAACTTAATGGTTCATTATATAATCATGTGATCGTCACCAATGATATATCTTAAAAAGCAACTGAAAAGCCATGTGTACAAAATCGATGTATACTCTAGAGAGTGGTTCTCATATCACTATGTAAATTGTTGTATGCTGCTTCAACAAAATTATAAGATAAACTGTAATACACATCATATATGCACCATAACAATTGGTACAGGGTAAAACCCACCTGCCACACCTTTGTACTCGATCCAATTTTCTCTGTCAACTCTTCTAGCTGTGGGAGTTTCCTTCAAGGATCATAATACCCCCAAGGCCTGTTATCACCCTAGTAATTCTTAGGTTGTGGGATAGGGATTTTTGTAGTTAAGAACACCAAGGGTAACAAAGAACCACTTTGGGAATTCAAGATCTAGCCTTCTTGAACTCTAGAGAGGGATCTCTCCGTATGATTTAGCTTTGTTTTAGTAACAGATATTAGGCTAGCTATGATTGTGTATTTTGGTTTGATTTTAAAAGATTGGTGGGAATAAAGAGATTTCAAGGTAAACGAGAAGGATCTACCAGAATATTGGGCAATGGAGTCAACTCTCTAGGCAAGCAGAACTAAGAAATAAGGCTAAGAGATGCAAATGTGCTAAGGGCAAGATAGGTGACCTTCTAAGGCTATGTATAGGCTTGATTTGATGGAGTGGATGGAATCTGAGCAAAAGGGCACTTAAGAATCCTTAAGCTACAGATAAGAAGATTGAAGAAGGGGATCTAACTGGGAACCGTAGAACTGCCCATAAGGTTTTACGAATAGGCTATTACTGGCCTACCATCTTTAAGGATGCCAAAAAATTCATGCAGGCCTGTGATAGCTGCCAAAGGGCAGGACACCCTGGGCAGTCTGATGAAATGCCTTTGAACCCTCAACTAGTGATTGAACCATTTGAACGCTGGGCACTTGATTTTGTTGGCCCTATTAGTCCTCCCTCAAACCAAAATACATACATCCTAGTTGCAACCGAATATGTCACTAAGTGGGTCGAAGCAGAGGCAGTTTCAAAAGCTACAGAGGACTCTATAGTACAGTTTCTTTTCCAAATCTTTGTGTGCTATGGTCTCCCAAGGGACATAATCACAGATGGAGGACCACAATTTGTAGGTAATAAATTAGTTGAAACATTGCAAAACTACCACATTCAGCACAAGATTACAACTCCATATCACCCACAGGCCAATGGCCAAGTAGAGAGCACGAACAAAGTAGAAAACATTAAAATGCCAAGTAGAGAGCACGAACTATAGTTGTCTTGAGAAATTTTATTCACATTGAATACTTTGAATTGTGAAGTATTTATACAAAAAAATGTTTACAAAATATCTCAGGAATTGAGATGATGTTTTAATCAAAAATAGGAAAGAAAACTTAAAAAGAGGGACAGCTGCAAAACAGTTTGCAAGCTGTTACCTTTTTACAAGAAAAAATAGAACTAATTATTCTAATTTGAACTGATTGTTGTTGTACTGCACTTTAACCCTGTATTTTTACCATTTGAGGTAATAGTAAAAAATGAATTTGCAAGTGAATTTCCTATTTTTTATCCATTAAATTCACAGCAGATCTGTGAATTCTTGCCACTTTTCTGCAGAGGGGATCTTCATAGTCTTCAATTTTCTGTAACTTTCATCTGCCTTTGTATACTTGGCAAAGTTAGGCTTTATAGTGAACATATGCCTGATCTCATTATCTAAAAAGAACAGATTTTCAAAATACTGAAGAAGTATTCTCCCTGTTGGTGATCCTTGAGGCAGTTGTTGTCTGGCTTGCTCTTTTGCATGATTTCTGATTTTTAGATCATACTCTTTCTGAGGCATTAACTTGTCATTCAATGCGTGAATATCAGGCAAACCTGCTTCTGACAATGTTTTGTATTTGGCTAAAAATCTTGAGATGGATAAATTCATGTCTTTACACCGGTCCTCTAGAGTACTCATTATGTTTCTTTTGTTCAGGACCTTTTTGATTTGAAGAATGGTTTTTGTTCTATCAACAATTTTCAATTCTTCCAACTCTTCCCTGGTTTTACTGTTTAAAAAAGCTATGATTTGGATTGCTTGGGCTGGTTTTTTGTCAATTTCCCTCTTAGTCTTGTCAATATCTGCACTAGCAACTTGAAGTAACTCCCTCTGTTCATAAATTATCCGAATTGAAGGCCATTGAGAATGAATGCCATCAATAATTTTGGTCCATAAATGACTTTTTATAAAGGCCACTTGATCTGTAAGATTTACTTGTGCTTGCAGAATCTTTACCTATTCTTGTAGTCGATCAGCCCTTTGCTCATGTCCTCTAGAAGTAGTCAAGGCATCATTTTTGGATTTTCCAAATTTTTAATAGTGCCTCTCAAACTAAGAATCTCTTTATCTTGGTCTTGTGGTGTGGTCCTCTGTGAGGATGAAGAAGAAGAGGCAGAGATTAGAGAAGTAATTGGCACTGCAGTTGGCAGTACTCCGTTCGGTGCCAAGTGTTCTGCCAAAGTAGATGGTATAACAGTGTTTACAGTGGGGATCATTGTAGGAATGACCATTGGTTGTGCTTTTCTTAGTTCTTCATTCTCTTTCATTAGAGCTTCTATTTGACTTTCCATTGTTTTTATCTGATCTGTCATTTGATGTACAAGCTGCTTTAAATCATCATTCTTTGTTTTTTGCTGTAGAATTTCTTTTGCTTGAGAGTTTTCACTCTGAGGCAACTTCAACTATTTTCTAAGAGAAACTATATCCTCATTTTTCTGTTTAATTAAGACTTTTTCCCCTTCAATGTTGGCTGGGTCACCCCCTGCTTCAATCACTATATCTTCTAGTGCTTTTATTATTAAATTATTAGCATACAGTGAGGCTTTGTCCAACCTCATTTGATTTTGGAGGTTGAGCACTGTTTTCTCAAGCCTAATTGATTTCATAGTTTTACTGACAATTTTGGAATATAGCATTTCGGTATTGCTCCTATGAAATTCAATTTGATCTAATTCATGAATGGCATCTGCATCCAGTTCAAGATCTGTTTTGGAATAATCTGCCACTGATTTTGGCTCAGCCACTGTAGGCTTCAAGAATGACATTACCAATTTATTGGATGAATAATCAAATGCTGAAAGAATCATGTCTTTGTTTCCGGGCTTTTCCTTAAGAAATCTAGAATGATCTTGATTCTTGAGCTCTTCATTCTTCTCTTTAATCTGTCTGAATCTGATCTGAATCTCTGACTCTGTATTGTCAGTTTCCTGAGAAGGAGGCAAATCGACAGTAGCCTGGTTTTCCTTCATGACTGTATCTTTTTGTTGTGTTCCAATTTTTACATTTTGAAGCTCTTCTAATGTTTGAGTGACTATTCTTGTTGCTTCATCATTTATATCAATATTTACAACCTTATCCTTTTCTTCTTCTGTTGACTTGCTTCTTTTACTATAAGGAGTTCTGAATTTTATGTCCTCAATAGTCTCAGCTATGAAACTATCTCCTTCTCTGTCTCTTTTATGTACATTATAAGTATCTTTGCTTGTAGAAGCCACATGTACTGTCTGTTCAATCTGTTTGCCTTTGCCACTGTCTACCTGTATTACCTGTACTGCCTGTGAATCATCATCAGATAGGGTGTTTGGCTCCCATTCAATTTTATTTACATATCTTTGAATATGGGGCTTAGGATCATGCAAGTAAACATGCAACTTACATTTTACCCTTATTGCACTCAAAATACCTTGTGGGTCATACTTCCATGTAAAACTACATGGGAACTTATACTCTTTAAGTTTGACATTTATCTCATTGGCAGCTTCTCTGTTATTCACAATGAATGGCCCAATTTGATTTTTCGGCTTAAATTGGGTCTTTTTCTTGAAAGCTATGAAGTTGATTTCATCTACATTCAATAGTTGTCTCAGATATTCTAAAGCAAATATTCTTGTAGTAACAAATCTGGGTAACTTATATGGGGCCAGGGATGAGCCATACACTCTGATTTCTGTATGATTTTTATATAAATACCAATCTCAAATTTTGTAGCTCTCTGATAACTGCAGAATTCTTCTTGTCTCATCATTGATCCTAGGGATCTCCTCTTTTTCCAAGAGATACATAGCAGGGGCTATAAATGAGTCATTGAAATCTGTAAAACTATACTCTTTGTTCCATTTCCTTAGAATAGATGATCAAAATACTACTGATAGAACTTTTCCTTCTGCATCCACTTTCTGACATTCAATTGGAAACTTATCTATTTGATAATATAGGAAGAGGTGTAGTAGATAAGAGGAGTATCTGAAAACTCCTTCTTATGATAATTTGGATAACTGATAATGCATATTATCAGCAATACATCTAGCAAAATTGAACTGAATGGATGGTGATTGACCAGGGTTTAGAGTTGACAGAAAACCTAGGATAGCCACATCAGTGAATTCATCACTGGCGTATCCTAGTATGAAGGAGAGTATTGAGACAATCTGTCTAGTTTCATCTGGGAAATCAACGGTGTCGAAAGGAGGATCTAACTTAGGCATATCAACTTGATTTGGACAAAAAGTCTGGTATATTTTGAATCTAGCATTGAAATCCAAGTCAAGATATAGTTGGGTTAAATCTTCTCTTGTTAGGGAAACAGAATTGGGGTCATGATTCATTTGCAGCATGGAATTTATCGACTCTTCAGTGATGTAAAACGGGGTTTCTTTTTCTTTGTTTACAATACATCTTTTTTCTGGCATATAATAGGCTTCACATAATCTGATAAAGTCAGGAACAGAATGAGTGAGAGGGACAATATATCTAGGCAGATTGGATTCCCAAATTGGAATATCTTTGTCACCCTTTTCCACTGATTTGCCATAGCACCAATTATAGACATCAAGTGGGTTAAATTCTACATTAGGGTCTAGTATTAGACAGTCCAGATCAACTAAAGGGCTCTTCTCTGGAGAAATGAATGGAGGCTGGACTGGTCTGACCACTTCTGTAGAATCAGCCGTGAGTGCAGGAGTTGGTTTGTCGATTTTGAAGGACATAAGCTGAGGAATCTTTGCAGAAGACTTCTTTTGAGATTTTGGGCCTCCATTCTTGGGGGTTACCTGTTTCTTGGTCATTTTTAATAATGAACGAAGCAAGCTTAAACGATTTGCTAAGTTCCTTTACGAGAAACAGGGGTTTCTTGGCGAATTTCTACTGAAAATGGGGTTTCTGAGCAGGGTTTTTAGGAAATGCAAGGAATTTAAAGCTCAGGATGTGTATTTAAAATCGATTTCAACAGCAAAACGGACCAGGGTATGGAAAAAACTGCGAGAAAGGGCAATTAGGGATTCCAGGGAAATTTTGACAGAGTTTTCCCTGAAAAATGGACACTTTTTTGTAGTAACTTTGGTAATTATTTGAAATCGACGGGAATTTTGAAATCTCAGAGGGCAAATTCGAATAAAAGTACCTGGAGAACCAGCGGAATTCGGTTGAAGACGTTGCAGAGGTGCTCAGTCTTCAATTTTTTGAAAATGGCTTCGCAGAGGACAATGTAGTACTTTGTAATGGAAATTCGGGGCAATGGGCGTCGAAAAATGGTACTGGTAGGTTGAAAATGGCTCTGCAAAGTTTCTCAGGGTTCAAACGGCGTGATTTTGAGGAAAACGGTTCTGCAATGTTTTTACAGGTTTAAAGCAAAAAGGTGAAAATTTGAATGCAAATAATAATTTTAATGTTATCCTTCGATGGTATAACCATAGTTAAATGACATTAAACTCGGGTTAAACGGGTGAGGTTTAGGGAATACCGCCAGTGGTATTCGTGAGGGTAAATGGTGGTAAGCGGAAACTAGCTTTTCGAACGCGATACAACGTGGTGGCGACACGTAAGCGCGGGTGGTTTGGAAAAACCACCCATTTCGCGCGGCTTTGCCAAAACATCGAACGATTACTTTATGAGCGCGGAAATGTATTAGCGCCGTCGGATCTGGATTCAACGAGCGAACGGCCACAATGAAAAGGAAAGGTGCGGGGAAAAGGTAAGTTATCGGGTTCAGTGCGATACTATTGCAAAAGTGTCACAAGACCGACGAAAATGGAAATCGTTCAAAACGTCAGAAGAGCGACGCTTACCAAAAAGTAAAAGGTAAGTTATCGTTCACTTTGGGTCATTGATCTTGGGAAACTGTCGCTATACCGACATTTAGAGAAATGTGTCGCACTACCGACACTTATAAAAAGTGTCGCAATTGCGACACTATGCCCCAAAGCGTCGTTAGACGACTTCCTCCAAACGTCGCTATTATATGTTTTATGAAGATATGGTAAGTAACTCTCTCTTGTTCTTCTTAGAAATAATTATATATAATTTTTCTTTTTTTTTTCAAAATAGATTAAAAAAATTATATGAGAAAAATTATTAATTCATCAGTATGTGTGTGTTGTGAGGAATAATTTCATAGTTCAACTTAATGGTTCATTATATAATCATGTGAGCATCACCAATGATATATCTTAAAAATCAACTAAAAAGCCATGTGTACAAAATCGATGTATACTCTAGAGAGTGGTTCTCATATCACTAAGTAAATTGTTGTATGCTACTTCAACAAAATTATAAGATAAATTGTAATACACATTATATATGCACCATAACAATTGCCATACAACTAATTTGTTTTAGGATACATGTGGCATTCTAGGGGTAAATTCTATATGATGTGTATATCAATCTATTAGGTGTTGGTAAGGATAAACTGTAATACACATTATATATGCACCATAACAATTACCATACAACTAATTTGTTTTAGGATACATGTGGCATTCTAGGGGTAAATTCTATATGATGTGTATATCAATCTATTAGGTGTTGGTAAGTTTTGAGTATCTAAGAAATGATAAGAAATATCCATACATCATGATCTTGTAATGTGATTATAAATTGTGTCTATAATTTCCATAAAATGTATAAATGATTTGTTTTAAAAAAATCAACACAATCAACCCTAAACAATGCTCATGATGTGGAATGTCATTGGCGAAACCAAAATGATGGTCACATGTCCCATTTCTATGGTAATGGTGATCATATATATGTTGTAGCGACACTTGATGAATAATTAAATAAATCTAAGAGTGTGACTCATTGTGCCATATTTTTTTAAAGCATGATTTGTTTTCCTAGTTTTTACTAATTTGTTAACATATTTTATTCATTTGGAAAGCTAATTAATGATGCTTTAAGTAATTAGGACTTAATGAGAGATCATCTTCACATCTTCACTGAAATATATTGGTAATTGTAGTCACTATATGTACCGCACATGCATGCTAGAAAAATTGAAATATAAACTATAATACACATCTTATATCTACCATAACAATTGTCATACAACTTATTTACTTCTATATACATATGAAATTCTTCAGGTAAATGCCATATTATGTGTATACCAATATAGTAGGTGTTGGTAAGTTATGAGGATCTAAGAAATGATAGGGTATCTACACATTAGTAGTGCCCTGGTGAATTTTTTGCATAATTTTCTATTTGTTGTGATTTTGTTGCCTGGATTTGTTATAGATTTCAAATAATATATACAATTATCTACCAATTGTTCTTTATAAAGAAGAAGAAGTACAATAAGTAGTCACCTAAAAGTGAGCCATGTGAAAATATTGGTAACATGAGTAACCTGGTAAGATGTAAATGAAAAGTGAATAACCTCCACTCACCAAAAGTGAATAACCTCCACTCACCAACAAGTGGCAGGCAGGGTTGGAATTTGGATTTCTCTTTACCCGTCACACAAATTTTTTTGACGTTTTGGTCATTATTTTTCTACTCAATAAACGTTACATTTAAAATTTTGCACTTCATTAATGACGTTCTCGTAATAAATTAACCCTTCACCAATAAAAGTTTGATTAAAAAAATTGAACGCTCTTCCATTTTCTTTGGATTTTGGAGTGTGATATATCTGTGTCATGGACTTTTAATACCTAAAGTTTCAAGAGAAATAGCTGATTCTTGTCAAACTAATATTTCCTCAATATATGCTATGTGTTGAAATTACTTACAGCTGATGTACAGGCAGCCGCCTTCCATTTCCAACGATCAGTCAAGATCGCAGTATAACAAAAACGTTGCAGAGAGCCGCTTGCCATTTTTGATTGATCAAAGTTTAAAAAATTGAAGGACAGTGGTCCCAGAACTGAAATTTCCAGATTTGAAATCTCACTGAGGCGGATTTAATAGAAATTTCGCATCACACTCAGCCGTCCATACGAGTGCCCAAAATCGGACGCGAAAAATTCATAAAGCAGATTGAATAGAAATTTCGCGTCACATTTTTGATGACGTTAGCAAATTTTTTTGGCACCCGAAATTGAAATTTCCGGATTTGAAATCTCACTGAGGCGGATTTAATAGAAATTTCGCATCACACTCAGCCGTCCGTACGAGTGCCCAAAATCGAACGCGAAAAATTCATAAAGCAGATTGAATAGAAATTTTGCGTCACATTTTTGATGACGTCAGCAAATTTTTTTGGCACCCGAAATTGATTGAAGGAGAGTTTAATTTTTGGTTGACGTCCGGTGGTCAAAGTTCTTTAATGTTTGTTTTAAAAATGTCGTGCGTACAGGTCCATATATATATAATATATACATCATATGCACAATTCAAAGCAGTGAGTTGTAAATGCACAGATAGAGTGAAATTTTAGAGTGTGAGTTTTGTGTTGAACTGTGTTTTGAAGCGGTCAAAGTTTTTTTATTCCCTCAGTCAGAGGAGATTTTGTAACCAAAGTTTTGAAGTTTAATGAAATAGTTTTTACAGTGAAAACTCTGTTTCCAGTGAAGAAATTTTTTTTTATATATTCTCTGTATTGAAGAGGGGAGTTTTATTCTCCATTGTTGTTCTGGAATTTTAAATATTCCAACACTATGATCTACTAAAAATTACTTCAAAAATCAAGTAAACCTTCCAATATAAAGAAAAAAACATGAACGAGCTTTCCCTAAATTGCAATAAATTTATTTTTATTATTAATATTGCATAATCTGTCTTATAAAAATTGCATAATCGGACTAAGAACAAATCCTCAGTGCATTTTTTATTGTTTTTGTGATTAAAAAAATGAGCCAAAGAACACTAAGGCACTCAGAGAAATCAATCTATGTATTATTTCTCACAAAACATGTTGAGTAGTGGAGACTAAGCCCTAGATTTTTTTCTGTCCTCAATCTCTCTATTAATTATGTCTATGTAGTTATAAGAATAACAAGCCAAAGAAATCTGAGGCTTCTAGAGAAATTAGTCTCTGTGTGCAGAAATTGATGATTACTATTGACTAAATGTTATACCATTTGAAATTGCTGAGCGAAATTAATCAGGCCATGATGTACCATTTGTCAGTATCTATTTTCTCATGTATGAAAGTTTTTTTTTCTAAGTAAAAGTAATTATATTAACAAAAGGAGTACAGTACAGCAGGCCGAAGCCTGATCATTGCCGAGTGCTGTGGCATTTGAAACAAAAAACCATAGTTTGAAGACTGCCCTGCAAGAGGGAAACCAGTCTGAAACAGTTCATTTGAAAAATCCCGCGCAGGGGAACCAGAGAATTGTAGTACTGGAGACCATGTCGAAGCAAAAAAAACAGATGCATTTTTAGAAACAGCAGGAAACACATGAATAGGCCCATGAGAATGGGCAGAAATAGAGCAAAAAACCAGAGTGAAGAGGAGGAACTATTCATCAGGATCAGGTTCGTAGACAACTCTGCACCAGAATTCATCTGGTTCCCCGTCAGAATTATACAGGTCAGCAACAGAATGGATCACCTTCCCGCGAGGAGGAGGAGTAATCTGCGCCTCGCTCGCTTGCACTGCGTCCTGCCGCTCGGTAGGTTGACCCACCGCTTCCTTGTTCGCCTGGTCCTGCGTGGCCTTGCCCATCTGACCCTGCACGTTCGCACTATCAGGTTGCTTCAGCCCAAAAAACTGCGCCGAATCCTGAGCCGCCGAGAGGCTGCATTCCGCCGGGCGAGAACTGGGAACAATTTCCTGAGGCTCTTCACGAAAGACGACCGTAATTGAGGCAGTCACCCTGGGTTGATTGAGAGTGATGTTAAAAGAAAAATGCGCGGTGTGGGTTTGAGCAGGAGGAGCGGAAGGAGTGGGGGAAGCAAGGCGACGGCCCGAGCGGAGAAGGAGCCCTCTAGGTTGACTGTCAGAGTGGGAGATAGACGCAGAGGAGGTGCCAGAGGTGGAGGGAGAGCGTCGAATTTAGCGCCTCGTGGGTCCTCTTCGGCAGCGCATTCTATGCCTGAGGCGCGGCATAGTCGCACTCGAGACAGCAGGGCAGGGAGGCAAAAGATGGACAGAAGACTGAGGCGAGAGGGGCAACAGGGCGATAGAAGCAAGCTTGCAGGAACCAGCATGGCAGAAGTGGAGATTTTCTCCAAAATCCAAACAACAATTGAGACAACTCCTCTTACCAGTTACAGTGCGAACATTAGAAAGCCCTGCTCCTGGAGCGCACCACAGATTCACAGGCGGGGGAATTCTGTTCAGACCAGAGCGACGTTCCATAATAACAACCCAGTCTACAGTGCAACTGTAAATCGACTGCAATAAGCCACCATAAGTATGAACTGGAGGCTGAGTCATGTCGCGGCATGCGAATGTGTATCGAGGAGCGGGACTACGGTTTATTCGAGCGAGTAAATGGCATTAAACGCCGATCAGTCGACATTAAGAACTGAATGACAACACTCTTGCGGGTGGGACAGTGGCTTCCCCTCCCCCATCCCATCACGTTAAACACTACCAACTTCACCCTCATCCGGGTTCTCATGTATGAAAGTTGATGTTACCATTGATATTATTTTTTTTATATTTTTGCATGGCCATTGGACAATGATTTACTATGGTTTTCCTACTAAATTCCAATGGATGATTATTCAAAAATATTGAGAATTATTTTAGTCTCAAGGCATAGCCAAGAGTCTTACTGGATAATTATAGATTACCTCTCCAATGGATGATTGTACATTTTTCATGTACTTTTTCACGTGAATTTCAGTTGATGCTAGATCTTACATTAATAACTATACTTGCATGAATATCCATGCTTTTATACTTCCCCACTATGGTCAATGTTGATGTATGGCCTTGGCCCATTGATCTTACAATTAAATCACTATTCATATTCAATTTTATCCAGTTCAGCCCAATAAAATAAGGAAAACAGAAAATTCAAATGCGGGCTACAAAAAAATGATTTTTTAAAAAACTACATTAATGTCTGATATCACGCGTGCATTCGCACGCGCGCATTCGCCCTCAGCTCTTGCAGAAAAAAATTCGCTCTCAACATTCACCCTCAGCTCTTGCAGAACAGCATTCGCCCTCAGTTCTTGCAACATGGTAAGTTCTTACTGCAGGCCCTTCCTCCTATAGTAGGGTTGACCCTATTTGGGTTTTTTTGGAGCCTCTGAGAATACAAAGGTTGTGATTGATTACGGGGCACTGCCTATATTTGTGGAACTTCTTGCCTCTGGGAATGATAATGTTCGAGAACAGGTAGCACGCTCATTTTAGAGGCATAAAATTATTCTTCCCAACTATCTTTATACGTCTGTAATTTTGGAATTTGATTTAAAAAACTACTACCCAACTTTGAGTTCAATTGGTGTTCGTGTAAGGCTGTTTGGGCAACTTTGAGTTCAACTGGTGTTCGTGTAAGGCTGTTTGGGCTTTGGGAAATATTGCTGGAGACTCTGCATCACTTAGGGATCTTGCCCTCAGTCATGGAGCTCCGAGGCAGGTGCTTGCCCAGTTGAATGATACTGCCAGAATTTCAATGATACGAAATTGTACATGGGCTCTGTCAAATTTTTTCCGTGGTAAACCCCAACCACTATTCGAACAGGTAAGCATAACACATTTTCTGCCTCTTCTTCTTAGTTCGCAGATACTGTGGATTTTTTTTTATAGATCTTGGTGCTTGGTAGATTTGGACGTAATATGGACCTAGGCGCTTGTTCATTACAATGTCTCCGTCATCAGGTTTTAGAAAATGCTCGGAAATTTGGGTTTCACAAGGGGATTACCCTTGCTTGCAATTATCGATTATCAATCACATTCAAAAAAAGTCTTTCGTAGCATTGCTGAGCTCTTTGTAGGTGAATTTCCGAGGAAATTTCACAATATTTGAACTAAATTTGTCTGTCCTTTTCAATACTCTGCGCTTGTAACAGAACCAGACAAACAATCTAGTGGCCAATGCAACAACAACAACACCTCCTATTGCAATGCCTGCAATTCACCCTCTCTGCACGCATGAATGACTATGGCACCCTCTTTTGTGAACAGGTACTGGAGCTAAAGGTACTGGTTTCCATTAGGATCATGGAATTCAACATCCAAAATAGTATCAAATTCCACTGCAATAGTATTCCCCGGCGAGGGCAACAGTTCATTGAGACCTATTGGACTCATCACCCCCAAATAGCCTCCAGGGCTACCCAGAGTGTGATCATCTGGAGCAATAACAAATGCTCATCCATCCCCAATTGAAACAAGAACAAGACCCACATTGGTTACAGAAAAAGAGAAACACGTTTTGAAAGAAGAAGAAACTTTTGTATTAGGGTCCAAAAATCTAACTGGTCTATTGTACAATGCCCTACCTGCACTTCAAATTGGTACTCCCAACTCCATGCTAAGGCTCACTGTGCCATTCTTCAGATGAGCATCTTAACCTGAACTTTGATTCCAAAAAACCCAAGTCCCCTGTTCTATGCCCAAGACCTCTGTTACAACGAGTAGAGTTCTGAGCGAAATACTTCACAATAGGAAGCAAAAGAAACATCGCAAAATTGCTCCGCTTTAGACTGATAATTTTCTGTGCGAAAATTCAACTGCGGACAGTAAAACCATAATATCAAACACAACCAATCGGCAATGGAATTTGAACATGAGGATTTATAACCACAGAAAACCCTCTCCAGGTTAAAAGAATTCCGGAATGGCTTTAAGATTCTACTAATGAGCGCTTACAACACCATAGCAATTACTGTCACAATGAAATCTGCTGGAAGCAAAGCCCTTGTATAGTTTCTACATTTCCACAGTGGAAGAAAGAATCTTGCTATCTCTCATGATCTGGTTCTGTGGTCAAATCCTTTGCTATGGCTGTCTTGTTCTGCTAAACGTGGATCTGTCTTAGCTTTGGCTCTAGTTCTCATTTAGGATCGTGGCTATCTGATCTTGTTGTGGCTTTGACTATACAAACTTGTTCAATAGGAAAATGTTGACTCTTCTATATATAGGAGCTTCAATGGGTGCTCTCAAACACTTTTTTGGGCAGCTTTGTTTTGTCTCTGATTCAAGGCAGAACTATGTTGGCCTTGGTTTTTTAGTCCTTGGAACTTAGTTCTCTCATATTTGCCATCCTATCCCCAGTTTTCTACTGAGAAAGACATAACTTCACGATATCAAAATTGACTATTTTTGGCCATTTACCTTTAGGAATGGTACAGCCTTAATTTGGTGCATTCGTACAGTATCTGAAGAGCACTCTCAAGCTGTTATTCAGTATTTTAGCATAAATACTACATTTAATTGCCATGCTCTAATATTTATATCAACCATAAGCATTCTTAAGGTAGTTCCACGTTTGTGAAGCAGAAGGAATGCTTCTGACAGCTTCTTATCATAGTGGTACAATTATGTTCGCAGTTTATCTTTTATAAACCTCCAATTTTCCAAACGTAGTAGAGACTACAGTTTGCATCTGAAATTTTGGACAAATCTGTTTAGTATTCTACAGAAAATGCATTAAGAATAAAAAAGCCCACAATTTGTAAAAAGCCCACAATTTTGTAAAAGGCCCACATTTTGTAAAAAGCTCACAATTTGTAAAATGCCCACTTTTATTTTATTTTTGCTTATATATTGAGCTGCCATTGAGTTCAACAAGTCTTGGGTTTTCTACACCATTGAGAGAGATTTATTGTTTTCTTTATAGGATAATTTGCAACAATGGAAGAAAACATTGGAGCTGGAAAAACAATTCAAAAGGGTGAAAGGGGTGATGGCAGAGTTTATTGCCCTTGTAAAAAATGTTGTATGAGAAATAATGTTAGAGTTTTAATAGCAACAACAACAGTGCATTGTGGGAAATATGGGCACATTGATGGTGGATCGAATGACTATCGTCCCATGGTAATTAATTATCTATCTTCATTTTGATTATATCGTAAAATTTTATATTATTTTAAATTTTTAATATTTTTTATATGCACACTAATGTTTAATTATTAATGTTTGTAATTTTCATAAAGGCACAGTTGCCCCCCAACTTTTTGCAGATGATCAACCAGCTTCCACAGCAAAATAGTAGTAGATTAGATGATGTTGCACCAGTACAAGAGAATATTGCGGCAAATATTAGTATTGGAAATGATGTTGTACAGGGTGAAGAACATGAAGCGAATGATGAAGGTAATTTTAATGATCCCATGGAGGTAGATCATGATGACAGTAATGAGACAGTTCACATTAATGATGGGACAAATCAAATTCTCCAAGACTTGTATGGTGAGTCAGATGATGATGGTGGAGATAGCAGTGACGATATTTATGATGTACCTCTGATTGAAAGGTCAAGTGAACGACTTTTTGAACACTCAAATGCAACTCTTCTCTCTGCTACATTGTTGCTGGTGAACTTAAAGGTTATGAATAATTTGTCGAACATATGTATGACACAACTCCTAAGGTATGCAATATGTATATATGATCACATATATGTAAATGTTGATTATTTTCCCTTTTTTTTAATTGTAATAACTGTGTAAAATAATAACTTATATATAAGTTATTATTTTACACATTTATTACAATTAAAAAAAAGGGAAAATAATCAACATTTACATATATGTGATCATATATACATATTGCATACCTTAGGAGTTGTGTCATACATCTGTTCGACAAATTATTCATAACCTTTAAGTTCACCGGCTCTCTGCTATTGTTGCTGGTGAACTTAAAGGTTATGAATAATTTGTCGAACAGATGTATGACACAACTCCTAAGATATGCAATATGTATATATGATCACATATATGTAAATGTTGATTATTTTCCCTTTTTTTTAATTGTAATAAATGTGTAAAATAATAAGTTATATATATATATATCATAGTTATCAAAACCGGCCAGTCAGGACAGCTGCCGGTTGGAACCGGTCTTGCAACCCGGTCAATAGCCTATTCTCACCTATTTTGGCCAGTTAACCGGACCTAACCGGCTGGTTAAGTAAGGAACCGGCCAGTTTATGCATAAACCGGTCAGTTCCGTACTTAACCGGCCGGTTAAGTGCTCCTCCATGAGTTGCAAATTCCTCAGTGTCTCCTCCATGAGCTGCAAATTCCTCTATTATACTAGTAACAAACTTCTCTAATAACTCATACTCAACACCTTATAGTAGCAACAATACACATGATGACTGATAAATACAAGGCTGGCTAGCATAAAATCCCTGGCAGCATGCAACTCATCAACTGTACTTGATGAAAATTTCTATTCTCAAAACAATCAGCAGCAACCTTATTTCACACTCAGCTAGGAACTGTCAGACCCTCTCTCTCTGCTCACACATAGCAGCAACATAAATACAAAACCTTTCACACAGCATACAAGCAATTCGATCATGGCATCAAGACTGATGCAAATGGTCTGACGCCACTCAAGGGACAACAACATACAACCTAATGAAAATGTGACTGGCAATAATAAATTGACCACTAGAAAATTCCTGCTTGGAAATGCACTAAACTGGCTACTGAGTTTTCTGGGTTTTAATGAATCTTTTCAGTGATAAATTTTGTCAAACACATTGTGAGCAGACTGCTGAAGTTGTAATGCTCTCTCAACTTGTTAAAAATAGCACTAATAGTGGGTTTCATAAACCAATTCAATACCTCTAAGTGTTGTAGATGTTTTTCTAGAAATTTATTGGCAAGCAAACATAGATAATGAAGAATACAAGATCTTCAAAATGCTGGTATGATATATATATATATATATATTGAACCCAAAATTGTCTTTAAGGCTGATACAATGAATTGACAACAGATCTGAGCAGGGATGGATTGTATATTATAATATTAACTCAGCAATAAAACACAGTGAATAATATAAGAGAAACCTGATACATTACTTCAACAAGTTTGCTTATGTATTTTTCGATGATATGTATGCATTTGCTGCCATTTTGATATATTCACCTTTGCGTGGTATATAAATGAGCAAAATTTTCATATTTTGTCTCTATTGGTTTGGAATCATGGTTGCAAATCTTAAAAATAGTTTTTATTTATTTATTTATTTTTCATTTTATTAAAAAATAATTATTTAATGTATTTTTTTTAAAACCGGTTCATTGAGATTTGATCGCTACCGGTTAGATCGGTTCCGGTTCGAAACCCGGTTCATTAGCTCCACCGATCCGGTCACCGGTTCTGGTTTTAATAACTATTATATATATATATATATATATATATGATTAATAATCTTTACAAGACACTACTTTTTGTTTATGTTGTAGATTGTTGGGTGAATATTTGTTACCATCGCCAAATGCTTTACCTCGAACATATCGAGATCTACGTGCTATTATGAAACACTTTGGAATGGAATATAACACTATAGATGCATGTCCTAAAGATCATATTATATATTATGGAGAACATGCGTTGAAAACAGAATGTATGAAATGTGGTACCAGTAGATATCGAACAGATCAACTAACCAAAAAGGTGCCTCAAAAGGTTCTTCGTCATATTCCCATAATTCCACGTTTGCGGCGAATGATCAGGTGTAATAGCATAGCACAGTTTATGGATTTCCATGCAAAGAATAGAAGTGGAGATGGTGTTCTTCGAATGCCTGCAGATGGTTCTGCATTTAGAGAAATCAAGGAAAAATATGTAGATTTTAAAAATGAACCTCGTAATGTCAGGCTTTCATTGGCAGCCGATGGTGTTAATCCATTCGGAGAGCTTAGATCTACTTACTCAGTGTGGCCTATTTTCGTTATCAACAATAACATTCCTCCTTGGATGTCAATAAAGAGGGAGCACATAATGTTGACTATGATTATTCCAGGTATTTGATACATTATTTCTTTGAATGCAACATTTTCATTTCTCTCGTTGTTTGAATAAATATATATTTTATTTATTTACTTACTTATATATACATATATCATGGGAGTAATTATTATGTTCCGTAATTTTGAACAATTAGGTAAGTACCAAGTCAAAGATATGAATGTATATATTGAGCCTCTTATCGATGAGCTAATACAGTTATGGCATGGCATCACTATGTATGACATCACTAAGCCAATCAAGCAGAAGAGATTTCAATGTCGTGGAATGCTTGTATGGAAAATTCATGATGCCCCATGACTAACACATGTTTGTGGTATGTAATATTTTATTGCACTTTAATATGATACATAATTATCTAAATTAGATATACCATATTGCATGTTTTAAAAATGATCTCATAGTATATTAATTGTTATTGATCCATCTATTGCAGGTCTTCAAACAAAGGGTAGATTTGCATGTCCGGTTTGTGGCCCTAAGATGAAGTATCGTCATTCAGCAGACTTAAAAAAGATGGTGTTTGATGAGTTTAGGCACTTCCTCCCTAGGAACCATAAGTTTCGTACTACTGAAAAACATCTTTTCAATGATAAAGAAGAAACTAGATTAAAACCACGAAGAATGACACCTCAGTTGTGGATGTTGGAATATAACAGAATTAATAATCGTCGAGCAGCTGGTACGTAATGTGTGTGTGTATATATATATATATATATATATCTATATTATTTGTTTATGTAATGTTTGGAATTTTTGTTTTAACTAATGAATTTATTTTATTGTATTTTATAATTAATATTGTTCTGATTTATTTTATTCTTTGATATCGAGGTCATCGTCGCCGTGAAGGTACTAATATTGTACTTCCACCTGGAATGAAATGTTATCCTTCTCAATTCGCGAGGTTGCCCTACTATGAGGACCTAAAAATAGCTCATTTGTTTGATACAATGCATGTCGGGAAGAATGTGACGGAAATGTTATGGCGAACCATAGATGGTGCACATGATAGAGATAAAATTGACAAAATTTGTGCTGACATTGAGAAATCAAATCATGCAATGAAAAGTGTGATCGACGGATCAAATAACAATGGAGGTCAAAATTATAATAATATTCCATGGTTATTAACAGAACAACAAAGAAATGATGTAAAAGAGGTCGTTAGAAGAATTAAATTTCCAACAGGTTTTGCTTCAAACATAAATAATATCTTAACGAAGAAAGGTGACTTCCGTGGGGTGAAAACACATGATTGGCATACCTTTATTAAGGTAATTTTTTTGGTATACGTTTTTGTTTGTTATTGCTTGAATACATATTTTAAATTTTCCTTTTTTCTGTTTAATTTGGAAACCAATAACGATTCATTTTTATTGTTATAGTATGTTCTACATGTATCTCTCCCAAACGACTTCGACAACAATGTCAAACAAGTTATATATGGTCTTAGTAAATACATGAGGTAAGTAGTTTTGATTTATACGCAAAATCTAATTGCTACAATTTATTTTTGTACTTGATGAAATGATGTATTAATTGACTTTTAATGAAATATATATTATGTTTCATTGAAATAACCTTGCGTAATGATTTGCAGATGGTTTTCATTGAAAGAAATCCATCAAGATGAAATAAAGTATTGGAAGAGAGAAATTCCTCGGCTAATGTGTGAAATGCAAAAGTATCTACCTCCAACATTTTTCAATGCACAAGAACACTACTTGATACACCAAGTTGATGAGATTGAAATGTGTGGACCAGTACACACAAGGTCAATGTGGATGGTCGAGAGGCACCTGAAATCCTTGAAGGCTTTGGTTAGACAAAGAGCACGACCTGAGGGTTCTATGGTGGAGGGATATGTGGTATATCAATCCATGGTGTATATTAGTCATTATCTTCCTAAATTAGTTGCGCCAGTCATGAAGGCGGTGGATTGCATTTGGGATGTGAACTCCATCAAAAAATTTGAAGAGGAGCACCTATTGGGAAAAGGTAGAATGAAGAAAGTGAGAGGTAAAAGATTTATTATGTATAATACATATAATGTTTCATTTTTTTACATCATGTATATGATCATTATATTCATTCGGGTTTTATTCTTTCATAGTTTATTAATTAATATAATTTACCATGGTTATAAGTAATATTTATTAATATTGGTGAATTATTGTTTTTTTATTCAGGTGCTCAAGATTATGAGGCGCTACTTTTATACATTGCAAACAATCTTGAGTGGATGAGTGAATGGATTGAAACATGTAAAGCACGTAACGACGGTAGGTTATCATGGCAACTACTGTCTGAATTGATTAAAGAAGCGTATCGTAGTGGAGATGGGAACGTTACGGACAGGGAAATCGATTTAGCATATGGTTTGAAAGATAGAAAGGTAAGCAATTAATTCACCTATTTATAATGTGACAAGAAGTTTGATTTTTTAGTTAATTTTCATGTTGTGTAAATTATATGTTTAATTATTAATTGAGAATGCATCTTTTTCATGTTTGGCATATTGTAGTTGAAACACCACAAGGCTATGTGGTGTAATGGTCGTCAATTTCGCGTTAAACAGTTGGATGATAACAGGAAAACTTCTGATAGTGGGATAACTGCAGTATTCCAGGTCACTAATGTTTCCTCCAGGAGTGAAAGACATCCTCGAGAATCTGAAAATAGATATTATGGGTTCTTAGATGATATAGTTGAGTGTGACTTTAATTCCTTCAAAATAGTTTTGTTCGACGTCAAATGGTATAGGCTACGAATGAATGTACGTGATGATGATAGAACACTTATTCAACATGACAATGGATTTCCAATGGTTAAAACATCGCGGTTTGAAGCAGGAAAAGATCGCTATGTTTTTCCAAGCCAATGCGAACAAGTCTTTTACTCAGAGGTTCCAGGTGAGAACGAATGGTCATTTGCTATTAGATATGATCCAAGAGGAAGGCTAGTAGAGTATATTGTAGAGGAAGAAGATGATATTGATCAAGAAGAAGATGATGCAGTGGCAGATGAGCAAGAAGATGCATTGACAGACGAAGAAGATATCTTAGAAGATGAACCAGGCATAGGAGATGAGGCAACAATTATTGATGATGATGTCGATGAGGATGTTATTGAAAATGACATAATTGATGATGATGATGACATGGTCGATCATTTCAACACTGTTTTTGAATCATATGTTGATATAGATGTCGATCAGTTGGATGAAGATCAAGAAGATACAAAAGAAGAATATTGATACAGATGTTATGTTCGAGTATGAGCTGGTATGTTATAACTTTATATTTTAATATGTAGGAATTATTGTTTGTTGGGAAAAATACTGAGAGGGGGGGTGAATCAATATTTAGGGCTGACTGAAAACTTTTCAGCAGAGATCTTATTATGCTGTTAATTCTTTACTTGGATTATTGCACGGTCACGGTTCCACTCTTCCACGCAGGGTTCCGTCGCGCTTCCGTTTGTTATGTTCCACCTCTTTCCTTCCAGGTTCCGTTCATGATTCCAAAGGGTTAGTCCGTGTTCCACCGAAATTTCAATGCCAAATACTTTGTTTTAGTTCTTTCGCGTTATAACTGGTTTGCTCTCGCTCCTCGTTCCTTTCTCCATGAAAGCCAGTCAGCTCCTTACTAATAGAGTAGACCCTTCCATCATATATTTAACGAATATATATAACTCTACTGTCTACCAGTTTGGATACACTGTCAACCGTATTAACATCGGTTCCTCGATCAACATACAGAGCACAGGGTTTCTTACGGATGTCAATTATCCTTCATCAGGATGCATACATATGTTCACACATGAATTAAATCGTCCTTACTTATATCGATTCTCCATTAAATACAGAGCTTGCCATCAAGGACAATCATATAATAGGATACAGGAAACATATTTCCAAGTACATTGTCTTTAAATAATTTACTAATTATGCAGGTTTGTTGCATGTTGTTTATTATTTCAAACCAATAAATAATGGCCTTACTATTGTTTATTATTTCGCAGGATTCGCAGGATTCATTTGATTCTATGGTCAGGTCTTTGAAAAAGCCAATTAAACACTTAAATAATCAAGATATGGAAGACAGGCTTTACCCCCACCATAAATTGCTGAAAAACCGGCCTTCAGTTCAGCTTGCTGTGCTGAAGACGAGGGTGGATTTGCATGATCAGTTGAATGAAAATGAATCAGATATTCGGGATGCTTTTGAGGGCAGATCCATAATCCCCATAGATGAAGATCCCATTGCTGCAGAATTTCTGTCTGTGTTGAAGCACAAGTATAGTGTTGTATCGGAATACAAATTAGAGGACAACTATACCAAGTCTAAATCAACTGAATCCAATTCTAGTGCTCTTGAACTTACCGAATTAAAGCCAGAAGCAGGATTTACAATCTCTAATGGGAACGGGTATGGTAGTTCCAATATTGGATTGGATGTCCGGAGCTCTGCAATAGGCACTAGACCTGATCGTAATGAACCCCAACTAATTCAATGTGATGAAAATATGGACTTTGATGATGATAAGGAAAACAAGCCAGAGCATTTTGGAAATATTGAAGAAACTGAAGAGGTTTCCTGTGATCGATTGAATCAACTCAGCCATAAGACATCTACTGCAAGCTGGTTTGTATCAGAAGGAGAATCGGTTTTGCTTTCCCATGATGATGGATGCTGCTCTTTTCACGATATAGCAAATTCAGAGGTGTGGAGGTTTTAATTATTGTACTTAATTTTGGGGTTTATGGGTGTTATAATTTATACATTTTGGGAATTTCTATTAGAAATAGGGAAAAGCCTAGGGGTTAGATTATTCTCATGGTTTAAATTTCTATATTTGAAATAAAATTCACCAATTCTTGTTTAAAAAAATGATTTGCCTAAATATTTGATGTAGTTTAAATAGGATGTAGTTCATTTCAAAGACTGTTGAAATTTTCTAGAAACTATGATTGGCATTTCAAGAATATTTATGCACTCTTTAAATTTTCCCTTAACATAAAGGGCAGTTGATGTATGACTAATACTCAGTATTGTTATTTTCCAATCTCCAGGAGAAGGCTGAATATAAAGCTCCATATGGGCTTACCCCAAACATGTGGGGTGATTGTTGGTTGATCAGAGCAGCTGGTTCAGATGGTCGCTCTGGTAAATATGTTGTGGCAGCATCTGCAGGTTGTACATTGGACTCAGGTTTCTGTTCATGGGACTTTTATAATAAAGAAATTATGGCATTCCATATTGAATCAGAGGCCTTCACTTCAACGTCCAGTACCATCTCTCCAGTTTTGGCAGAGAGGGATGTCTCGGGGAGAAATTTTGGCTTTGCAAATGTTGTGCTAGAGAATCAACATTGGTGGTACAGGCCATGTGGGCCTCTTATGGTATCTACTACCAGTGCCCAAAAGACAGTTAATATTTATGATATTCGTGATGGAGATCTTGTGATTTCAATGTGTTTGTTTTGAAAGTTTAGGTTTCATAGTAAATCATCAATGGGCTCTAAAATAAGGCCACATTGAAATCTTGGATACATGTTTCATGCCAAAATCAGTTGTATCTTCCATAAATACACAATCTTGGACCACTCTGTATAAATTTTCTTCTTGGACAATATTACATCTCCCTCATTATACAGGTGGTGTTCTTACATGCATATCAAAGGCATTGTTTTGGCAATCATTTTTTAAGTCACTAGATATTGTGGGTACAAGGATCTAGGGTCTCCACATGAAACTGTGTTGCCCGGAGACTCACTCTGCCTGTCCTTAAATTTGTAAACATAGTAGTATGCCAATGCTTATTTCATTTTGTATGCATAAGACGATTTTTTGTCAAATTCCATAATTGTTTTTAAGTTTTATCCATCCTAGTTTTGTTGTGAATGCACAAGTTTTTGGCTCAACACATATCTGTTATATCTTTGTACTTTTCCTTTACTAACTATTTGAAATTTCTAGTTATATTTAGAGGTGTCTTTTAAGGGATGAGGGGAATTACTTGGATTTAGTGCTGCCAGGCTTATCATTTATTCTCCAAATGAAGCCCTATAATCTGTAACACTATATGGGCATGCAACTCACTTGTTAAAATATAGTTGATACAATACGTTGTACATGAAGCCTGGAATTGTGTACATTCCTGGAATATATTAATTTGCAGGCATGCTTAAAAGAGAGATAGGTTTTGATAAAATCAAAAACCCTGAACATGAAGAAAAAAACGAGGCAATTATTTTATACAGATAGAACCAAGACACTATCTCCTCATTAATAACAAAACCTCGTCCAAAAATCATATGTACAAATTCTAGAAGTCGAAAGTTGAAAATTTCTGAAATGGAACCAGGCCCTTTTCAAAAGAATAAATTTAGTAAAAACGAGGGTGAAGAAAGTTATCTTATCAAAATTTCCACATACCGTGTTAGCAAGGAATGACTACGAGTCCTGAGCAGTGAGACTGAGAAATTGCTCCTTTGCCGCAGGTTGCACTTCTCTTCTCCAACACGATGAAAAGAAAATTCTTAGCTTTGGAGT
This sequence comes from Pinus albicaulis, assembly GCA_034641835.2. Taxonomy (NCBI): domain Eukaryota; kingdom Viridiplantae; phylum Streptophyta; class Pinopsida; order Pinales; family Pinaceae; genus Pinus; species Pinus albicaulis. The sequence goes on along the minus strand of CM076580.1, from coordinate 1,634,035,630 downwards.
CTGAAGCTCGAGTCACAACTTGGAAGTTGGTAAGGAAAATTATCAGGGTTGTTGCCAGTTGGCTTGGAGTTCGCAGCCTAATTAATTTTCTTTAATACATTTCCTTCAATGCTGCGCCAGTTGTCACTGGCCAGCAACCTTTACAATAAAATTTATTAGACCCGTCACGCTACGAGGAAAATTTGACGTGATCACTGATCATTGATTTCTTATTGTGATAACAAACATTGGAGATTTACTGTCCTATTTTAAAGTTTTTTATTTTTATTTTTTAAATTGAAACCGCCGTCGGTATACCGACGCCTTGTAAGCGTCGCTCTTTTGACGTTTTGAACGATTTCCATTTTCGTCGGTCTTGTGACGTCCGTCGATATTGCGACAGCTATAGAAACGTCGGAAGAGCGACAGAAAAAGAGGTCGGAAGGGCGACGTCCAAAATTTCGTCAGAATTGCGACAGTTCTTCCTGGCGTCGATATTGTGACGCTTCTGGAAAGCGTCGGTCTTGTGACACTTTTGCAATACGTCGGTCTTCTGACACTTTTGTTTGGCGTCGGAAATGCGACAGTTTAGACACGTCGGAAGAGTGACAGTATAAAGACGTCGGAAGAGTGACGTTCAAAACGTCGGACGACATTTCGTCGGAATGGCGACACTTTACAAACGTCGGAAGCGCGACGTTAAAAACGTCGGACCAAATTTCGTCGGAATGGCGACATTTTACAAACGTCGGTTTGGGAGGCGTCGGAAGAGCGACGAGTGTTTGGAAGCGACGGGAAGTGTCGGTAGTGCGACACTTTTAAAGGTGTCGGAATTGGGACCGCACGAGAAACCACGTTTTTCCCGGCCTCGAACTGTCGCTCTTGCGACGACTGTGTGTCGGAAAAACGACGATTTGGCCGTCGGAAATTGCGCCAAATGTTCTAGCCATCATACATTTTTAGCAACGTCGTCTGAGGCACGAAGAGCGATGAGTGTTTGGAAGTTTACCTTATCGTAGGCGAAACTTTTAAAGGTGCTCTGAATTGGCATCAAGACGAGAAACCACGTTCTGGCTTCGAACTGCTGCTTCTGCGACGATCAGAATGCATTTCCATTTGGCCGTCTAAATTAAGCACAAATGTTCTAAGAAAGACAAGGGAAAATGGAAGTGTTTCCTCCCTTTTTCCAGAAATCCAAATCGATGTCACATTGTGCTAGGAAGGTCCACACATGAAGGGGGGATTTTTCATGCTGATTAGAATAACAAACTCCATGCTTGCATGAGAATGATACATCTTATACTTTGTCGAACTTGGAAGTGCCGAGGAAGGGATGTGTGAATGTATTGTTTTGAGTTTGGTTTAAATGATGATTACTTATGCCAAAAATATGTGTAGTTTGATGAATCACCGCCTGCTACTACGAGACTTCCATTCATGATGAGTTATTAAGGTATCAGGGAGTGGGATCCCCTTCCATTGAGTTAGAGTGTGTCTTCTTCCTAATTTATAGCTTCATTTGCAAGATCATTAGCCCCTTTACACTCACGTCTCAATACTTAGAGAGCATAAATTTTAGGATTTGGGTCAAGACAAGATAAATTATCTTAAATATGGAGTTGAGTCTAGAGTTAAAAAGGGAAGTGTTATAGTGGAGATGCCTGATTATCAAATTTGAGTTTCCCACCAATGATGCGATTATTGATATTTAAGACAAAGGCTTATTTTAAACAATGTAGGCTCCTACTTGATTGTTAGAAACTCTACCTAGGCTCTAAAAAAATCCATCTCTTCGCTCGAGACACATTCACATACTCCACATCTTGCACTTGCAACTTCTATATAAGTTTACCAATGATAAGATATTCTAAAAACATCAATTACAAAAACCTTTATCAGTGACAATCTCTCAACTCTTCCATACATAAAATCCACCATATAAAAAAAAAAAATGATAATATCAATCCTTTAAAATATACCCCCTCTCTCTCTCTCTCTCTCTCTCTCTCTCTATATATATATATATATATATATTAAAATTTAAATCAAATAAATATTAATTAAATATCAATTATTATTATTATTATTCCTGCCACAGGTAATAACGTGATCCACTTTGCTTTGACATTCAATTAGTTTCAAAGTTGACTAAAAATTAAACGAGATTTCATAAAGTTTGACATTAGTAATTTAATTTAATTTTTGTTTATTAATAATTTAATTATTTATATGTATTTTGATTAGTTAGAGCCTTATTTTGCAATCATTACATTTTGCACAAATTTACATACATTACATTTAACATTGTACTTTTCATAATAATGTAACGTCAACCATATAAGCGATGTACTGCTAGCTAGTAGTGCCTTTTTGGTCACATTTCAGATTATTGCCATATATTATTATTATTATCCAATTTTAAGGTCATGGCCAAGCGAGACACCAAATTGGTGTATGAGACCCCCTTGTTTGTGGGACAAGGGACCCATCTCCATGCAACAATTTAACTACTAAATCTACGAAGGCATACATACTCTACCCCCCTCTAGTTTTGAACCTGTGACCTCTTCGGAGGAAACACATGCTCTTAACCATTAGGCCCACTCAAGTTGTATGGCGTCCTAAAAGTGATAGAAATGGTAGTGTCAGAGTGTAAGTATTTAGACGTGAAACATGTATAATATTAAAATGACTCGATATTTGATAAATATAATCATATACAAATATTAATATAATATTTATTAATTTTTATATTATTATTTATAAGTAATTACACACATGTATATATTAAAAAATATTTCATAATTACTTATTAAATATTTATTCATAATTCATCGCACATTGATCAAGGGGCTTAGACACGAATTAAATTTAAAAGGGAATAAATTAATGATTTACTCTATCAAAATTAGGAGAGCCTTATTTCCCAGCTTATATGTTATTTAATGTATCCTAAGAACCTGACGAGACAACCTTATCATACTCTCAGAGGCCAAATATCAAATTTCCGACCGCGTCTTCATTAACACCACTGTCCCATTTGTGGCTTTTTTTTATGGCTTTTCGTTTACTTCATTGACTTCTACATTTTATTCCAAAGTCAGATTCTAATATGATTCACACATGTTTCGAGATGTTTCCTTTTTTTAATTATAGCGGTTAAATACAAAAGCGCTCTCATGTATTTAATCTATTTTTAAAAATGCTCTCTACTGCATTTAATCTTTTTAATTTTTTAATTTAATTATGTTGTTAAAATGCTTTTCTTATTAAAGTATTGAACAAATAAAATAATTAGATATCATTTTTTGGGATTCAACTGCGTTAAGTAAATCATTCATCTATGATCATTTCCATGAGAGGTAGTCGTAACTAACTCATTTCTCGTGACTTTTGAATAGTCCACTTAGCACTCATTGCGTCGGGTGATGCACACAGGAGTGAAGAAGTGGGATTGAAACTAGTGAAATGAATCACATAGCGTCAATCATCACTTCCAGGGCTTGCACCTGGTAACCAGGACTTCTCGGGAGGTCACCTGATGTAATGAGTGCTAAGTGAATATTCAAAAATCATGAGAAATTAGTCAGTTACGACTACCTCTCATGGAAATGGTCATAGATGAATGACTTAATTAACATAGTTGAATCCCAAAAATGATATCTAATATAATGCACTACGGAAACCCCTCATTCTTAAATAAAGTAATTATCAACATTTAATTTTTCAAAATTCTAATATTTTTAAATTTCATTACAAAACAATGTCTATAATTATTATATGTTTAAATCTAAATATAAATAGTAAACAATGTAATGGTATTTTTTAAGTCGTGATAATAATTATTATGTTTTATAATAATAATAATAATAATAAAATTATATTTTTAAAGTTTATTATTTTTTAAAATATTTTTTATATTAAAAATGTTAAATAATTATAATTGAGATGCTTTAGTATTATGTGTATTTTATGTTTCTATTTTATCGGTCTAAGGGATTATTTGTTTATTGCAACTAAGAGGCTCTATCTATTATTTCAATAGATAGAGTTCAAAACTAATAGTTTTAAAAATACTTGCCTTAATTGTCATTATGTATTTCTGTAATAACCTTCCAATACTTGCCTCAATTGTTATTATGCATTTATGTAATATCCTTCTAGGTAGAAAAATATCCTTTCTAGGTAGCATTTATGTAATATTATTCTAGGCACCACTACCAAAATATTAATATCAGAGTCACCTTATCGTGATGGCCCTTTTATCAAAGTATTTGCTTGCTTGTATCATTTGAGATCAACATCCTTTAACATGATCCATCTCCATTTTGTACAAGAATATTTCTCCATCCATGCACTTTTAATCAAGGTTCCCATGAATCAAACTAATTTGAAAGCTACAATATCTTCCTTGGAGTTGTTATTATTAACTCTCCTTCTTTCTTTCAGAGACCATATTTCATGTTGATAAATATCATTGTGTTTATGCCATGCTATCTTGTGGAAGAGTCTTGATCTTTTAACCATTCCAAATAATACTAAACTTCTTCTTTCAAGCATTGAGTAATCACATGGAAGACTTACAAAGCACATTCTTAAAACCAATTCTTTATGAATTCTACCTTCTAGTGAAAATTTACTTAAAAACATGCATATCTTTGCTTCCATACAATCATCTAGTCATCCTTTCTTAAGATATGAAGATATGATTTCCTTTCTTAAGAGTAGAAAGACTTTAATTTTGTATTTCAAATTGTCATTCAACCATCTACATGCCTTCACTCTTAAAGACTATTATTTCCACACTAGATGGAATATATACCAGTCATAATGCTTCTTCCAAGAACCTTCCTAAATGATGGTTCTCATAAGAGGATCTTTAATGATCCTTCTTACAAAATTACAACCTCTAACATTATGTCAGATTATGCTTGGATGAACTATAATATGCAATATGGTCCTAATCCTCTTATTCTTGTAAGCTAGATGATTCTTATCAAAGTAACTTGATCATGTAGACTAATTCCTCTATAATCATATGCTTCCTTTTATGATCCTATGTTTTAAAAAAACCAAGACTCCTCTAGAGAATGCAACAATGGATGCTACTCTACTTTCTACTTTCTAATAAAAGAAAGGCAAATTGTAAATGAACTTGATAAAGATGGAGCTTCCTTTAATAGTAAAGATCCTTGGGACCTTATCCTTTCATCTTCTTCTCAAATTATCCCTTTTCTTCAGCTATGTGAGCTCCACTCCTTTCCTTTCTTTTGTTGTTTTTCTTGTTTGGACAGTACCTCTTGAAATTTCCATACTCATTACATCCAAATCATTGAATCTTGGACATATATGGTTTCCCTTTCGATTTTTGAAACTTCCCTTCTTCTTCTTCTTGGACTTTACAATAAAGGCTCGAGACTTCTAATTTGATTCAGTGTCATCCTTTTCCTTTATCTTAGTTTCTTCCAAGATACATTGATCCCATAGTTCATCAAAAGGAGTAGTATCATTTCTTGAATAGACACTAGTTGCAAAACTTCTCCATTAGGTGGAAAATCGTTTAATACACAAGTAGTCATTTTTTAATCCAAAACAACTACCCCAAGCCCTTGCAACTGGTTCCTTATTTGTGAGATCTTCATAAGATAAGTGGTTGTGTCTTCATCCTTTATTTTCTTATTCTATGCAGTTGATTCATCAATGATATCTTCTAGCCTAATGTGCTTATAAAATACAACTTTACTGTTGGGGCCTTTGTTTTAGGATAGAACAATTTTGAGTTGTGGAGAGTTGGAGGACAGGTGGCGAAACATAATCAAGGTAGATAGGGAGCTGTCATGGTTTTGGAAAGCCAAAAGACAAGTGGCATGACATTCACAGAGAACATCGCAAATGGCATAGGTAGGAGACAAGAAAAATCAATAAAACTCCCAGTGAGAAAGAAAGAAGCGAAGCATAAAAGAAGCAAGGACTGACAGTGTCAGTCAGCGAGAAACAAATAGGCAGTTAGTTAGTAGTGAGTTAGTTATTCAGTCCGACAAGAGGCCGAGGAGAAGCAGAGCCTCAGGAGAGCTCTGTGTAAAGTATTTTGTACTAAACTAGATTGTAATAGACTTTGTAGAGCACATGTATGTTGTTTTGATATTGATAATGAAATCTGGTTGTTGTTGTGTGTGATATCGCAAGTTGATTGATGGTTAATTGCTTATGGTGAATGTATGTCCAAATTAAATTTTTAATTCAATGTTCTGAACATGTCCTGATGAATGATAGCTCCTTCTTCGAGTTAAGATATATATGTGGTTTCTTAATCTCCATCATTGTTATCTATGTTCATATTTGTCTTCTACCTGATCTAGCTTCTAATCTTATTAAGGTCACAACATGCCTCGGGTGAGATGCCCCACTCCTTTAAGCAGGGTGAAAATGCCGACGTTGTTCTAGACTACTGCGGAAACCTTGTTGGCCTTAAACTTGAACCTGGGTCTTTCCCATAGACCTCCTTTTTCACCAACAAATGGTTCCGTTTCTGGGACTTGAAAGCCTAGTTAAAATTTAGATCATGGTATCATGGATCAATGAGAAAGAACTATGAAACTGGTGGTACAAGCACATAGATCAGTTCATATTGCAACAAGCGGAACTTCAACAACAAAGAGAAAAGACTATTAAAGATCGAGTCTTATTTTCTGAATCTGTGAGTGACCTATATGAAATTTTCTGGGGAAAGTTTCCCGAAGAGCTTTACAATTGGTTGCGGAGACTTCAGATCAAGTCACTCCCAGGAGGATCGCATAGATTTTGTTGCAATTGGACACACACAAATCTAGTAGCACTCCATTAGTTAGATACAGATCTAACCCGAGCAATATATTTTTGGGTACAACCTACCCTGGAGGGGTACATTGTAGAGTTTGCAACCGAGTGTTTCCAATCTTTTAGAAAATCCAAAGACATATTTAGATCTGGGTTGTGGGGAGAGATGCTAAAAGAAATCCCATTGTGGATTAAAACTTTAATGGTGGATGAGGGACTGATGTCACTCCAAGGCCTTGAGATGGAGACCTAAACCTCTAGTACTGGGGCAAGGAGTTGAGGGAAAGATGCTATGAATAAGGAAACAGGGGAAATAGAGATATGGATGTTGGAACCTCTAGTAGGTTGAGAGAGCGGAGAGCACATCAGAGGGCGTAGATTGCTTAGAAGTGGCGGGAAAGGGTGATGAAAGAGTTTGAGAAGCAGGAGAAGAATCGACAGAACAAGGAAAAGGCGCCGCAGATGACAAATGAAAGAGAAGGTAAGATAGGATCCCAAGGAATGGGAGGGACCATTAAGGAAGTTAGGCAAGTTTATAGGAGCTCATCCTAAAGAGAAAAGGGAGAAAAGTCCAATGAGGAGGATGCGTGCCTTGAGGAGGAGTCTAATGTGGAGCTGCATGTTGTGATGGAGCAACTATTCCAAGAGAGGTTGACACCCATAATGCAAGGTAATCCCATTCCCCAAGTTTCAAGTAGCACTAGTCCTAACCTTCCCCTGGTACTCTATCATCCACCTGATAAGTTCTTTATTAAGATAGGAGAGTTTAGAAAGTTGAGTAGTACTACATCCACAATACAGATATCTACTAGCAATAGTGCTGGTAGTACAATCTCTCAACCGAGAAGTAGAGGCTTTGTTTTAGTACCACCAACACAAGGAAATATGGCGGGATCGTTCACCCGATACCCAGAATTTTCTGGGAAAGGTAACGATGATGTAGAGCAACACTGGTATCTCTGTGAAGAAATTTGGAGAGCTTGATAGACACCAGATGTAGTTAATTTAATTGAGTTTCAAACCACACTGAGAGAAATAGCTTTGCGCTGGTTCATTAAATGGTCAGAAGCACACCAGAACCCAACAATAGATGATGTTAAGAAAGAATTTGTCCAAGAATTCAAGTTACCTCAGAAGAATCAGCAGGGATTGTCTGAGCTATGGGAAATCAAATAGCGGGAAGGAGAAATATCCTGGGATTTAATGAAAAGATTTAAAGATGTGATTGGAAAGCTAAGTTACCCAATCAATCCAAAACACCAACGGGATTGGTTTATCAAAGCACTCCTACCATTGAAAAGGACACCGTTGAATCAACAAAAGATTGATACCCTTCAGGATGCTCTCGAGCAAGCCATGAAAATAGAAGCTATGTCAGGTTACCTGCAGGAGTTCAGAGGAGGAGCAGCGGTACAAGATCCTTCCATTCTAGGACTACAACATCAAATATCCAGTTTAACAGAGAAGTTGAAATACATTCAACTGGTACGAATTGCAAGGCCCAACGTGTGGTGCACACATTGCTTGATGGAAGTACATGTTGCCAAATAATGTCTATGGTTGCGAGGAGAAAATATTGGAACTTCGGCGACCGAAACATAGGGGGCCCCACCGGTCGATGGAGTTTCATAGATAAATACTCAAGGACTATACCAACCGTAATTCCACTTCCCAGGGTTCCCCAATCAACAAAATCAAACAGCAACCGAGTGTTGCGAAATATGCAAAGGTATTGGTCATCCTCCATGACTGTGTCCAATTCTGCAAAAATATTCTAATGTTTTAAACAATATATACTATTAATTTTGTGAATCTACAACGCATAATACAAAACAATTTAGAACACTCAATGCATTGGCAGAATGATTGGACATGTCGTCTTATAGAGTAAATGAAACTCCAAGGGGGCGAGGAGGAGGAATGAGAGATATCATAACTGGAGGAAGAGGACCAGTAAGATGTTATAATTGTGATTAGGAAGGGCACGTAGCGAGGGAATGTCTGCTACCCAGAAGACCATGGTGTTCTCAATGCAGAGTTAAAGCACATGCAATTGAAGACTGCCCAGAGCTGATTAACAGATGGGAAGAAAGAGCCAGACAAAGGGGAGCTAACCTAGTTAATGAAGAACCAAGAATAACAGAAGCTCAGCCCATGCAAAGTGTAGCTATAGTAATGCGGGGAGGGAAGAAAATAGGAGACGATGCACAGGACATGGACTCGATAAATTTAATCAAACATGCATCCCCAAAGAAAGCTTTCAACCCAAACAGACAGAAGTAGTATTTTAAAGAAGCATTAGAAACATTTTCCCAGATAGGGAGACATCAGAGTATGGAACTTCCACAACAATCCTCCGATAAAATCTAGAAAATCCATACAAGTACATTGATCGAGGAATGGTTCCGACTGTTCCTAAAAATTGTAAACAATGGACCAATGCTGGAACAACTAAAGAAAAATCTAGAATTGGTTGTGCAAGGAAATGAAGAACCT